>JARBWK010000016.1:7397974-7515474 GCA_030556195.1 Anolis apletophallus
GTTGACTTAATGCGGCTTTCCCCAGGGTTAAACTAACTCAAAGAAAAATCCAAACTTTGAAGAAAGATTTGGGTTCTCCTTTGAATTAGGGACAATCCAGACACACGATCTCAAAGGCCTTGCTCTTGTTTATTCCCAAGGCATTTTGCACAATAGTTCTCCGCCTCTCAAATGACCAGCGGCCGGCTTTATCTTGCATTCCAGGCCACAAATAAAGGCAGCGGAAAGGTCATGATAGGAGTCGGAGGATGCACAGCTGTTAATATAGTAAGTAGGGAAAGTGGGCCTGGTTCAGCTTGACCAAATCCTTTGGCTTATTTTATAACCAGGCTTAGCATCAGAGCTGTCAGTTTTGATTGGGAATTTGTCATCATTGCAACACTGAAATAGCAGGGATCATGGATAGAGTAACAGTCTTCATCCCAGAGTAGCCCTGGGATTTACAGTACAATGGCTTTGCAAACCTGTCCAATATTGACCGTTATTGCTGTGTCCCTTTAGGTCGTTTCCAACATACGGTGACCCTGTAAGGCAGCGTTTCCCAACCTTTTTTGAGCCGTGGCACACTTTTTAGATTTGCAAAAGCCTGGGGCACACCACCAACCAAAATGACACAAAATGACACTCTAACACAGTAATACATATAGTTAATATGTTTTAAAATGTATTTATACACTCGGTGTGAAACCTGGGCCTGTTTCGATGAACACAACATAGATATCCTGGCAGGAATGGCAGAAAGACACAAACTTCCCACACAGAACTCCCATAACCAAGAGAAAATGCTATAAGAGTTTGGTGGGATTGACCTTGAGTTTTGGAGTTGTAGTTCACATATATCCAGAGAGCACTGTGGACTCAAACAATGTTGGACCAGGACCGCATCCTGAACTCTTGCAACAATGGAATTGAACCAAACTTGACATATTTAACTCTCATTACCAACAGAAAGTACTGAAAGGGTTTGCTTGGGAATTGACCTTGAGTTTGGAAGTTGTAGTTCACCTACATCCAGGGAGCACTGTGGACTCAAATAATGATGGATCTGGTCCACATTTGGCATGAATACTCAATATGCCGAACTATGAACACACATGGAGTGCCTTTATCGAGGTCGGTTTCTTAGGGTTTTTATACTTCAACACACTAGACTCTCCCCCCTGAACTCCTGGAGGTTCCAATTTCCCACGGCACACCTCATGATTGCTCACAGCACACTAGTGTGCCCCGGCACACTGGTTGGGAAACACTGCTGTAAGGAACTTATCAAGAGGTTTCTTTAGCGCATTTGCCTTCATCTGAGGCTGAGAGAATGCGACTTGCCCAGTGGGTTTCCATGGCTGAGTTTGATTCAAACTCAGATCCCAAGGCTACTAGTAGTAGTAGAAGTAGTAGAAGTAGTAGAAGTAGTAGTAGTAATATAAATCGAACAGCAAAGGCTCTGGCATAATTTTTATTTTTTTATTTATGTCATTTACTGTATATTCCGCCCTTCTCACCCCGCAGGGGACTCAGAGTGGATCACAATGCACATATACAGACAAACATTCAATGCCATTGACATACAACATATATAGACAGACATATTGGCAATTTAACATTCCAGAAATCAGTTAAATTTAGCCTCCCCGCAAAGTGGTACCTAAAAATCCTACTTGACAGATGCAACTGTCTTTCGGGTTGCAAAGGTCGACAACGAGCTACACAAATTGGTCGAGAGCTCACCCTGACCCGGGCAGGCCTCGAACTCATGACCTTCTGGTCAGTAGAGACCTTATGCAGCTGACACCCAGCCAGATGCGCCACATTCCCGGCATTCCCCACCAGTACAGTACACCAGTACAGTACACATTCCCCACCAGTACAGGTGGCCGCCTTCTCCCTCTCCCCCGCTGCCCCTTTCGCCCATGAGCCCCTACCCGTGGCAATGGGAGCGGCTGAGGATGGCGGCGGGACCCTGGGCTTGGTGGCGGACCTAGGCCTGCTCTACTGCCTGAGGGACCCACTTGCCAAGTTTGGTCCAGATCCATCACTGTTTGAGTCCACAGTGCTCTCTGGATGTAGGTGAACTACAACTCCAAAATTCAAGGTCAATTAACTATATGTATTACTGTATTAGAGTGTCATTTTGTGTCATTTTGGTTGGTGGTGTGCCCCCGGGATTTTTTTTAATGTCAAAAGTGTGCCGCGGCTCAAAAAAGGTTGGGAAACACTGCTCTAGAGAGTGATATCATTACTCATGTGCAGTTTCAGCATCGTGTGATAAATAGAAGTGGGTCTGGGGAAATCTTTAATCAATACCCCTCGTAGACCCGTTTTTTAAAACTTGAGGTAGAATAATTACTGCCTAACCTCACTACCTAACCTTTCATCCCTGTAGGTATCTAAAATTGTTGGCGTCTTAACTGTAATTAAAATGCAATATTTGCATTCTAATATGTATACAAGAATTCATTCACTTTATTTACATCTCAGCTTTCTCCGGAAACAAGGCTGAGAGCTGTTGGAAACAAAGAGTAAACATACCACAGATTGCCATTGACGTGTTTGTAAACTCTTCCTAATATTTAGAACGACACTAGACATCCATTACAAGGGGAAAGGGGGGGGAAATGTGAAAAAATAGTACGGCATCAAATGCACTGCCTTTTGTTGAAAATACAGTAGAGTCTCGCTTATCCGACATTTGCTTATCCGACATTCCCTCTTACTCAACACTTTTATCAGACACCCTCCCCCCTTTTTCCTCCAGCATTTCCCCTTCAATTAAAAAAGTGCTCCAAAAGCTCTCTCTGAAGTTCCCAATAAGTGAAAAGGGCAAGACAAGGAGGAGGAAGGAGGAAAGAAAGGGGGAAAGGAGGCAGGACCGGAAGCGTCCACACTCTTCTTCCGCACCCAGGCACTTCCTGCTGGGCCATTCTAGCCCTGAGGTGTTGCCTTGCCTTAACTCAGGGCTGTCCAAATCGGCCGAGGGGGTCCCCACGATCTCCCAGCCTGTTGAACACGGCCCAACTATGCCCCGGCCGCCATTTTTAATTTTTTTAAAAAATGGCGGCTGAGGGGGGGGCGGGGCAGGGAGGAGGAAGTGAGCCTTGTCTCCCCCACCTGCACCTCTATCTCCGTCCCTCTCTCCTAGAATCTTCCAAGCCGGATCGCATCGGGCGCCAGTGAGAGGACAAGGATCCTGCAAGGAGGAGGAAGAGAGCTGCTCCTCCTCCTGCACTATCCCTCTTCTTCCCTCTCTTGCCCGCGCGATGCCTTGCAGGGAGGGTCCTGGCCAGCCTTCATCCCATGCCAAGGCATCGCGGTGGGAGAAAGAGGCCCAGCGATGGGAAACTTCCACAGCTGCCGCGATGCCTTGCAAGGGAGGGGTCCCTGCTGGTGCTCCCTCTAATGCAAGGCATTGCGGCAGCGGCTGATCCCTGGTGCCAGCTTCCGCGGAACCGCGATGCCTTGCATAGAGGGGGTCCCCCGCGGCGCCGACCTTCCCTTCCAAGGCCCCCGGCAGCAGCTGAATCAGACACCCGCCAGCTTCATCTCCGGCTAGGATTCCTTGGAAGGAGGGTGCCCCGTGGCTCCTCCCTCTCTCCCAAAGCTTCCCGGCAGCGGGGGGAGGAGGAAGGTGGCCGGGCGTGGCCAGGAGGCAGGGCCGGGCGTCCCCCAGGTCATCAGTGACCTGGACTTCCGGCCCTTGGCCGGTTAGAAGTTGGACAGCACTGCCTTAACTCTTTGAGTCCCTGTTGTTAGTGTTAGTTGTTCTAGGTCAGGGCCGTCCAACTGGCGGCCCGGGGGCCATATGCGCCCCCCCAGCCCCTTCCCTACGGCCCCCTAAGCTTTTTATTAAAAAATAAAAATTAATTAATTAATTAAATTAAAATATTTTTTAAAATTACCCACTTCCGGGTTTCGGAGCAAGTATCGCGAGACTACGGAGGCCACACGGGATTTCGCTCTCACCGCGAAATCGCGCCTGCGGTGAGAGCGACCTCCCGTGTGGCTTCCGTAGTCTCGCGATACTCCTGTTGCCAAAATCGGCTACTTAATCCCAGCGGCCACGCAGACGTGATTTGTAGCTTCCCGGCGGCTGCCTTGCTCGGTCGTCGCCTCTGCTCGTGGTCCGGCTGCTCCTGGATCCTGCGCGTTTGGGAAGGTAGGCTAACCTTTATGTTATTATTATGTAATTGTGTATTTGAATGCCCCCTGCATTTAATGTTAGTAAAATATTATATTTATTTTTAAATTAATAATGCAACTAGGAATTGTAAGTAAATTAGAGCCGGGGGAAGGGAGGGGGCAGAGCCGGGGGCGGAGCTGGGGCAAAGGCGGAGCCGGGGTGGGGGCGGAGCTGGGGGCAGACCCTACGGCCCCCCAGGTCATCAGTGACCAGAATTCAGGCCCCTGGGCCGGTAGAAGTTGGACAGCCCTGTTCTAGGTGTCTAGTGCCATGCCGGACAGATAACAATTATCCGACATTCTGCTGGCCCGTTTATGTCACATAAGCAAGACACTACTGTAGAAAAGTCTTGATTTTCCTGACGGAAGGACAGTAAACTTTCCAGTTAATCTATCTATCTATCTATCTATCTATCTATCTATGTACTGTATATAATAAAAGTCAGTGTTTGCGGCGGTGCGGAGGTGCGGAGGGAGGAATATGTGCCAGTGTTTCGATTGATTGCCACTGTGGGATTATTTGCATAAAGGACACTGATTGGCCAGTCTCAGAACACCGACACTCTAAGGCACCAGATTATTTGCATTAAATACTGCTCTATTTTTTAAAAGCCAGTATATGGAACATGTTTTAATGTTTATATTGGAAAGTGCTTGTTGTACTTTTAGAAGTTGTATATTTTATGTCATGGCGCATGGCTAGTACAATAAACCATTCATTCACATCTGTAATTTGCATAAAGGACTCTGACTGGCCAGCCTCAGAACTCCAACAATCTAAGGCACCAGACAGAGGGCATTGGTTGCCACTGAGAGACAATTTGCATAAAGGACTCTGATTGGCCAGCAAAACAGAATGCAACTGAATGCTTGAGTTAGCCAAATGACAGTTTTTTTCCGTTGGAAATGGAATGTTCATTTTCTGGGAGGTGCGGAGGTGCCAAGGAATATGCGACAGCGTTTCGATAGGTTGCCACTATGGGATTATTTGCATAAAGGACTCTGATTGGCCAGCCTCAGAATTCCAACATTCTACGGCCCCAGAGGGGATTGGTTGCCACTGAAATCGTATTTGCATAAAGGACTCCGATTGCCAATCCACATTTCAACATTCTAAGGTGACTCAGAGGGAAAAGGAAAGGCCTCAGGCAATCAGACACTGCAGCCCACAGCAGTGACGGATCAGGACCAAACTTGGCACACAGGGGCCCAATGGCCCACTTCACAACGCGACCCTCACCCAATAACCACTACAGACCAAAATTAGCACACAGAGCCCCCTGACCCACTCTACACCCTGGCGCTGTTTCAAGGAGGATGGACCACAGATGATGGGACTTGAAATACCTTCACTCACCTTCTGAGACCGCTGCAACCCTCATCCAAAGAATGATCAAGACCAAATGTGACACACAGAGCCCCCATGACCCGCTCTACATCCTGGTGCTGTTTGGAGGGGGGTGGACCATGGCCAATGGGACTTGCAGTACCTTCACTAAGTTCCTGAGACCACTGCAAGCCACACAAACATGTAATAGGAACCAACCTTGGCACACAATGCCTTCCTCAAATAACCCGGGCACTGCCAGGTCCCCAAGCTAGTACAATCATATAGGTCAGTTGTTCTCAACTTTCCTAATGCTGCGACCCCTTAATACAGTTCCTCATGTTGTGGTGCCCCCCAATCATAACATTATTCTGCTCTATCTCCCCGTGTGTTTTCAAATGGTCTTTGGCAAACCCTCTGAAACCCCCTTGCAGCCCCCCAGGGGTCCCGACCTCCAAGTTGAGAAATACTGGTGTAGAGGCATCCTTGGAGTAAATGGCATATTAAACCCAAGCCCCCCTTTCAAAGTGGACTTCCTGGAAGGAAACCCAACCTTTTGTGGGTCTGCAGAAGTACTGATGCATGACCTTTGGTGCTATTTATGACCAGATTATAATTAATATAATATAAACACTTCAGATTTTCCTCTCTGGTCCCAAAGGGAGGCTTTATTTATATTATTTTCCTACCCTACAAACGAAAGAGATGTGTCCTTGGTCCCATTCGCCTGTTGGCTTTGCTGATAAATTTGCCAATCCAAGAGGAAGCGAACTGTGCCAGAAAGCCTCCAAATAGCCTTGGCCAACCTTGAAGAGGCACAAACTTGTCAACGACTGACTGTTGCTTCCAACAGAAAATATCAAGGGAGTTGGAGACACTCAGCTTGAAGAGCGGTCTATTTATATTCCCTACCTTCCTGTGAGTGTTGCCTACAAGAAAGATAGTGGAAGAGTCAATAAGAATATTGTGTTGTCAAAGGCTTTCGTGGCCAGAATCACTGGTTTGCTGTGAGTTTTCCGTGCTGTCTGGCCATGTTCCAGAAGCATTCTCTCATGACGTCTCACCTACATCTATGGCAGGCATCCCCAAACTCCACCAGTCTTCACATTTGGGCATATTGGGTATCTGTGCCAAGTTTGATCTATATCCATCATTGTTTGAGTCCACAGTGCTCTCAGGGTGTAGGTGAACTACAACTCCCAAACTCAAGGTCAATGCCCATCAAGCCCTTCCGGTATTCTCTGTTGGTCTTGGGAGTTCTGTGTGCCAAGTTTGGTTCTATTCCATCATTGGTGAAGTTCAGAATACATTGCTCTATATCAGTGTTTCTCAACCTGGGGGTCGGGACCCCTCTGGGGGTCGTGAGGGGTTGTCGGAGGGGTCGCCAAAGACCATCAGAAAACACATTATTTTCTATTGGTCATGGGGGTTCTGTATGGGAAGTTTGGCTCAATTCTATCGTCGGTGGAGTTCAGAATGCTCCTTCATTGTAGGTGAACTATAAATCCCAGCAACTACAACTCCCAAATGTCAAGGTCTATTTTCCCCAAATCCACCAGTGTTCACCTTTGGGCATCTTGACTATTCGTACTAAGTTTGGTCCAGATCCACCATTGTTTGAGTCCACAGTGCTCTCTGGATGTAGGTGGTGAACTACAACTCCAAAACTCAAGGTCAATGTCCACCAAACCCTACTAGTATTTTCTATTGGTCATGGGAGTTCTGCGTGACAAGATTGGTTCAATTCTATTGTCGGTGGGGTTCAGAAAGCTCTTTGGTCGTAGGTGAACTATAAATCCGAGCAACTACAATTCCCAAATATCAAGGTCTATTTTCCCCAAACTCTACCAGTGTTCACATTTGGGCATATTGAGTATTTGTGCCAAGTCTGATCCAGATCTATCTTTGTTTGAATCCACAGTGCTCTCTGAATGCAGGTGAACTGCAACTCCAAAACTCAAGGTCAATGCTCACCAAACCTTTCCAGTATTTTCTGTTGGTCATGGTAGTTCTGTGTGCCAAGTTTGGTTCAACTCCATTTTGGTGGAGTTCAGAATGCTCTGATTGTGAACTATACATCCCAGCAACTACACCTCCCAAATGACAAAATCACACACACACACACTCCACCAGTATTCAAACTTGGGTGTATCGGGTATGAAAATACACCCAATATTTTACATGATGATTCATAACAGTAGCAAAATTACAGTTATGAAGTAGCAATGAAAATGATTTTATGGTTGGGGGTCACCACAACATGAGGAACTGTATTAAGGGGTCGCGGCATTAGAAAGGTTGAGAACCACTGCTCTATATGCTAATCTACCACAACTCCCAACACACCTGATATTATTATTATTATTATTATTAATACTAGCTGTACCCGGCACGCATTGCTGTGCCCTATTTTGGAGATGCGAGGAAGTCTGAGTATGTATGGGTTGGAGTTGTTGTTAGTTATGGTGTTGTTGGGGTCATGGCTGTGTTGTTGTGGGTTGTTTTGGTGGGTGGGATGTTGGAGTCCTGTGGAGTTGTCGGTGTGTGGTGTTGCTGGCGTTCTGCATAGCTTGTGGATATACAATGTTTTTTGTCTTTCCGTCTGCTGTGTTGATGTAGAGGTTGATGCGTGTGTGGGTGGGGTACTTTGGAAGTGAGTGGAGGTACTTGAAATCCCATCATCCATGGTGTGTCCTCCTCTAATCTGCAGTCGGATGGAGTGTGGGTCATGGGGGGCATTGTTTGCCAAGTTTGGTCTTTATCTGTCTTGGTTCTGGGACACAGCGGTCTGTGGGGAATGATGGGTTTTGAAGTACTACAAATCCCATTATCCGTGGAGGTACTTCAAGTCCCATAATCCATGGTCCACCCTCCTCCAAACTGTAGTAGAATGTAGCGTGGGTCATAGGGGCTCTGTGTGCCAAGGTAGGTTACTGTAAATTCAGGCCATACACAATGTCCCATGAGCTGAGGCCTAGTCAGGAACAGCAAGTTAATGAAGCCTTACTGTTAATTCAGGCCATACACAATGTCCAATGAGCTGAGGGCTAGTCGGGAGAATCAAGTTAATGAAGCCTTACTGTCAATTCAGAGCGTAAACAGCATTCCATTAAGTGAGGCCTAGTCATGGAAATTAAGTTAATGAAGCCTTACTGTCAATTTTGGGCGTGGTCTGTGATTTGTAGGGGTGTAAATTTTCTGTGGGAAGTGATTTGGGTGTTTGTGTTTGTGCCTCAGCCCTTTGCCTTATCCTCCTCTGACAGTTTATTATGGGTCGGAATGTTCATGTTGGCTGGCCAGTACAGGAGTTATGCAAATCCGCCCTTATTGGCAGCCAATCATGTTGTCAGAATGTAGAGGCTGGGAGAGTCGTTGGCAGCCCCGGAGGATGCTGGGAAATGTAGTTTTTTTTACTTGTTGTTTTGGGGGCCTTTTAGGTTTTGGGGAGGGGGGAAAGTTTCTTTGCTACAAACGTACCTTGCTTGAGGCCTATTTCTGTTGGCAAGTTTGGTGTTTCTGCGTTGTAAGGTTTCTCTGTTTGGGACGGTCGTTCCATGACGACTCTTCCTTTATATATATAGATTATTATTATTATGCCAAGACCAATGGCATAAGACCAGAAGGGCTACACAATTCATAACCCTGGGGAAGAAGTAAGTAAGTGATGGTGCATTTAGGCCAGACCTGGGCATCTTACGGCCCGCGGGCCGGATGCGGCCTGGCGGCCGATGCTGTCCGGCCCGTGGATCCCTCAAGGCTTCGTCCTGAAGAAAGGGAGGCGAACTCCCATTGGGGCGGCTACATGTGGAGAGTCAGCCGAGGCTTGGAAGGGAAGCGGCGCCCGCCTCTAGCGCTGCCCTCAGGGGCTCCCGTCCCTGCGAGGAGAACGAGGCGATTGGAAGGCGCCTGCCTGCTCTTTCCCAACAGCCCTCGAAGCGCGAGGGAGGGGTTGGGGAATGCGTGTACGTGCATGCACAATCGAGAGGAGGCGAACCATTCAAAACAGTTGCTGGGGTAGGGAGAGCGCGCGACAAGAAGGGGGAGAGAGATGGGAGGGGCCTTGGAGTTGGATTCTCTCCTTGCCCTCCCTTCACTGCATATTATTATTATTATTATCGTGCCTGTTGTGGGCCCATATTAATATCTACGCTGTAAAATAGGAACTCTGTGAAGTGTAGTTCCTAGTAGGGTGGACAAGAAGTGACGTTTCCTGCCCACTTCCCTTGTGCGGCAGTAGGAAGTAGGCTCCCTTGCCCAGTCTCCTCGCGCCTCTCTAAGGGAAGAGTTCTCTCCCGAGTCCTGCAAAAGCTGGCTTCGTATAAAAGGTAGAATATATGAATGGTTCCTTATTGGCATGCCAACCCATCCTACCAAATATCAGGCATGGGCAAACTTGGGCCTTCCAGGTGTTTTGGACTTCAACTCCCACCATTCCTAACAGACTCGGGCCCTTCTATACCCATTGTTTTGTAACATTTTTGTGAATAGATGTCATTTTTTGCTATGACAACCTCTTTTTCATTGCTCATAACATATACTCTTATCAGTCTTATTAATATACTAGCTGTCCCGTGCCACACGTTGCTGTGGCGCAGTCTGTATATATATATATATATATATGTGTGTGTATGTTTGTGTGTATATATGTGTGTGTATGTGTGTATATATGTGTGTGTGTATATGTGTGTGTATTTGTGTGTATACATATGTGTATATATGTGTGTATATATGTGTGTATATATGTGTATATGTGTATATATGTGTATGTGTGTATATGTGTGTATATATATGTGTATGTGTGTATATGTGTGTGTATATATATGTGTATGTGTATATATATGTGTATGTGTGTATATATGTGTGTGTATATATATATATATATGTGTGTGTATATATGTGTGTGTATATATATGTGTATGGGTGTTTATATGTGTATGTGTATATGTGTGTGTGTATATGTGTATGTGTATATGTGTGTGTATATATGTGTGTATGTGTGTATGCATGTTTTTATGTATATGTGTGTATGTATGTGGTGTGTGCTGATGTTTGTGTGTGTATGTGTATATGTTTGTGTATGTTTTCTCTATCTCTCTATCTTTTTTTCTTTTTTTCTCTCTGTATCTCTTTCTGTGTCTTTCTTTTCTCTCTCTCTCTCTCTCTTTGTCTCTCTCTGTTCCTCTCTCTTTCTCTCTCGGCGGAAGAGGCGAGGAGGGGGCGGCGCGGCCCGGCTCCTGAGCTGCGATTGCCGGAGGGAGAGGCGGAACGAAGGAGGAGGGGCTAAGGAGGAGGCGCCTCCCTTCCTTCTCCTTAGCCCCTCCTCCTCCGTTCTGCCTCTCCCCCCCGGTGATCGCAGCTCGGGACCCGGGCCACGCCGCTGCCTCCTCGCCTCTTCCGCCGCCTCCTAGGCGGTCAGCGGCTGGGAAGCGGCAGAGGAGGGCTCCGATCACCGAGGGAGAAGCGGAATGGAGGAGGAGTGGCTACAAAGGAGGAAGGGAGGCGCCTCCTCCTTAGCCCTTCCTCCTCCGTTCCGCCTCTTCCCCCGGCGATCGAAGCCCTCCTCCACCGCTTCCCAGCCGCGGACCGCCTAGGAGGCGGCGGAAGAGGCGAGGAGGCAGCGGCGCGGCCCGGGGGGAGAGGCGGAACGGAGGAGGAGGGGCTAAGGAGGCGGCACCTCCCTTCTTATCCCCTCATCCTCCGTTCTGCATTTCCCCCCGGCGATCGGAGCTCAGGACCCGGGCCGCACCGCCGCCTCCTCGGCCTTCTCTGCCGCCTCAGGAGGCGGAAGAGGAGGGTTTGAAGAGGAGGGAGGGAGCCGCCTTCTCCCCCCTGTCCGGCCCCCTCCCTCCCCTCCGCCGGCTTTCCCCTGCCTGTGCTGGCAAGGCCCCCGCTTCTTCCTCCTCTTCGTTCTGGGCTGCTCCTGGGCGATCGGGCCGCTGCGCTCTGGCTGCCATGCATGCGCGAACGTTCTATGCCTGCGCTGGCAGCGGAGAGGGCGGGATGTGAGTTCCGTTGGGCAATTTTTTGGGGTTTGTGTTTGGGGGTGTTGGGAGGTATGTAGGGCCGTTTTTTTGGGCCCTCTAGGTACCTTGGGGTATAGTTGTATGGGCTGCCGATTTTCATGCTTCTGCGTTGCATAGTTTCGTTGTCTATATACGACATTGCACGGACGTTGGAAAAATATATATATAGATCAAAAACGCAATGTAGTGCCTTTTATTATTATTAAAGAAATTCAATTGATATTATGTAGAATGCAGTTCAGCCTTCAGGTGCGGCCCTCCATAATATTTTTTGGCTCTCGTGGGGCCCCTTGGAAAAAATAATTGCCCACCCCTGATTTAGGCTCACGGTTGAGACGGAGACTGCAAGCTGAAAGACTTATCAGCTGGCTTGAATGCATCAAGGAATGTTTGCATCAAGTAGCAATGCTTCCCGGCATGCAGAAGAGATGCTCCTTTCCCGCTTCGATGGAGAAACGCTTTCTGCCTGGAGGGGGCATATCCAGGTGATCCACAAAACAGGATTTTTGTACACAACACATGCAAATGTGGGAGTTCCCCCTACGCCTGCAATACTAATGCTTCCCAGCTTGTCACTGCAGCCTCTGAGAACGTAAACCGCAATATTCACTTAAGGTACTGCGGCGTCTCCGCGCAGCCTGTATTTTCCAAATGGGGAGTTAATGGCTTGAGCCTCGTCCAAGGGAGGAAAATGAAATGCGCCGCGGATTTCCAATTTCCACACTCCGCTCCCTCCTCCCCTTGCCATCCCCTATCATTGAGGCTAAATGGATTCCTGCAGTCTCTGCTGCAAAAACAGCCGCCTTGGGGGTCCCTGTTGCCTTTTCATTTTTTTCCCCACCTCGCTGTGTTAATATTCAAGGTTAACCTCAAAGCGACGCTGAAGGTTGCCAACTGAAAAGGCAAGGAAACGGCAATGGGGAGACCCAGCCAAGGATTGTGCCGGCTCCTATTATTCAAAGCAGATCCACCGGCTTGTCCCAAGAGGATGCACAGAACTGCCCGTATTCCACTGGGGCAAACGTAATCCTTCCCCGCGATGCAACCAGGCTCCTAATATTCTCCTGGGATCGGATCCAGAAACTGGCCTAATCTCCGCACATTAGGAAGGGTTTTTCTCGATGAGATCAGGGAGAGGAAGGGAGATCCCCGTTCGACAGCTGTCAAAGGCCAAAACGGGCACTCGGCAAAACACCCAGATAAATGGGATTCGCACATCATCATCCGCCGCATGCGGACCAGGCTTAACGCACCACTTCTTTCTTTCCCGGGTTGACATCTCGCCCGTCCGCTTGGAAACTCCCAAAACAGCTTTGAAAACAACAAAAAAACCATATACACAATATAAACAATAGTATACACCCAATACCTATTTAGCTGCAGACGGGAAATTCAATAAAATCATTGTAAATCAAATGTTTGCAAGCAGCGCTTCAGTGTCCACCTTCTTTGAGCCTTCATAGAATAGAGAATCCTTGGAAAAGTTACATTTTGGACTACAGGATTCCCAGTCCTCCATAGAATCCTAGAGTTGGAAGAGACCTCATGGGCCATCCAGTCCAGCCCCATTCTGCCAAGCAGCAGGAAAATTGCATTCAAAGCACCGCTGATAGATGGCCATCCAGCCTCTGTTTAAAATTTATTTATTTATTTACTTTGCTTCTAGACCGCCTCTCTCAGCTCGAAGGCGACTCGAGGCGGTGTACAAATGGCAAGAACTGCCCAAGACAAACATATCAACAATTATCAACACAATTCCATCATATACAAATTAGCACTTAATGTTAAAAACACAATATCAGCATCTCATTATTAAATCGGTATCCAATTGCATCGTCGTCGTTCCGTAGGTCTCAATAGACCTACGGTCCCCTTTTCATTACCGCCCAGTTTCGAATCTTTCGTTTCTGGGCAAGGTATTGAGAGGGCAGCAATGGAGCAGTTGCAGTCCTTCCTAGAGGACGCTACATGGCTAGACCCCTTCCAGTCCAGCTTCCGCTTGGGGCACGGGACGGAGACGGTTCTGGTCTCCATCACAGACCAACTCCGCTGCCAGCTCGACCAAGGCGGGTCTGCGCTGCTCGTGTTATTGGACCTCACGGCAGCGTTCAATACTGTCGACACGATCTTTTGACCCACCGCCTTGCGGGCCGGGGTGAGGGGGACGGCCTTAAACTGGCTGTCCTCCTTCCTCCGGAACCGCTCGCAGCGAGTGAGGAGGGGCGAGGGGATGTCTCAGGGGTTCCCCACTTCTTTGTGGGGTGCCCCAGGGGCAATCCTGTCCCCTCTATTATTTAACATCTATGTCCGCCCACTTGCTCGGCTGGTCCGTAGCTTTGGGCTGGTGTGCCACCAGTACGCTGATGACACCCAGCTCGTTCTGGGGAAGGAGGGCAGGCCCGGAACCGTACCCGATAATTTCCATCTGTGCCTCGAAGCCGTTACTGGATGGCTGCGAGCCAGTAGGTTGAAGGTGAATCCAGCTAAGACGGAGATCCTGTGGCTGGGTCGTCCGGGTGGGGTGGAGATCCAGCTTCCTCCCCTGGACGGCGTGACACTATGTCCGTCGTCGGCAGTTAAAAGTCTTGCCATTACTCTGGACTCTCGACTGACGATGGAGACTCAAATCTCCACCGTCAGTCGAGTTGCCTTCTTCCATCTTCGTCAGGCGAGGAAGCTGGCTCCCTACCTCTCCCGTCACGACCTAGCCACAGTGGTCCAAGCTACGGTCATCTCGAGGCTAGACTACTGTAATGCTCTCTACGTTGGCCTTCCTCGTAGGAAGTTCTTCCTAATGTTCAGATGGAATTTCCTTTTTGTCCAGTGAATGAAAATACGTGGAAATACATCCGGCATATCAGATATTTACACTACAATTCATAACAGTAGCAAAATGACAGTTATGAAGTTGCGATGTTATGGTGAGCATACTTCATGGAATGTGTTCTTATACTTTGTGTTAGTATCCTTAACCCGCATTATTAGTAATCTGTATATATAATAAAAGTCAATGTTTGTATGTATGTATGTGTGTTTGTGTGTTTGTGGATATGTGCCTGCTTTCTGACTGGCTGCCACTGTGGGAATATTTGCATAACGCCTCTGATTGGCCAGCACCACCAACATTCCGACACTCTACAGTGGCAGAGGGGGTAAGGAAAAGGCCTAAGGCAGTCAGGCATGGTGGGAGTTTAAGGCCAAAACACTTTGCGGCCCCCAAAATTGACAGAACAAGACCAAACTTGGCACACAGAACCCCCAAGACCCACTTTACGTCCTGGTGCAGTTTGAGGGAGGATGGAACATGGCTGATGGGACTTCCAGTACTTTATTTCACTTCCTTAGAGTACTGTGGCCCACACCAATGACGAATCAGGACCATACTTGGCACACAGAGTACCCATGACCCACTCTACATCCTGCTGCAGTTTGAAGGGGGATGTACCATGGATGATGGGAGTTGAAGTACCTCTACTCACTTTCAGAGACCGCTGCGACCTTCATTCAATGACTAATCAAGACCAAACTTGGCAAACAGAGCCCCCATGACCCACTCTACATCCTGCTGCAGTTTGAAGGAGGATGGACCATGGATGATGGGAGTTGAAGTACCTCTACTCACTTTCTGAGACCGCAGCAACCTACATCCAATGACTAATCAAGACCAAACTTGGCACAGAGCCCCCATGACCTACTCTATATCCTGCTGCAGTTTGGAGGAGGGTGGACCACAGATAATGGGACTTGCAGTACCTTAAGTAATTTCATGACACCACTGCAACTCCCAATGATGGATCAAGACCAAACTTGCCACACAGAGCCCCCATGACCCACTATACATCCTGGTGCAGTTGAGAGGAGGACAGACCACAGATGATTGGACTTGCAGTACCTTCAATAATTTCATGATACCACTGCAACGCCCAATAATGATGGATCAAGGCCAAACTTGGCAGACAGAGCCTCCATGACCCACTCTACATACTGGTGCTGTTTGGAGGAGGGTGGACCATGGACGATGGGACTCGCAGTGCCTTCACTAACTTCCTGACACCACTGCGAGCCACATAAAAAACTACTAAACACCAACTAATACGTTTCTCAAATAACCCGAGCAGGGCCGGGTCCCCAAGCTAGTATGAAATAATATTA
The DNA here is from genome assembly GCA_030556195.1 of Anolis apletophallus. NCBI lineage: Eukaryota > Metazoa > Chordata > Lepidosauria > Squamata > Anolidae > Anolis > Anolis apletophallus. Next base: position 7,413,650 of record JARBWK010000016.1, read on the forward strand.
CTGAAGTCTGTATTGCAATATAATGAGTATATACATTGAATAACTTTATATTTTAACTGTGTGCCGATTGCAGGGCAAATTATGACCTATATGGTATTATAATATGCATTTTGGTTTATATTTGAAGGAATAATATTGAAAACGAACATTGGTGATTACTGGGGCCCCTCAATATACACAGCCTTGAGAAAGTCTCTTAAAAAGACGAAACGGAGAGATCTATTTGATACACTACTGACCCGTTGGCTGAATTGGGATCAAACAGGAGGATTATAAATAAAGGAAACACGTGCATAACATAGGATATTGTACGGATGTGGAACAACACCTATTGAAATACTATATACCTGGATTTTGACTGTGTGTTTGTACAAATAAGATGTTTGACTATGGGATATAACCCGGATTAAATTCATTTCAGGCCCGGATTAACACATTTTTGGGACCTAGGCCACACTTTGGAATTACGCCCTACCGCACACCCCCCAAATCACTCAGACCAGTGTTTCCCAACCAGTGTGCCGGGGCACACTAGTGTGCCGTGAGCGATCATCAGGTGTGCCGTGGGAAATTGGCACTCTTCCCCCTCCTACGGTAGCAGCTCTTTCTCCCTCTTTCAGCACTGGGTGGAGGGAGGCAGCAAAAGAGGCCACACAGATCTATGAAATGTATAGACTCTATACGTTTCATAGATCTGTGTGGCCTCTTTCGCTGCCTCCCTCTGCAAAAGCAGAGCACTGGGCAGAAGTGATTGAGTCGGCGTTTTCGCGTTGGCTTGGATTTCTCGCGAGAACAGCCAAAGCCGGAAGCTCCACGTCGGTGAATTGGGCAGTGAGCGCACCTGGGAGCACCGGGACGCTGAAGCATTCACGGGTTCCCAAGCAACAAATTGAGTCTCTCCACTTGGAATTTTTTTTTTACTATTTTACTGGATTTTTCGAAAGTTGCCTCCCCCCACCCCCAAAGGAACTGTTTATAACAGCTTCATGACATCCATAGTTAACTGGAAGCAAGTTTCACTCAGGGTGAAATTTCATAAGGGTCTGGAGAACAAGCCCTATGAGGAGCGGCTCGAAGAGCTGGGCATGTTTAGCCTGGAGAAGGCTGAGAGAAGACATGATAGCCATGTATAAGTGTGTGAAAGGAAGTCATATATATGTTGTGTTCACCGAAACAGGCCCAGGTTTCACACTGAGTGTATAAATACATTTAAAAACATACTAACTATCTGTATTACTGTGCTAGAGTGTCATTTTGTGTCATTTTTTGGTGGTGTGCCCCAGGATTTTGTAAATGTAAAAAAATGTGCCGTGGCTCAAAAAAGGTTGAAAAACACTGACTCAGACCCACAATAAAAAATAAAACCTTATCTTCTCCCTCCCTCCCTCCCCGGCGGGCCTGAGCTGATGCTGCTGCGGGCTCTGGGGAGCGGGGGAAGGCTTGCTGTGGGCAGCAGAAATGGAGCTCAGGGCAGGGGCTTTCTTTCCGCTCTGCAAACCTGGCCCTGGATCTCTCTCTCTCTCTCTCTCTTCACTGAGGAGGAAGCAAAAAGCAGGAAAGGAGGCCACTCACCTAGGACACTGCCCTTTCAGCGGAGGCAGGAGAAGAGACGGGGCCGCTGGTGCGCGCCTGGCCTCTGAGCCGCCACTCTTCTTCCTGCTGCACCAAAATCCGAGGAGGAAGGCGCGGGAGCCACGAGCGGTGAGGCTGGGGATCTGCAGGAGCTCCTCTCCGCGCTTTGCCTTTCCTTCCTTGCCCGCTTTGGCCGCCCCGCCAGCATCCTCCGCCGACAGCCTTTGCAGCGGGCAAGGAAGGAAAGGCAAAGCGCGGAGAGGAGCCCCTGCAGATCCCCAGCCTCGCCGCCCGCGGCTCCCGTGCCTTCCTCCTCCTCAGATTTTGCACAAAGAGTGGCAGCTCGGAGGCCAGGCGCGCGCCCGCAGCCCCGTCTCTTCTCCTGCCTCCGCCGAAAGAGCAGCGTCCTGGGTGAGTGGCCTCCTTTCCCGCCTTTTGCTGCCTCCTCAGTGGAGAGAGAGAGATCTCCTGCCCCAGGCCACCGCCGAGCCCTCTCCCCCACCCAAGTGGAGGAGGCCTCCCTCTGGGGCAGGCGCCTGCAGCCGGGTATGCTCTCCTCCGCCGGCGCCCGTCTGGGAGGGAGGGAGACCTCGCTGGAGGTTTCTTCCCAGAAGCACGCTCTCCCCGTTTCCTCCCAGAAGCACGCTCTCCTGACGTTTCGCCCTCAGGGGCGGGCTGAGACAACATTTTTTGAAGGGGCGTGTCCGTGATCTGTGCCCCCTTCGGCTTGGGCCCCTAGGGTGGTCTTATGGGTAATCCGGGCCTGATTCATTTACTATTCACTATAACGGATTTAGTCCTTTGTTCACATGGTGATGATCCACGATACTCATCCTCACTAACTAACTAACTAACTAACTAACTAATTTTATTATTTATGAGTCGCCCTCCACAGATGTGCTCCGGGCGACTTACACAGCTTGGCATTTACAATACTAAAATATTAAAATATTAAAATGTTAAAATACTGGAATAGACAGATTCCAGGTCACTGATTGTCATTCATGCATATGCTCTTCTAAATAGCCATGTCTGTCACGATGCAAGACCTAGGCCGGCCCCTTAATCACACACACAGAGACGATAATCAGCTAACTACTTTATTGAAGTATAAAAACAGTTGAAAAGGTAATTGTCCATAAGAGTATCAAAGTAATCCAAAGTAAGGGTATAGTCCAAAAGGCAGACTTGGCAGTATTTCCAAAAACTTGGCAAAGCTCCGCTTAGCTAGCGGATCAGGAACAAAACAAGGTTACAAGACAAAACTCCACTTGGCAGGCCACTAGCCCAAACTTAGCTACGTGGTCTTGGCTTTGCTACACATCTGCTTAGGTGAGACGTGGCCGAAGTACTGAGGATCCGTTCCCACGGATCCTATACTTAATCCCCTTGACGAGGCCCCCGACGCTCTAGGCTTCTCCTCCTCCAATCTGTGCTGCGAGCCCTCGGTCGGTCTAGGCTGTGGAACCCACCCCTCCTGCTAGTCTCAATGCTCCGTCTCCTATCAAAGGTTCGACCTTGCCTCCCAGTACCTGGTTCCCTATCTCCGTGAGAGTCAAACTCCCCAGCTGCTTCCCGGGCCTCTCCCTCGGATGTTTCCCACATCCTCTTGCAGCCTCGCCCCCGGCTCGTAATCTTCACTATCACTGTGCCACCCGACTGGCCTTCCTGCTGTTCACACGGGTCAGGCCAGCCGTCATCCCAGGCCAGACTTTCTGTGGGAGAAGAAGGCCCAGCTATCTCAAAATCCCCTTCTTCTAGCCCCTCCAAATCCTCTTCCGAATCAACTGACTCCAATGCTAGTGGGACCCCGGTGCTGCCCCCTGCCCTCCAGGCACAAACGAGAACTGGTGTGCTACAATGTCTTAAGTGCCGGTCGAGGATGGCTCTTTGGTCTGGCGGCAGAGAGTTCCACAGGACAGGGGCCACAATGGAGAAAGATCTCTGTCTCGTGGACTCCAGATGAGCCTCTCTCAGACATGGGACACAGAAAAGGTTCTCGTAGGTTGGCCGTGGTGCTCTCTGATGGATAGGTGGTATCAGATGGTCTTTTAGGTATGTAGGACCCAGGCCCCGCAAGGCCTTAAATGTCAGGGTCAGGGTCTTATAAAGGATTCTGTACTCGACCGGCAGCCAGTGCAAACGCTGTAAGGAAGGCGTTGTGTGACACCTCATTGGTGTTTTTGTGAGGAGCCTGGCGGCAGCATTCTGTACAATCTGGATCTTGCGAGTTACTGACCGAGGAAGACCCATGTATAAAGCGTTGCAATAATCCAGCCTTGATGTCACCGTGGCATGGATTACCGTAGCTAGCGCCTCCATTGGAGTGATCCCATGCCGGGACAATATTGAAATACAACTGGATCTCCACTGATTGGAAACTTCTCCGGACTGACAGACTGTAGATACAATGCTACAGAGCCGTGAGTGTGTTCATCTCCTTGTGAGCAGGACTTTGTTTACTCCGCACACAGGACAATATCGGAGGTTTATTTGAGTTACATCATTGACTTTTACTAATACCGTGTTTCCCCGAAAGTATGACACCCCCGATTGTAAGACGTATCGGGGGTGTCAGAGGGGTCGAATTCTGCCGTCATTGATCACCTCGGGCGGGGCATGGCGTGGTCCTGGCTGGGCCGAGGCTCCCAGAGGGCTCAAAGGGGCCCGAATCCTCCCTCCTCTTCCTCCTCTTCCTTCCAGCGGCGCCTTCCATCCTCCTCCTCTTCCTCCCAGCAGCGCCTTCTCCCTCTCGTGGAGTTCTGCCCCCTCCCTTCAGTGAAGGGAGGAGGGACTGCCGCCGCCGAGAGGGAAGAAATGATGGAGTCCTGCCAGCACGGCGGCTCAGGCATCCCTGCTGCCGCCCAATATACCCAAATGGGAACCTGGTGGAAAAGCGGCTGAGTCGCCTGGGGCGGGACTTCCGCTCGGCGCCTTCTCCCTCTCGCGGATCCGCCCCTCCCTTCACTGAAGGGAGGGGCGGATCCGGCGAGAGGGAGAAGGCGCCAAAAAACCCCAAACACCTCAATGGCGGCTCAGGTGCTTTTGGGGCCGCCCGGCCCGCCCCGCAAAGGGAGCCCTCTTGCGCCTGTCTTCCCTTCTCCGAAACGAGGCTGCAAGCCGCGGGGGGGGTTTCCCTGCAGCCGCCTCTTTGGAGAAGGGAAGACAGGCAGGGAAGGCAGCCCTCCTGCGCCTGCCTGGCGGAGGAGGGGGAAGAGGCGGCTGCAAGGGGATCTCGGGGTTTCCCTTGCCCTCCGCTCACCGAGACGTCCCACTGGCAGGCGCAGGAGGGCTGCGAGCCAGGCCTGTCTTCCTTCTCCCTCTCGCGGTTCCGCCCCTCCCTTCACTGAAGGGAGGAGGGGCGGAGCCGCCGGCAGAGGGAGAAGGCGCGAGGCGAAGTCCGCCCCAGGGCGGCTCAGGTGCTCGCCGCCGCCCGGCTCCCGTTTGGAGCGCGGGCAAGCGGGGCGGCGGCGGGGAAAGACGCCTGAGCCGCCGTGCTGGCGGGACTTCCGGCGGGGCTTTCCCTGCGGCGGCTCTCCCCCTCCTCCCTTCACTGAGGGGAGGGGGCTGGAACCGGGGAGAGGGAGAAGGCGCTGCTGGGAGGAAGGAGGAGGAAGAGGAGGAGGATTCCGGCCTCTTTTGAGCCCCTCTGGGGCCTCGTCGCCCAGCCAGGAAGCCACGCCATGCCGGAAGTAGGTCTTTTCTTAATTTTGGGTATTTTTTATTTGTAAGCCGTGCCCGAAGGTAGGGGGCCGTAGTGGGGATTTTGGGGGTCAAAAGAAAGTAAGACGCTGTCTTACTTTCGGGGAAACACAGTAGTACCACTCCTTACATAATTGTATGTATGTAATTAATTCGGAAACTAAGAAGATTTCAAAATTGAGATTGTCACCTCCTTTTTAAAATCTGATTTTGCATGTAAACGAGCTAATTTTGTGTACGTCTTGAAGTTTCAAAGCTTTTGAAAACAAAACAAACACCAAGTGAGACCCTCAAGCACTCGACCAACTTGAAAAGCAAGTCGAAAGCAGTGAGTTGCTCCTTGCCGACACTCTCAAACGTCCAGTGCTCGAAGGCTATCTTTCCCTCCCACCTCCACCCAAAGTCCTGGATGCCGTCATATCTTTCCAGAGCAAACAGGAGTGCGAGGGTTGGCACAAGCAAAGCGACACTTCCAAGAAGCCTCCATCTGCTGTGTATTTATGCAACAGAAGGAAGTAGGAGGGAATTGGCAGGCTATAAAGAACAGAAAGAGAAGACAATGCGGAGGGAGAAAGAAACCCAGGAAAGGTTACGTTGAGCGGCCAGCCTTCAACCAATTCCAATCTATTAGTAGAGCTTTGAACAGAGATAGTGGCTTCATTGCACACTACATACACTGACACAACAGTGCTGGCTACTTGAACACATAACAGGAATCTTTCTCAGCCTTCCGAATGCCGCGACCCCTTAATACAGTTCCTCACGTTGTGATATCCAACCATAATATTATTTTCGTTGCTACTTCATAGCTGTCATTTTGCTACTTTTATGAATCACAATGTAAATACAGTGTTCCCTCGCTACTTCGCGGTTCGCTTTTAGCGGACTCGCGGTTTCGCGGTTTTCAAAAAATATTAATTTAAAATATATGATCTCGGCATTACTTCGCTAACGAAGATTCTTAGGAAGGACTCATCCCACGCTTTTTACAAGCGCGTTGATGACTAAAAAGGCCAATCTGAGATAGGCAAGTTCGGTTGCAGAAAGCACAGCAGAAAGTCCCCTTGGGTGATGTTGTTTCCAAGTTGTGGTTCTTTCTGCGTTGTCGTTTCTCTTCGAGACCCGTTCGGTGTGTCTTCTCGAAAGAGGCCACAGCATTGTGGATAGTGTGTCTCCATGCCTCTCAATGTGAGGCCAGGGTGGACCATTGTTGGTGATCAATCTGGCCGAGCCTGAGATGTTGTTTCAGGGAGTCCTTATATCTCTTTTGGGGGGCGCCTCTCTTGCACTGACCCGTGGCGAATTCACCATAGAGTAGTATCTTTGGGAGGCGCCAAATCATCCTGAATCAATCTGTCAACCTTTTGTTGTGAAACTCGGTGGTTGCTGTCACAGGACGTCTAACTCTTTGCCACACAAGTCAGCTGTTCCCACCTCAACATTTTTAAACTTACTTGCCCAACGACGCACAGGACTCACATCAACACAATCAGGCCCGGATTACCCATAAGGCCACACTAGGCCATGGCCTATGGGCGCAGGCCTAGGGGGGGTGCCAGATCAAGGACCAAAAAAAATGTTCAAACAAAACCGCAACGTGCGGCATGATGACTCTCTCTCTTGGGGGAGGTCGGGGGGAGAGTGCTGCAGGGGGTGGGGGAGGAGGGAATGGCGCCCCCCTCACCATCGCCCCTGCCACCTTGTCAAGGAAGGAGGGCGCGAGGAGGATGAGGCGGAGGGAAGCCCCACCCCCGGGGCCGCTGGCGGGCATGCGCGCGCGGCAGGAGGGTGCCTCTGCCTTCTCCGCCATGTTCCTGGGTGCCACGCATAGCCGGCAGCGGCACCGGGGGCTTCCCTTCTTTCCTCCTCCTCCTTGGGCGAGGAGGAGGAAGAGGCGGAGGGAAACCCCGCCCCCGGGGCCGGGGCCGCGCATGCCCAGCAGAGGCCCCGGGGGCGGGGCTTCCAAAGTGTAGCCTAGGGCACCAAAAGGAGTTAATCCGGGCCTGAACACAATCCCCATAAACAGCTTGCATTCTCTGATGAACTTCCTTTGTGGTGACACCTTCTGCTGTCAAGAATTCAATGACTGCACATTGCTTAAGTCGCACTGACTGACCATCTGCGCAGGGTTCCATACTTCACACTTTAACAACACAACCGTGCAATGCTAAGGCTTCCCGCCAAAATGGAACTGTAGAGGAGAGTCTACTGAACAAGCCAGTACCTGCCGCATACCAGTACGGCCATCTGTTGAAGAGTTACGAAGGTGGAGGCATTACTTTTCATTCAACTCCCGTACATACACCAAGTCAGAGCTGTTTCTTCATCCCTACCCATCGACCTATATGCAAATTTGACATGCAAAAGAAGGGAAGAGTCAACAGCACCATCCCCAAACCACCTCTAATTCTAGGACTGACGTCAATACTCTGTCCTGAAAAGGAGGCCTTTTCTTTAAAAACAACGCCATCACCACCATTTGGTCTTTCTTAACCCGGCGAAGCCAAGGGAATTGAAGGCAAGGCAATGAAAACTAAGCCGCATTCTTGCAGGCTTAGCGTCAAACGGAATTAGCACATTCCCTGGAGATTGTTCTCCCTTATTCCCAGGGATTGTTTTAGCTGGAAGGTGTAGGACGGGAGGGTCTAGCCAACAACCAAGAAGGCAAAGGAACAGCAAACCTTCCCTCTCGTTCTTTCCTATCCCATTAACATGCACGAGATTCCAGCAAGCACCAATAATTTGCCCCTTTCTTTGAGCTCAACTCTGAAATTGAGTCGACCATAGCCATGGAGTATCTTGGAGCATCTCTTGGAAACGTGAGGATTGTGGACTACATCTCCCAGAATTTTGGAGACAGGCCAGGGATCCTCATCCTAAAGAGATCTGCATATTTCCTACAAACACACCAAGCCAGGAACCAAGGAGCTGTATTCTTTTTTAATGCTGCTAATGGCATTTGGACAGCTTTAGAGAGGGATTAGATGACTCGTGGGCGATAAAGCTGTCAGTGGTTACTTTCCATGGCTCTGCAAGATCCAAAGCTGTGTTATGCACAAACTGTACCTGAAATATACTAAAGATGGTAATTTTATGCCAAGGAAATCTATATCCTGCCCTCTACATTTAAAGGTTCAACATCTGTGTATTTGTTTATCCGCCAATCGGATTAATTGATTGGATTATATTTTCTAAAATGACTCTATGGCCAACTAGGTAAAAGTTGACCATAGGGTTATACTGGAAATCTTAGCAATTTTAGAGAGTGCTGCAGCCATTTTTTTAAAGTGCTTTAATTTGCTACTAGCTTGCATACCTGGTGTTGCCCAGGTTCCATACTTTGCACTGTAACAGCACAACCATTCAATGCTAAGTCTTCCCACCAAAATGGAACTGTAGAGGAGAGTCTACTGAACAAGCCAGTCCCTGCCGCATACCAGTACGGCCATCTGTTGAAGAGTTATGAAGGTGGAGGCATTACTTTTCATTCAACCCTCATAGGAATCCCAAGGCTTCCTGCCAAAATGGGACTGTAGAGGAGAGTCTACTGAACAAGCCAGTCCCTGCCGCATACCAGTACGGCCATCTGTTGAGGAGTTACGAAGGTGGAGGCATTACTTTTCATTCAACCCTCATAGGAATCCCAAGGCTTCCTGCCAAAATGGGACTGTAGAGGAGAGTCTGCTGAACAAGCCAGTACCTGCCGCATACCAGTACTGCCATCTGTTGAGGAGTTACGAAGATGGAGGCATTACTTTTCATTCAACCCTCATAGGAATCTTAAGGCTTCCTGCCAAAATGGAACTGTAGAGGAGAGTCTGCTGAACAAGCCAGTACCTGCCGCATAACAGTACTGCCATCTGTTGAGGAGTTACGGAGGTGGAGGCCTTACTTTTCATTCAACCCTCGTAGGAATCCCAAGGCTTCCTGCCAAAATGGAACTGTAGAGGAGAGTCTACTGAACAAGCCAGTACCTGCCGCATACCAGTACTGCCATCTGTTGAGGAGTTATGAAGGTGGAGGCATTACTTTTCATTCAACCCTCATAGGAATCCCAAGGCTTCCTGCCAAAATGGAACTGTAGAGGAGAGTCTACTGAACAAGCCAGTCCCTGCCTCATACCAGTACGGCCATCTGTTGAGGAGTTATGAAGGTGGAGGCATTACTTTTCATTCAACCCTCATAGGAATCCTAAGGCTTCCTGCCAAAATGGAACTGTAGAGGAGAGTCTACTGAACAAGCCAGTCCCTGCCGCATACCAGTACTGCCATCTGTTGAGGAGTTACGGAGGTGGAGGCATTACTTTTCATTCAACCCTCATAGGAATCCTAAGGCTTCCCGCCAAAATGGAACTGTAGAGGAGAGTCTACTGAACAAGCCAGTACATGCCGCATACCAGTACTGCCATCTGTTGAGGAGTTACGGAGGTGGAGGCATTACTTTTCATTCAACCCTCATAGGAATCTCAAGGCTTCCTGCCAAAATGGAACTGTAGAGGAGAGTCTACTGAACAAGCCAGTACCTGCCGCATACCAGTACTGCCATCTGTTGAGGAGTTACGAAGGTGGAGGCATTACTTTTCATTCAACCCTCATAGGAATCCTAAGGCTTCCTGCCAAAATGGAACTGTAGAGGAGAGTCTACTGAACAAGCCAGTACCTGCCGCATACCAGTACAGCCATCTGTTGAGGAGTTATGAAGGTGGAGGCATTACTTTTCATTCAACCCTCATAGGAATCCTAAGGCTTCCTGCCAAAATGGAGCTGTAGAGGAGAGTCTACTGAACAAGCCAGTACCTGCCGCATACCAGTACTGCCATCTGTTGAGGAGTTATGAAGGTGGAGGCATTACTTTTCATTCAACCCTCATAGGAATCCCAAGGCTTCCTGCCAAAATGGAACTGTAGAGGAGAGTCTACTGAACAAGCCAGTACCTGCCGCATACCAGTACAGCCATCTGTTGAGGAGTTATGAAGGTGGAGGCATTACTTTTCATTCAACCCTCATAGGAATCCCAAGGCTTCCTGCCAAATGGAACTGTAGAGGAGAGTCTACTGAACAGGCCAGTACCTGCCGCATACCTGTACGGCCATCTGTTGAGGAGTTACGAAGGTGGAGGCATTACTTTTCATTCAACCCTCATAGGAATGCTAAGGCTTCCTGCCAAGATGGAACTGTAGAGGAGAGTCTACTGAACAAGCCAGTACCTGCCGCATACCAGTACGGCCATCTGTTGAGGAGTTATGAAGGTGGAGGCATTACTTTTCATTCAACCCTCGTAGATTTCCTCGAGTCTAATGTGCACTTTTTTCTTGCTATATTACAGTGTTAAAATTGAAGCATGAATTACTCCAACGATGCATCTTACCCAAGTAAATACGGTAACTCCCACACAAGGAGAGAACCTACTCTATATGGAATTGATTTTTTTATTCTTAAAGGAACATTACTTTCTATCTGTTACAACGGCATTTGGTTTTTGCTTCCATGGCAATCAACATTTTCGGAATTTTTTAATATCTCTCCAATGACTTCAAAATATTGAGCTTTGTACGTTCTACACTCGATGATTTCAGATGGAAGTCGTTCTCAGGCCTTGGTGGAAAAGGCCGGGAATTGAACTCGGGACCTTTGGTATCCCAAGCCTGACCTTTACCCTTGAGCTAAAAAGCAAGACACCCGACTGGGTGACAAGGCTGGAATTGTGCCATGCCTTCTCTTCTTTCTAGGAGAGGAAGCCTAGCGCAGTGTTTCACAACATTTTTTGAGCCGCGGCACACTTTTTACATTTACAAAATCCTGGGGCACACCACCAACCAAAATGACACAAAATGACACTCTAACACAGTGATACATATAGTTAATATGTATTTAAATGTATTTATACACTCGGTGTGAAACCTGGGCCTGTTTCGATGAACACAACATAGATATCCTGGCAGGAATGGCAGAAAGACACAAACTTCCCACACAGAACTCCCATAACCAAGAGAAAATACTATAAGAGTTTGGTGGGCATTGACCTGGAAGGGTTTGATGGGGTTTGGGATGTAGGCATTGACCTACAATGAGTTTTCCACCAATGAGTTGTGAACCAGACTTGGCACACAGAACTCAACCAACAGAAAATACATCCAGAGAGCACTGTGGACACAAACAATGCTGGATCTGGACCAAAACTTGAGACCAATATTCAAGATGCCCAAATGTGAACGCTGGTGGAGTTTGGGGAAAATAGATATTGACAAGTTGCAGTTGCTGGGATGTATAGTTCACCTACAATCAAAGAGCATCCTGAACCCCACCAACGATAAAATTGGGCCAAACCTCCCACACAGAACCCCCATGACCAACAGAAAATACTGTGTTTTCTGATGGTCTTTGGTGACACCCTATGACACCCCCTCGCGGCCCCCCAGGTTGAGAAACACTGTTGTATAGGGACCCCCAAATGCAGCATTGCCCAAATTCAAATCAAGGAACATGAAAGGCACTGCAGACTAATCCAACCAGAGAAGTCAGCCATAGCAGAACATCAGGTGATTCAACCTGGACACAGCATATCAACTGAAAACACAGAAACGTTAGACCACTCTCACAACCACCATGTCAGTCTACACCAGTCGATCCCGGGACCGAAGGAGGTCGATCCCAGACAGATGGGGTGCTTCTCAGAGGGGGGCGGAGCCAGGCCGTGCCAAGCTCTGAACCCTCCCCCGGCTTCGGCACTCCCAGCAGCTTCTCCAGGCTTGAGGATGGCAGGGCCAAGCCAGTGGTGGCCTTAGGTAGCTATGTCACCACTGGCTTGGCACTGCCATCCTCAAGCCTGGAGAAGCTGCTGGGAGCTCAAAGCCAGAGGGAGGGGTGGGGCTTGGCGCGGCCTGGCTCCGCCCCCCTCTGGCTTCCGCTCTACCAGCAGCTTCTCCAGGCTTGAGGATGGCAATGCCAAGCCAGCCTTATGATAGCTATGTCACCACTGGCTTGGCACTGCCATCCTCAAGCCTGGAGAAGCTGCTGGGAGCTCCAAAGCCAGAAGGGAGGGGTGGGGCTTGGTGTGGCCTTGGCTCGCCCCTCTGGCTTCCACTCTACCAGCAGCTTCTCCAGGCGTGAGGATGGCAATGCCAAGCCAGCCTTATGCTAGCTATGTCACCACTGGCTTGGCATTGCCATCCTCAAGCCTGGAGAAGCTGCTGGGAGCTCCAAAGCCAGAGGGGAGGGGTGGGGCTTGGTGCGGCCTGGCCTCGCCCCCCCTCTGGCTTCAGCTCTACCAGCAGCTTCTCAGGCGTGAGGATGGCAATGCCTAGCCAGCCTTGTGATAGCTATGTCACCACTGGCTTGGCACTGCCATCCTCAAGCCTGGAGAAGCTGCTGGGAGCTCCAAAGCCAGAGGGGAGGGGTGGGGCTTGGCACGGCCTGGCCTCGCCCCCCCTCTGGCTTCCGCTCTACCAGCAGCTTCTCCAGGCTTGAGGATGGCAATGCCAAGCCAGCCTTGTGATAGCTATGTCACCACTGGCTTGGCACTGCCATCCTCAAGCCTGGAGAAGCTGCTGGGAGCTCCAAAGCCAGAGGGGAGGGGGTGGGGCTTGGTGCGGCCTGGCCTCGCCCCCCTCTGGCTTCCGCTCTACCAGCAGCTTCTCCAGGCGTGAGGATGGCAATGCCAAGCCAGCCTTATGATAGCTATGTCACCACTGGCTTGGCATTGCCATCCTCAAGCCTGGAGAAGCTGCTGGGAGCTCAAAGCCAGAGGGGGGTCACCACTGGGGCTTGGCGCGGCCTGGCCTCGCCCCCCTCTGGCTTCCGCTCTACCAGCAGCTTCTCCAGGCGTGAGGATGGCAATGCCTAGCCAGCCTTGTGATAGCTATGTCACCACTGGCTTTGCACTGCCATCCTCAAGCCTGGAGAAGCTGCTGGTAGAGCGGAAGCTAGAGGGGCGGAGCCAGGCCACGCCAAGCCACGCCCCTCCCCTCTCCAGCCTTGAGGAGGTAGGTAGATCTTTCTGACTTGGTTTTATTATAAGTAGCTCGCATGCTGAAAAAGTGCGAGCAACCCTGGTCTACGCAGAGAATCCATTGAAATCCACAAGAAGCATGTGGACAATTTTTAACGGAATGGAGGAAACTATAAAAATGAACAAAATCTCACAACCAGTATTTTTTTTTATTAAAAAAAACTCTAAAATCAGGACAGTACATAAAGAGCAACACTCAGAAAACGGGAATTTCAGACAGGAAACAATCAGGGCCAGCTAACACCTCCCAACAAAGGATTCCCCCAGGCAGCAACCAGCCAGGCTCTGAAGCTGCAAGGCCATTCAATGCTAATCAAGGTGGCCCATTGCAACATTCACACTTGCCTCCAACACACCAGAGTTCTTTCTCCCACCCTGGACATCATTCCACGCAGGCATGTAAAGAGAGGGGGGGGGCTAGGGGGGCTTCAGCCCCCCCCCCGAAATTCTCAGGGTGGTCCGCGAAAAGGCCTTACTGGTACATTATTTAAACTGTTATGTTTATTCATATCATGATCTGATCACCATGCTCATTATATCCCACATTCATGGGGTTATTGGGATAACAATACAAAAGGTTTGCTAGGGTAGACCCTCTTCCACCCAGTCTCAGCCCCCAAACCAAACTCAGCCCCCCGAATCAAAATGTGAGGACGACCTTTTTTTTTAGTCTGATCAAAAGCTCTTCTTGTCCAGCGTCCTGCTGAGGATGCCTGTGGGCAAAACGGCCGAGAGAATGCTTCCTCCTCAAAGATTTCAAAACAAACCGATCAAAAGCTCTTCTTGTCCAGCGTCCTGCTTCCTGCAGCAGCCTTTCCTCCTCAAAGATTTCAAAACAAACCGAGGTATTCTTAGCAAAGCAATAGCAGAAGTCTTCCCCAAAGAAAGGCTTCTCAAGCTGTCAATCAAAGGTAGACTGCCACTGTTATTGGAGGCTCCACTATCTGTATCTGTATACCTTTATAAAACGGAATGTTTGTGTGTATGCGGAGGGCGGAAGGGCGGATTGTGGCAGCCACTTTCACAGGCCACAGCGACCAGCGCGGGTGATGGACCTGCACCAAACTTGGTACACATAACCCCCCTAACCCCCTTTACGCCCTGGCGCGGGTCGGGGGACATGACCCACGGATTATGGGATTTGTAGTACTTTCCAACACTTTGGTTCCCACAGACCACTGAGGCCACCAAAAAGGACCAATACAGACCACACTCAGCACACACAGCCCCCATGACCCACTCTACGTCCTGGTGCAGTTCGGAGGAGGGTGGGCCATGGATGATGGGACTTGAAGTGCCTCTACTCACTTCCCAAGTCCGCTGCAACCCTCATCCAATCACTGATCGAGACCAAACTTGGCACACATAACCCCCATGACTGCCTTCACATCCTGGTGAGGTTTGGGGGAGGACTGACAATGGATGATGGGATTTATAGTACTTTTACACCCCTCTGTTCCCACAGACCACTGTGGCCCCCAACAAGCACTGATAAAGACCACACTTGGCACACAGAGCCCCAGTGACCCAGTCCACATCCTACTGAAGTTTGGAGGGGGACAGAACATGGATGATGGGTCTTGCAGTACCTTCCCTCACTTTCCAAGACTGCTACAAACCTAATCCTATGATTGATCAACAACAAATCTGGCACACAGAGCCCTCATGACCCACTCTACGTCCTGGTGCAGTTGGGAGGAGGGTGGACCATGGATGATGGGACTTGAAGTACCTCTACTCACTTCCCAAGTCTGCTGCGACCCTCATCCAATTACTGATTGAGACCAAACTTGGCACACATAACCCCCATGACTGCCTTCACGTCCTGGTGAGGTTCGGGGAGGACTGACAGTGGATGATGGGATTTGTAGTATTTTTTACACCCCTCTGTTCCCACAGACCACTGTGGCCCCCCAAAAAAACACAGAGAAAGTCCACACTTGGCACACAGAGCCCCAGTGACCCACTCTACATCCTACTGAAGTTTGGAGGGGGACAGAACATGGATGATGGGACTTGCAGTACCTTCCCTCACTTCCCAATCCTGCTACAAACCTAATCCAATGACTGATCAACACCAAATCTGGCACACAGAGCCCTCATGACCCACTCTACAGCCTGGTGCAGTTTACTGTGAGACGGACCACGGATGATGGGACTTGAAGTACCTTCACTCACTTCCAAAAAACAATGCATCCCTCATCCATTCACCAATACAGACCAAACTTAGCACACAGAGCCCCCATGACCCAATCTACATCCTACTACACTTTGGGGGGGACGGGACACACAGAGATGATGGGACTTGCACTACCTTCAGTAATTTCATGATACCACTGCAACTCCCAATAATGATGGATCAAGTCCAAACTTGGCACACAGAGCCCCCATGACCCACTCTACATCCTGCTGCACTTCTCAAATAACCCGGGCAGGGCCGGGTCCCCAAGCTAGTATATAATAAAAAAGAATGTTTGTATGTATGTGGGTTTGTGGGTTTGTGTGTTTGTGGATATGTGCCAGCTTTCTGACTGGTTGCCACTGTGGGATTATTTGCATAACGCCTCTGATTGGCCAGCTTCACCAACATTCCGACACTCTAAAGTGGCAGAGGAGGGTAAGGAAAAGCCCTGAGGCAGGCAGACATGGTGGGAGTTTAAGGCCAAAACACTTTGGGGCCCCCAACAATGACAGAACAAGACCAAACTTGGCACACAGAACCCCCAAGACCCACTCTACATCCTGGTGCAATTTGAGGGAGGATGGACCATGGATGACGGGATTTGCAGTACTTAAACTCAGTTCCTTACAGCACTGTGGCCCACACCAATGACAAATCATGACCAAACTTGGCAAACAGAGGCCCAATGGCCCACTTTACAAACCTGGTGCAGTTTACGGCGGGATGGCTCACAAATGATGGGATTTGCAGTACCTTCACCCGATTCATTTCCCACATAACATTGCAGCCCCTACAAATCACAGACCAGGCCCACACTTGGCACACAGAGTACCCATGACCCACTCTACATCCTGGTGCAGTTTTGAGTGGGACGGACCACGGATGATGGGACTTGAAATACCTTCACTCACTTTCTGAGACTGCTGCGACCCTCATCCAATGACTGATCAAGACCACACTTGGCACACAGAGCCCACATGACCTGGAGCAGTTTGGACAAGGGGGGGACCGTGGATGATAGGACTTCCAGTACCTTCCCTCACTTCCAGAGCTGCTGCGACCCTCATCCAATGACTGATCAAGACCACACTTAGCACACAGAGCCCACATGACCCACTCTACATCCTGGTGCAGTTTGGAGGATGTACAATGGATGATGGGACTTACAGTACCTTCCCTCACTTCCCGAGACCGCTGCAACCCTCATCCAATGACTGATCAAGACCACACTTGGCACACAGAGCCCACATGACCTGGTGCAGTTTGGACAAGGGGGGGGCTGTGGATGATAGGACTTCCAGTACCTTCACTCACTTCCAGAGCCCACTGCAACCCTCATCCAATCACTGATCAAGACCAAACTTGGCAAACAGGTCCCCTATGGCCCACTCTAAATCCTGCTGCTGTTTGGAGGAGGATGAATCATGGGTGATGGGACTTGAAGTACCTCCACTCACTTCCTGAGACCGCTGCAACCCTCATCCACTGACTGATCGAGACCACACTTGGCACACATAACCCCCATGACCCACTCTACATCCTGGTGCAGTTTGGAGAAGGATGGACCATGGACGATGGGACTCGCAGTACCCTCACTAACTTCCAGGGACCACTGCAAGCCACATAACCAACTGATAAAGACCAACCTTGTCACACAATGCCTTCCTCAATTAACCCGCGCAGGGCCGGGTCCTCAAGCTAGTAGCAATTAAAAACTAGCAACAGACCATGCAGCCTGAGGAACTAGCTTTTGCACCAGCTCAGGGAGGGCCTTTTCTTCATTCGGGGAAAATGCTCAGTCCATTTCGAGGCCTATTCTGCTCTCTCTTGGAAAGAAAACCCATCCTTAGCTGCCATGTCCTTGCGGTTCCCTATTATTGGTGGGGGAACCCCACTTTCTCCTCTTTCCACCCATCTTCACCTCCCATGCTTTCACCCCCTTGGCACAGGCACTCCTAGAGGGACGCTTTTGCCCGCCCTATTCTGCCCCTCTCCCCCGGAAACAAGGCAGGTAAGGAAAGCTGCCTGCGGAGCCCTCTTGGCATTCGGAGCCCGTTGCAGAACATCCTGTTGCCTGAATTGGTGCGTCGTGGGCTCTGTCATCCCTCCTGGCCAAGAAGGACGAAAGGAAAACGCAAGCAGGGGGGAATCCCAAGCGGGCCAGCCCCATGCGCCATGTTGAGGCCCTTCTGCGGAAGCTCTTCCGCGTCCCAAGGAGAGAATGGCATTCATTTATTTACCCGCCAGTTGCAACCAACCTGCTGAGCTCTCAGAGAAAAAAAAGGGGGGGGGAGAAGGAAGGAAGGAAGGAAGGTAGAAGGAGTGGGGAGAGGAAATGACAAAAATCTGTGTATAAGACAGAATAAGAGGGAAGAGGGGAAGAAAAGAGGGGGAGGGAGGGAAGGAGAAAGAAAGCAAGAAAGAAGAAATCAAAGAAGGAAGGCAGAAAGGGAGGAAGGGAAGGAGGAAGGGAGGGGGAGAAGAAGTGATAAAACTTGTGTATAAGACAAAGAAATAGGGAAGATGGGAAGAAAAAGAGGGAGGGAGGGAGGGAAGGAGAAAGAAAGAAAGAAAGAAAAAAGAAAGAAAAGAAATCAAAGAAGGAAGGCAGGGAGGGAGGGGGAGAAGACGTGATAAAACTTGTGTATATGACAGAGAAATAAAGAAGAGGGGAAGAAAAGGGAGGGTGGAAAGAAAGAATGAAAGAAGGCAGGCGGGAAGAAAGATGGAAGGAAGGAAGGAAGGAAGGAAGGAAGGAAGGAAGGAAGGAAGGAAGGAAGGAAGGAAGGGGCGAGAGGAAGTTGAAAAACCTGTGTATAAGACAGAGAAATAGGGAAGACGGAAGAAAAGAGAGAAGGGAGGGAAGGAGGAAAGAAAGAAGATGGAAAGAACAAAGAAGGGGAGGAAAGAAGGAAGGGGGAGGGAGGGAGGGAGGGGAGGGAGGGAGGGGAGGGAGGAAGGAAGGAAGGAAGGAAGGAAGGAAGGAAGGAAGAGAGGAAGTGACAAAACCTGTGTATAAGACAGAGAAATAGGGAAGACGGAAGAAAAGAGAAAAGGGAGGGAAGGAGGAAAGAAAGAAGATGGAAAGAACAAAGAAGGGGAGGAAAGAAGGAAGGGAGGGAGGGAGGGAGGGAGGGAGGGAGGGAGGGAGGGAGGGAGGAAGGAAGGAAGGAAGGAAGGAAGGAAGGAAGGAAGGAAGGAAGTGACAAAACCTGTGTATAAGACAGAGAAATAGGGAAGACGGAAGAAAAGAGAAAAGGGAGGGAAGGAGGAAAGAAAGAAGATGGAAAGAACAAAGAAGGGGAGGAAAGAAGGAAGGGAGGGAGGGAGGGAGGGAGGGAGGGGGAGGGAGGGAGGAGGGAGGAAGGAAGGAAGGAAGGGGAAGGAAGGAAGGAAGGAAGGAAGGAAGGAAGGGACAAAACCTGTGTATAAGACAGAGAAATAGGGAATATGGGAAGAAAAGAGGGGGGAGGGAGGAAAGAAAGAAAGAAAGAAGAAGTGAAAGAATGAAGATGGGGAGGAGAGAAGGAAAGAAGAAGGGGGAGAGGAAGTGACAAAACCTGTGTATAAGACAGAGAAATAGGGAAGACGGAAGAAAAGAGAGAAGGGAGGGAGGAAAGAAAGAAGAAATGAAAGAACAAAGATGGGGAGGAAAGAAGGAAGGAAGGGAGGGAGGGGAAGAGGAAGTGACAAAACCTGTGTATAAGACAGAGAGAAGGAGAAGAGGGAAAGAAGAAATAGAAAATGAGGGAGGGGGCAGGGGAAAAGAAAGAAGGAAGGAAGGAAGGAAAGGAAGGAGATGATGGGACAAAACCTGTGTATAAGACAGGAAAGGGGGAAGAGGGAAAGAAGAAAAAGAGAAAAAGGAGGAAAGGGGGAAGAAGAAAGGAAAAGAACCGAGGAAAGACGGGGAAGGTGGGATGAAGTGACAGGACCTTGTATAAAACAGTGAGGAGGACACAGAGAAAAGGGGGAGGGAAAAGAAAGAAAGAAAGATGGGGGGGAGGAAAGAAGTGACTGGACCTGTGTATAAAACAGGGAGGGAGACACAGAGAAAAAGGAGAAGGAAAGAAGAGGAGAAAGGAAGGAAGGAAGGAAGGAAGGGAGGGAGGAAGGGAGGAAGGGAGGAAGGGAGGAAAGAAAGGGAGGAGGAGGAAGAATGAACATGTGTATAAAACAAGGAGGGGGACACAGAGAAAAAAGAGGGAAGGAAAGAAAGGGGGGACAAAGGAAGGAAGGGGGGAAGGAGTGAGGGAGGAATGAAATGAGAGGACCTGTGTAAAAAAAACAAGGAGGAGGGCACAGAGAAAAGGGGGAAAGAAAGGAAAAGAGAGAGAAAGAAAGGAAGGAAAGGGGGAGGAGGAAAGAAGTGACAGGACCTGTGTATAAAACAGGGAAGGAGACACAGAAAAAAGGGAGAAGGAAAGAAAAGAAAAGGGTGGGGGGAGAAAGGAAGGAGGGAGGGAGGAATGAAATGAGAAACAGGGATGTGGACACAGAAAAAAGGGGGAGAGAAAAGAAAAGAGGAAGGAAGGAAAGAAAGAAAGAAGGAGAAGGAGGAATAAAGTGACAGGACCTGTATATATAACAGGGAGGGAGACACAGAGAAAGGGGAGAGGGAGGAAAGGAAGGAAGGAAGGAAGGAAGGAAGGAAGGAAGGAAGGAAGGAAGGAAGGAAGGAGAGAATGAAATGACAGGAACTGTGTAAAAAACAAGAAGGGCACAGAGAAAAGGGGGAAGGAAAGAAGAGAAGAAAGGAAGGAAGGAAGGAGGGTGGAAGAATGAAATGACAGGACCCTGTAAAAAACAGGGAGAAGGACACAGAGAAAAGGGGGAGAGAAAAGAAAAGAGAAAGAAAGGAAAGAAGGAGGAATGAAGTGACAGGACCTGTGTATAAAACAGGGGGGAGGAAAGAAGAGAAAAGAGGAAGGAAGGAAGGAAGGAAGGAAGGAAGGAAGGAAGGAAGGAAGGAAGGATGGTGGAAGGAAGGAAGAAAGGAAGGAAGAAAGGAGGGTGGAAGAATGAAATGACAGGACCCTGTAAAAAACAAGGAGGAGGGCACAGAGAAAAAGGGGGAGGAAAGAAGAGCAGAGAGGAAGGAAGGAGGGTGGAAGGAAGGAAGGAGGAAGGAAGAAAGGAGGGTGGAAGAATGAAATGACAGGACCCTGTAAAAAACAGGGAGAAGGACACAGAGAAAAGGGGGAGAGAAAAGAAAAGAGAAAGAAAGGAAAGAAGGAGGAATGAAGTGACAGGACCTGTGTATAAAACAGGGGGGAGGAAAGAAGAGAAAAGAGGAAGGAAGGAAGGAAGGAAGGAAGGAAGGAAGGAAGGATGGTGGAAGGAAGGAAGAAAGGAAGGAAGGAGGGTGGAAGAATGAAATGACAGGACCCTGTAAAAAACAGGGAGAAGGACACAGAGAAAAGGGGGAGAGAAAAGAAAGAAAGAAAGAAAGAAAGAAGGGGGGGAGGAAAGAAGTGACGGGACCTGTGTATAAAACAGGGAGGGAGACACAGAGGAAGGAAGGAAGGAAGGAAGGAAGGAAGGAAGGAAGGAAGGAAGGAAGGAAGAAATGACAGGACCCTGTAAAAAAGAGGGAGAAGAACACAGAGAAAGGGGGGAGAGAAAAGAAAAGAGAAAGAAAGGAAAAGAGGAGGAAAGAAGTGACAGGACCTGTGTATAAAACGGGGAAGGAGACACAGAGAAAAAGGGGGGAGGAAAGAAGAGAAGAGAAGAGAAGGAAGAATGCAGCGACAGGACCTGTAGACAAGACAAGGGGACGCAGTGCTCCAACTTGGGGGATGGTTTTGGGGAAGTCGCCAAAATCCGACTTGAGGGAAAGGGGGAGAGAGAGGGAGAGAGAGGGGGGGGAGAGAGAGAGAGAGAGAGAGAGAGAGAGAGAGAGAGAGAGTGCTTTACTCACTCCAAGGCTGTGCCAAACAGAGGAGCTGCAACCGGGAAGGGCGGCTTGGTGGTTGGAGTTGGGGGGAGAAAAATGCGCATTCCGTGTGGCTGGGCAACCCCAGGAATGGACCCGGTTTGGTGGGGGGGGGATATCCCACCCGCAAGAGCGACGCAATGCGATCCGAGGGTCCTTCCGAGGAAGGGGGGGGGCAGAGAGGGGACTCACCAAGCGGTTGATCTGCCGGCGGAGCATCGTCGAAGTGCCGCAGAGAGGAAGAGGGAAGGAAGGGAAACACACGCCGCATGCATCCGTCACGGTCGCGCTTTCCTGGGCCGCATTTTTGCGGGGGATCTGGTCCCTGGGGGGTCTTCCTTCCTGGCCGAGGAGAAGGGCCGCCTTCCTTCCTTCCTTCCTTCCTTCCTCTTGGGCTTAAGCCTCCTGGAGAAGGAGGAGGAAGAGGGGGGAGAGGAGGAAGGGGAAGCCGGGAGGCGGCATGGCGCGCCAGCCAAAGCAACAGCCCGAGGAGACGACAAAGGAGGAGAAGGAGGGGAGGAGAAAAGAGCTCCGGAGGTCCGGCTCAGCTGCCCAGGAAGCGGACCCGGAAGGCAAGCAGACCCAGCCCTTTCTCTCCAGGCCGAATCCAGACCCAGGGCCGCCCCCTCGGGCTCGTTTGGCCTCTCCAACCCGGACCGGACCGCGTCTCCAAAAGGCGCCCCGTGCGCCCACCTCTCCAAAGGCGCACGTGGAGAACGAGGAGAAGAGAGGCTGCTTCTGCCCACCGCGGGCAACAGTTAGCCGCCTCCTCCTCTTCTTCCCTTCTTCCCTTCCTCCCTCCGCCCCTTCTGCCTTTTTTTTTTTGCTGGGGGCGGACCGCAGCCTGCCTCTCTCTCTCTCTCTCCACCCACAAAAGTCCCCAGAGCAGCCTGGGAGGTGTAGTTCCAAACACCCGCAGGGTTTGGCGCCTCTGGAAACGCCAAGGCGCAACTCGGCAGGATTTTAGGGCGCTTGGACTTGAGGGAGAGTTGCCCTTCAACAAGGGTGTGTGTACACTAGCCCCAGGCCCGGATTAACCCCTCTTGGCGCCCTAGGCCAGTGTTTCCCAACCTTTTTTGAGCCGCGGTCAGGGGCGGTCCGACGTATACGCAAAGTAAGCGGCCACTTAGGGTGCCAACTTCTGGGAAGGGCGCCGCCACGCCGGCCGCGCCGCCGTCGCAAACCTCCCTGCTGCTGCCTCGGCTTCAGCGCCTGGCCTGCAGGAGCTGCTGGGCATGCGCTGAGATTTTCGTGCATGCGCAGTGGCTCCGGAACTGAAGTTGAGCTCCGGAGCCACTGCGCATGCCCAGAAGCTCCTGCAGGCACTGAAGCCGAAGCCTGTAAACACGTCATGTCAGCACTCTGTCCGTATTCGGCACGCTGGCTTGGCACTGCCCCCTCAAGGCTGGAGAAGGTGTGGGAGAGCTGAAGCCGGGGGAAGGGCATGGCATGGCCTGGCTCCTCCCCCGGCTTCGGCACTCCCAGCAGCTGCTCCCAGCANGCCACCATCCCCCAGCCGTTCTTTACTATGTTAGAGTGTCATTTTGTGTCATTTTGGTTGGTGGTGTGCCCCGGATTTTTTTTAATGTTTGCTTGTCTAAGGTTATTTTATATGGTGTGCGAACATTACTTTGCCCCCTTTGTCTCCACCCTCTTTCCCTTTGTCTCCACCCCCTTTCCCTCTGTCTCCGCCCCCTCTCCCTTTGCCTCCACCCCCTGCGTGCCGGATACGGACAGAGTGCTGACATGACGTGTTTACAGGCTTCGGCTTCAGCGCCTGCAGGAGCTTCTAGGCATGCGCAGAAGCTCCTGCAGGCACAGAAGCCTGTAAACACATCACGCGACACAATTGGGCAGGCGGGGGGGCGGAGGCAAAGGGAGAGGGGGCGGAGACAAAGGAAAGGGGTGGAGACAAAGGGGGGCGCCAAAGTAATGTTTGCTTACCATATAAAATAACCTTAGACCGCCCCTAGCCGCGGCACACTTTTAACATTAAAAAAATCCAGGGGCACACCACCAAGCAAAATGACACAAAATGACACTCGAACACAGTAAAGAACGGCTGGGGGATGGTGGCCTGCTGGGAGCAGCTGCTGGGAGTGCGAAGCCGGGGAGGAGCCAGGCCATGCCATGCTGGAGAAGCCTTCCCGAGCCAGGCTTCCCTTCCTCCCAGCTTCAGCTCTCCCACAGCTTCTCCAGCCTTGAGGGGGCAGTGCCAAGACAGCGGTGGCAGAGCCAGCACAATGCTGGCTTGGCACTGTCCCCTCAAGGCTGGAGAAGCTATGGGAGAGCTGAAGCCAGGGGGAGGGGGCGGAGCCAGGCTGTGACATGTCCCGCCCCCTCCCTCCCAGCTTCAGCTCTCCCACCGCTTCTCCAGCCTTGAGGGGGCAGTACCAAGCCAGCGGTGGCAGCGCCAGCACAATGCTGGCTTGGCACTGTCCCCAAGGCTGGAGAAGTCCCTCAAGGCTGGAGAAGCTGTGGGAGAGCTGAAGCCAGGGAGGGGGCGGAGCCAGGCTGTAACATGTCCTGCCCCCTCCCTCCCGGCTTCAGCTCTCCCACAGTTTCTCTGCCAGCGGTGGCAGAGCCAGCACAATGCTGGCTTGGCACTGTCCCTTCAAGGCTGGAGAAGCTGTGGGAGAGCTGAAGCCACGTAGAGGAGGAGGAGCATGAGCAGTGGACAGGCTTCAGTGGGCGGGGCTCCTCCGCACGGCTTCAGCGAGCAAGGGGCGGGAGTCATGGCGGATTGGAGGCTGGCTGGGGAAACGGCCAAAGGAGGCGGTGCCCCGGCCCCTTTCTTCTTTTTCTTCACCGCCACCCGGCCCTCCCTCCTCCCCCCCAAGCAGCAGGAGTTCGGCAGGAGGGGGGGAAAGGAAGGGGGGCAGAGAGCTTTTCTCGCGGCACAGCAGGAGGTCCGTCATGGCACACTACTGTGCCGTGTCACAGCGGTTGGGAAACACTGCCCTAGGCCACACTTTGGAATGACGGCCCCAAACCAACCTCTACCGCACCCCCCCCCCCACACACACACACATTACTTCTTTCCACTGCCCGCGCTTTGCCCCCAAAAAGGAAAAAGGAGCAAGGAGAATCCTGGCCTAATTCCAACCCTGCTTCTCCTTCTTCCCTCCCCGCAGGCGCCGAGCCCTTCTTCCCACGCTCACGTAACCTTTCGGCGTGAAGGCTGCTGCGGGGCGGTAACTGTGCCTGGATTCAAGCCGTCTCTGCCTCCTCTGCCATGCTCCTGGGTGCCGCGCATTCCCGGCAGCGGCCCCGGGGGCTTCCCTTCCTTCCTCCTCCTCGCTCGCGCCCTCCTTCCTTGACTCAAGGAAGGAGGGCACGAGGAGGAGGCGGAGGGAAGCCCTGCCCCTGGGTCCGCTGCTAGGCATGCGCAGCACCCAGGAACATGGCGGAGAAGGCAGAGGCGCTCGCGCCCTCCTGCCGCACATGCCCGGCAGTGGCCATGGGGGCTTCCCTCCGCCTCCCGCCTTCCTTCCTTGACAAGGGGGCGATGGCGAGGGGGGCGCCATTCCCTCCTCCCCCGCCCCCTCGCAGCACTTTCCCCCGCCCTCCCCCAAGGGCTGTGCGTTGCGGTTTTGTTTCAACATTTTTTTTGGTCCGTGAACTGCGCCCCACTCGGCTTGCGCTCCTAGGCCATGGTCTAGGGTGGCCTTATGGGTAATCTGGGCCTGACTAGCCCCACTTCTATTCAACATCTTCTTGCACGATCTCCCTATAGCCCTGGCCCAAGTGGACAGGCATAGCCCCAAGGTTGGCCCAAAGCATGTTCCCCTCTTGCTATTTGCGGATGATGCAGCCCTACGGTCCCTCTCCCATGTGGGTTTAAAAAGACAACTGTGTTCCCTCGCTTATTGCTGGGGTGACGTTCCAGGACCGCCCGCAATAAGTGAAAACCACAACATAGGGATGCTCTATTTAATTTATTATTTACTAGCTTGGGGACCCGGCCCTGCCCGGGTTATTTGAGAAAGGAATTGTGTGCCAAGGTTGGTCCTTATCACTTGTTTAGTTGGCTCGCAGTGGTCTCAGGAATGAGTGAAGGTACTTCAAGTCCCATCATCCATGGTCCATCCTCCTCCAAATTGCACCAGGATGTAGAGTGGGTCATGGGGGTTCTGTGTGCCAAATTTGGTCTTGATCAGTTATTGGATGAGGGTCGCAGCAGTCTTGGGAAGTGAGTGGAGGTACTTCAAGTCCCATCATCCATGGTCCATGCTCGTCGAAACTGCAACAGGATGTAGAATTATTCATGGGGGCTCCGTGTCCCAAGTTTGGTTTTGAGAAGTCATTGGATGAGGTTGGCAGCGGTCTTGTGAAGTGAGTGGAGGTACTTAAATCCCATCATCCATGGTCCATCCTCCTCCAAACTGCACCAGGATGTAGAGTGGGTCATGGGGGCTCTGTGTGCCAAGTTTGGTCTGCATTGGTCATTGAATGAGGGTCGCAGTCATGTAGTGTAGTCATGTAGTGGTCATGTAGTGGGTCATGAGTACTCTGTGTGGCAAGTTTGGGCCTGGTCTGTGATTTGTAGGGACTGCAGTGGTCTGTAGGAAGTGAATCGTGTGAAGGTACTGCAAATCCCATCATTTGTGGCCCATCCTGCCCTAAATTGCACCAGGATGTAAAGTGGGTCATGGGGGATTTATGTGCCAAGTTTGGTTCTGATCCGTCATTGGTGTGGGCCACAGTGCTGTAAGGAAGTGAGTTTAAGTACTGCAAGTCCCGTCATTCATGGTCCATCCTCCCTCAAACTGCACCAGGATGTAGAGTGGGTCTTGGGGGTTCTGTGTGGCAAGTTTGGTCTTGTTCTGTCATTGTTGGGGCCGCAAAGTGTTTTGGCCTTAAACTCCCACCATGTCTGACTGCCTCAAGGCGTTTCCTTACCCCCCTCTGCCACTTTAGAGTGTCGGAATGTTGGTGGTGCTGGCCAATCAGAGGCATTATGCAAATAATCCCACAGTGGCAACCAATCAGAAAGCTGGCACATATCCACAAACACACAAACACACACACACATACATACAAACATTCTTTTTTATTATATATAGAGATTTATTTATTTACAGTATTTATATTCCACTCTATTCACCCCGCAGGGGACTCAGGGCAGATTACAATAATAATAATAATAATAATAATAATAATAATTTATTTCTAACTTGCATCCATCTCCCCAAAGGGGACTCAGAGTGGCTTACATGGGGCCGTGCCCGAACAACAAATACAAAAAATATCACAAACATCAGAAAACAATAAACACAGTAAGCAGGGGCGGTCCCAAAGGGGACGTGAGCACCAGACGCTCGGGGTGGGGGCCATTGTGAGGTCCGTAGGTACTGGGGCGGTGATGCCGAACGAACCTCAAAGAGGTAGGCAAAAATATCACAAACATCAATGGAGCGCACATTGGGAGCGCCGGGGGGCCAAAAATAAACACCCCGGGAGAATAAGACCGCCAATGACAGTAAGACAATAAAGACGATAAAAAATAATCTATAAAACCACAACAACATAAGTGAATCTAAACAAAAACGAGGGGGCGAGCCACATGTACATATAAAATGTTTAAAAACTCGGAGGAGATGACGTTCTCTTGGCTGCCCGCAAAGCCACGGAGTAAGCCTTAATAGCGGCTTCAGCCCGTGTTTGATCAGACACGTCACGAGACTTCCTCCAAATGCACTCTAGACCCCTCCTCCAGCGCTTCATCACAGCCAGCTCCTCGGTGAACCAGGGAATTGGAGTGACTCTACGCAAGGAGAGGGGATGTTAGGGGGCGATCGTGTCAATCGCCCTGGCCAACTCGCTATTATAGCGCTCAACCAGGGTGTCAACAGGATCATCAGTCTCCAGGACAGGAAGATCCCCAAGAGACCTCAGGACTCCTTCTGGATCCATGAGCCTCCTGGGGCGGACCATCTTAATAGGCCCACCACCCCTGCGGAGGTTAGAGGGCACAGTTAATCTTAAACTGATCAGATGATGGTCAGACCATGACAATGAAACAATGTACATATACAGGCAAACATTCAATGCCATAGGCCTGTAAATTTTTTTCTGGAAAGGGGGCGGTAGGCCAAAAAAGTTTGGGAACCACAGTTCTATTCCATTGTCGGTGAACTTCAGGATGCACTTTGATTGTATGTGAACTATAAATCCCAGCATGGTTTTTGCCCTTAGACCAGTGTTTCCCAACCAGTGTGCCGCGGCACACTAGTGTGCCGTGAGCGATCATCAGGTGTGCGGCGGGAAATTGGAACCTCCAATACCCTTTCTTCCCCCTCCTGCCGAACACTTGCTTTTTCTTCTCCACTCGGGCAGACTCGCCCCAGGTCTTCCTCCCTCCCCCTTCCCCTCCTGAACACGCTCACGCTGCCCCCTCGGATCAAAATGGCGGCAGAAGCGGCAGCGGCAGCAAAGCGAGGCAAAGCGAGCAGAGCGAGGCTGGGAAGAAGGGAGCCCGAGTGGAGAAAAAAAGTAAGTGTTCGGTGGGGGGGGGAGAGAAAGGGCATGAAGGGGGAGGAAGAGGTCTCTCTTGAAAGCTGGCATGGGCACACTTGGACCTTCCAGGTGTTTTGGACTCCAACTTCCACCATTGCTAGCAGCCTCAAGCTCTTTTCCTTCCCCCTCCAGCCACTTAAGCAGGAAAGGGCCTCAGGCTGTTAGGAATGGTGGGAGTTGAAGTCCAAAGCACCCAGAGGGCCGAAGTTTTCCCATGCCTGTTTGAGGGACCTTAAAGTGGTGAGCCTCCTTCCAACATTGTGATTCTGGATAGGAAACAAACAACAACATAACATAACATTGTTTGAGTCCAAAGTGCTCTCTGGGTGTAGGTCAACTACAACTTCCAAACTCAAGGTCAATTCCCAAGCAAACCCTTTCAGTACTTTCTGTTGGTAATGAGAGTTCAATATGCCAAGTTTGGGTCTATTCCATTGTTGCAAGAGTTCAGGATGCTCTTTGATTGTGTGTTAACTATAAATCCCAGAAACTGTAACTCCCAAATGTCAAGGTCTGTTTTCCCCAAACATATTTTTTCATATTGATATTTTCCCAAACATATCAATATTTGGGCATATTGAGTATTCATGCCAAGTTTGGTCCTGATCCAACATTGTTTGAGTCCACAGTGCTCTCTGGATGTCGGTGAACTACATCTCCAAAACTCAAGGTTAATGCCCACCAAACTTTTCCAGTATTTTCTGTTGGTCTATTTTGACATTGCTCCCATTTTCAACCACATATCTGTGTGAGATGAGCTTCTCTAGCCTGACTGCAATAAAAACTAAACACAGAGAGAGACTGACAGCTGTTGAGCAAGACCTTGGTGTGTGTCTTTCTGTCATTCCTGCCAGGATATCTATGTTGAGTTCATCGAAACAGGCCCAAGTTTCACACTGAGTGTATACATACATTTAAAAACATATTAACTATATGTATTACTGGGCCACTCGACGACAATGGTCAGAAAGGGAAAATCAGCGAAGACAAGGAGTTTGCTGAGCGGCTAAATGACTTCTTTGTCTCCGTTTTCACACAGGAGGACAGACAACATATGCCTGCAGCTGAGTCAGTTTTTTCAGGGAGGGAATTAAAAGAATTAAAACAGATAGAGATAAACAAGGAGGATGTTCTCACATGCCTTACTAAACTAAATGTCAACAAATCACCAGGTCCAGACGGCATCCACCCCAGAGTTCTTAAGGAACTCAAGTGTGAAATTGCTGAACTTCTAGCTAAGATATATAACCTTTCTCTAAGATCAGGCACTGTACCCGAGGACTGGAGGGAGGCAAATGTAACACCGATCTTCAAGAAAGGATCCAGAGGTGATCCAGGAAATTATAGACCAGTCAGTTTAACCTCAGTTCCAGGCAAAGTGATGGAAACCATTATTAAAGAAAATATTACTAGGCACATAGAAGAACAGGCATTGCTGAAAGAAAATCAACATGGTTTCTGCAAAGGCAAATCATGTCTTACTAACTTGTTAGAATTCTTTGAGGGTGTAAATGAACACATAGATAAAGGGGACCCAATTGATATTGTTTACCTTGACTTTCAAAAGGCTTTTGACAAAGTCCCTCACCAAAGGCTCCTCAATAAGCTCTTCAGCCATGGAATCGGGACAGGTCTTGTCCTGGATTGGAACCTGGCTAAACTGTAGGAAACAAAGGGTGGTAATAAACGGACATTTCTCTGGGTGGAAAGAGGTGAGAAGTGGCGTACCCCAAGGTTCAGTTTTGGGTCCGTTACTTTTTAATTTATTCATGAATGACCTGGATGTAGGAGTAAATTCTGAGGTAGCAAAGTTTGCAGACGACACTAAATTGTTCAGGGTCGGTAAAAAGAAACTGATTGTAAAGAGCTCCAGAAAGATCTCTCGAAATTGAGTGAATGGGCAACAAAGTGGCAAATGCATTTTAACCTAAACAAGTGTAGAGTCATGCACATCGGGGCAAAGAACCCCAACTACACCTACCAATTGATGGGGTCAAAGCTTTCCGAGACAAACCAGGAAAGGGATCTTGGGGTCTTGGTGGACAGCTCAATGAAGATGTCAACCCAGTGCGCAGCAGCAGTGAAAAAAAGCAAATTCTATGCTAGGCATGATCAGAAAGGGAATCGAAAATAGGTCAGCAAATGTTGTATTACCTCTCTACAAATCTATGGTGAGGCCACATTTGGAGTACTGTGTACAATTCTGGTCTCCGCACCTTAAGAAGGATATAACGGAACTGGAAAAGGTACAGAAAAGGGCAACAAGAATGATCCAAGGGATGGAGCGGCTCCCTTATGAAACCAGGTTGCAACGCCTTGGTCTTTTCAGCCTTGAAAGACGGTGGTTAAGAGGTGACTTGATCGAAGTGTATAAAATCATGCATGGGATAGAAAGGGTGAATAGAGAAAAAATATTTTCTTTGTCAGACTAGGCACTCCCTGAAGCTCCAAGGTAGGAAAATTAGGACTAATAAAGGGAAATATTTCTTCACCCAGAGGGTCATTGGGTTATGGAACTCACTTCCAGAGGAGGTTGTGACAGCTGTCAGCCTGGACAGCTTCAAGGCAGGATTAGACAGATTCATGGATACCAAGTGTATCGGTAGTTACTGAAAAGGACATTCAAGTGCCACCTCGGAGTTGGTTGAGGTAGGCAGGATTTCCCCGGGTACTGGTTGTGGGGGCCTGGAGCAGGTCAGGGTTTTGCCCTCCCTTCTGCTCGAGATCCCCGTGTACAACTGGGGGCCACTGTGTGATACAGAATGCTGGACTAGATGGGCTGAGGTCCGATTCAGCATGGCTCTTCTTATGTTCTTATGTATTAGAGTGTCATTTTGGTTGGTGGTGTGCCCCACCACCAGCCAAAATGACACAAGTGTGCCGCGCTCAAAAAAGGTTGGCAAACACTGCCCTAGACATTGAAGGGCTGCTGCTGCCACCTAATGGCAGATTGCAGGCACAAGATTTATGATTCCTGGCCAAAGTCTAAAGCAGTGTTTCTCAACCTGTCTCGATTCCACCAGCGTTGCCTTTGAAAAATCCTGCAAATCTCTTGGGAAGACAGGCAGACAAATATCAGCAAGCTGAAAGAAGCAAAGACCACCAGTATTGAAGTGATGCTCCTACGCCATCAACTCCGCTGGACTGGCCACATTGTCCGAATGCCCAATCACCATCTCCCAAAGCAGTTACTATACTCCCAACTCAAGAACACGAAACGTAATGTTGGTGGACAGGAAAAGAGATTAAAATATGGGCTTAAAGCCAACCTTAAAGACTGTGGCATATAGACACCAAGAGCTGGGAAGCCCTGGCCCTTGAGCGCTCTAATTGGAGGTCAGCTGTGACCAGCAGTGCTGCAGAATTTGAAGAAGCACGAATGGAGGGTGAAAGGGAGAAATGTGCCAAGAGGAAGGTGTGTCAAGCCAACCCTTGTCGGGACCACCTTCCAGCTGGAAACCAATGTCCTTGATGTGGGAGAAGATGCAGATCAAGAATAGGGCTCCACAGCCATCTATGGACACAGTGACAAGACACCAGACTTGGAGGACCATCACACTCAGGTTACAAGGGATTCCCTAAGTAAGTAAGTAAGTAAGTAAGTAAGTAAGTAAGTAAGTAATATAGTTCCTCATGTTGTGGTGACCCCCAACCATCAAATTATTTTCATTGTTACTTCATACTTGTCATTTTGCTACTGTTACAAGTCGTAATGTAAATATCTGATTTTCATTCACTGAACCAAATTTGGCACAAACACCCAATATCCCCCAATTTGAAAACAGATGGGGTTGGGGAGGATTGATGTTGATGTTGTCATTTGGGAGGTGTAGTTGCTGGGATTTATCTCTCGGCATTACTTCGCGAACAAAGGTTCTTAGGAAGGACTCCTCCCACGCTGTTTGCAAGCGTGTTGATGACTAAAAAGGCCAATCTGAGATAGGCAAGTTTGGTTGCAGAAAGCACAGTAGAAAATCTCCTTGGGTGATGTTGTTTCCAAGTTGCGGTTCTTTCTGCGTTGTCGTTTCTCTTCGAGACCCATTCGCCGTGTCTTCTCGAAAGAGGCCGCAGCATTGTGGATAGTGCGTCTCCATGCCTCCCGATGTGAGGCCAGGGTGGACCATTGTTGGTGAT
Organism: Anolis apletophallus; assembly: GCA_030556195.1. Taxonomy (NCBI): domain Eukaryota; kingdom Metazoa; phylum Chordata; class Lepidosauria; order Squamata; family Anolidae; genus Anolis; species Anolis apletophallus. Next base: position 7,445,701 of record JARBWK010000016.1, read on the forward strand.
CAATCTGGCCGAGCCTGAGATGTTGTTTCAGGGAGTCCTTATATCTCTTTTTGGGGGCGCCTCTCTTGCGCTGACCCGTGATGAGTAGAGTAGTACCTTTGGGAGGCGGTGGTCCTCCATCCTAGAGACATGCCCTGCCCAGCGCAGCTGTGTTCTCAATAGCATGGCCTCAATGCTAGTGATCCCTGCTTGCTCAAGGACAGCAACATTCGTCACATAGTCCAGTGTATATTTAGGATTGTGCGAAGACAACGCTGATGAAAGTGTTCGAGGAGTCGTAGGTGTTGGCGATAGGTGACCCATGTTTCAGACCCATAGAGGAGAACAGACAGTACGATAGCTCTGTACACACTGATTTTGGTGGTTTGCCTCAGGTGCTTGTTGCTCCAGACTCTTTTGTGAAGCCTTCCGAATGCACTATATGCCTTTGCTAATCTGTGATCTATCTCTTTGTCAATCTTGGCATCTGAAGAGATGATGCTTCCCAGGGAGGTGAACTGCTGAACGGACTTAAGCACAGATGTGCCTATGCTGACGTGGGGATGATGGTGTTCTTCCTGTGGTGCGGGCTGGTAGAGGACTTCCGTTTTCTTCAGGCTGACTTCCAGCCCAAATAGCTCTGCAGCTGCTGCAAAGCAGGATGTGAGGCGCTGCAGAGCTGCTTCTGAATGGGCGACAAGGGCAGCATCGTCAGCAAAAAGCAGCTCACGGACTAGATAGTTTAGAGTCTTAGTGCGAGCCCTCAGGCGGCTCAAGTTGAACAAGCTGCCATCAGTACGATAGCATATATATATATATATGCCGTCTTCTTCGAGGTCTGCCGTAGCCCTTTGGAGCATCATGCTGAAGAAGATTGTAAATAGGGTTGGTGCAAGAACACAACCTGGTTTCGCTCCATTAGTTATGAGAAAGGGCTTCAAGAGAGCATCGCCGTATCTGACTTGACCGCGCTGGCCCTCATGTAACAGGATAATCATTTGGGGAGACATCCTAGACATTCCAGGATCTGCCACAGATCTTTTCTGCACACAGTGTGGAAGGCTTTGGTGAGGTCGACAAGTGTTACATAGAGTCCTTTGTTCTGCTCTCTACACATCTCTTGCAGTTGTCTACGTCAGTGTTTTTCAACCTTTGTTTGTGCCGCGACACATTTTTTACATTTGCAAAATCCTGGGGCACACCACCAACCAAAATGACACAAAATGACACTCTAACACAGTAATACATATAGTTAATATGTTTTTAAATGTATTTATACACTCAGTGTGAAACCTGGCCCTGTTTCGATGAACACAACATATATATAACTTCCTCTCACATATTTATACATAGCTATCATGTCTTCTCTCAGCCTTCTCTTCTTCAGGCTAAACATGCCCAGCTCTTCAAGCCGCTCCTCATAGGGCTTGTTCTCCAGACCTTTGTGAAATTTCACCCTGAGTGAAACTTGCTTACAGTTAACTATGGATGTCATGAAGCTGTTATAAACCGTTCCCTGGGGGGGGGGGGAGGCAACTCTCAAAAAATCAAAGCATTTCCAAGTGGAGAGGCTCAATTTGTTTCATGAAAACCTGTGAGGGGTTGCTATGAGGGGGGAGAGTGCCAATTTCCCACAGCACACCTGATGATCGCTCACGGCACACTAGTGTGCCATGGCACACTGGTTGGGAAACACTGGTCTAAGGGCAAAAACCATGCTGGGATTTATAGTTCACATACAATCAAAGTGCATCCTGAACTTCACCGACTATGGAATAGAACTGTGGTTCCCAAACTTTTTTGGCCTACCGCCCTCTTTCCAGAAAAAAAAATTACTCACCGCCCCCTCCCCCCATGAAATTAATTTTTTCAAAATTTTTAATAGCATTTAAACAGAAAGATTATGTATTAATATTTCTACCTTTTTTGTAAAATATAATAAAGTTGTAAATTAGAAACATTGAAGTTTGAAATTATGAAACTATTTATTGAACTTAGAATAGAAAGGTAATCCAAAAAAAGTTAAAGCATTCAAAACCATCTTAATGGGAAGGATGAACCTGGTCTGCTGCTACCAATCTCGTAATCCTCGGCTCTATTTTCGTCAGCAGTCATCTCAAATCATCGCAATTGACTATTTTGCAATCGGGGGGTTTTTTTGGTTAACAAATTGGTTACCGCACTGAATCCATGTTCCACTAAATATGTTGAAGGACATTATTATTGTTGTTGTTATAAGACTCAACCAGTTGGAAGGAAACCCCAAAGGTATTATTACTATTATCCCTTGCTTGGTGAGAGGAGGAGGAGGGAGCAGGAGGAGGGAAGAAGAGAGAGACACACAAACACACACAGAGATGGATGGTAGCTTGTCACCTGGCTCACGCCGCCGCCACCACCGCCCCCTTACAGTGCCCCCCAAATTCTCCTGAGCCTTCCAGCACCCCCTAGATTGCCCCATCGCCCACCAGAGGGTGGTACCGCCCACTTTGGGAACCACTGGAATAGAACAAAACTTGGCACACAGAACTCCCATGACCAACAGAAAATACTGGAAGGGTTTGGTGAGCATTGACCATGAGTTTTGGAGTTATAGTTTACCTACATCCAGAGAGCACTGATGGTCATGGGAGCTCTGTGTGCCAAGTTTGGTTCAATTCTATTGTTGATAGAGTTCGGAATGCTCTTTGATTGTAGGTGAACTATAAATCCCAGCAACTACAACTCCCAAATGACAAAATCAGTCTCCTTCCCTAACCCCACCAGTATTCAGATTTGGGCATATGGGATATTTGTGCCAAATTTGGTCCAGTGAATGAAAATACATCCTGCATATTAGATATTTACATTATTTATTTATTTATTTATTTATTTATTTAAAGCTTTGATACCCCGGCCTTTTCACCTCCGAAGCGAGACTCAGACCGGCAAACAGCAAGTATCCAACGCTAACATTAAAAATCTAAAAACATCATAAATTTACAATAAAATTTACAATAAAATACAATGCAATAAATACATTTTAAAAGCCTTTCGCCAAAGTAAAATCGAGTCCAACTTAATCCATATATTCTGTCCGTATCAAGTGGTTAGCGACTTTAGTCGCTTCGCGATCTCCTCCTTCATTCTGCGAAGGCCTCATTGCACAGCCACCTTTTCACCCGCTTCCTAAAAGTCAGGAGGGAGGGGGTGGATCTGATTTCATTTGGGAGGGAATTCCACAGCCGGGGGGCCACCACAGAAAACACCCTGTCCCTCATCCCCACCAGACGTGCCTGCGAAGGGGGTGGGACTGAGAGCAGGGGCTCTCCAGACAATCTTAGCACTCTTGGCGGTTCATAGGGGAGAATACGTTAAACTGGGCCGGAACCGTATAGGGTTTTGTGGGTCAACACCAGCACTTTGAATTGTGCCCGGAATTCGTAACAGTAGCGAAATTCCTGTTATGAAGAGCAATGAAAATAATGTTATGTTGGGGGGGGGGTCACCACAACATGAGGAACTGTATTAAGGGGTCGTGGCATTAGGACGGTTGAGAAACACAGGTGTAGATGCATCCTAGGCCAATGTTTCCCAACCAGTGTGCCGTGGCACACTAGTGTGCCGTAAGCGATCATCAGGTGTGCCGTGGGAAATTGGAATCTCCAATACCCTTTCTTCCCCCTCCTGCCTACAGTGCTCTCTGGGTGTAGGGGAACTACAACTTCCAAACTGAAGGTCAATTCCCAAGCAAACCCTTTCAGTTCTTTCTGTTGATAATGAGAGTTCAATATGCTAAGTTTGGGTCTATTCCATTGTTGCAAGAGTTCAGGATGCTCTTTGATTGGGTGTTAACTATAAATTCCAGAAACTGTAACTGTCACGATGCACGGACTTGACCGGCCCCTTAATCACACACACAGAGACGGACTGAAGGCTAACTACTTTATTGAATATAGAAACAGTTCAAAAGGAATATTGTCCATAAAGATAGCAAAAGCAAATCCAAGGCTGTAAGCAATCAATTGTCCAAAAGCAGCTTGATGATTAATCCAAAGGCTTAGCAAGGCTCCGCGCAGCAATGCGGATTCAGGATACAACCAAGGTACAAGGAACAAGGCAAGACTTGATTACCACTAGCCAACTTAGCTCCGTGGTCCCACTTCGCTACACATCTACTCAGAAGAGACGTGGCCGAAGCACTGGGGAATGGTTCCCACGGATCCTATACTTAATCTTTCGCTCTAGGCTGCGTCGTCTCCAATCTTTGCTGACGGACCTCGGCCTGTCTAGGCGGCGGTGCCATCTCCTTCTGCTGGACTCAATGCTACTTCTCCTATCAAAGGTTCGACCTTGTCTCTCAGCAGCTGGGTCCCTATCTCCGTGAGAGCTCTCCTCCCTAGAATCTTCCCAGCCGCTTTCTGCCATGTTTTCACTCAGAAGCTCCTGCGATCCTCCCCCACCCGGGTGTTCATAGCTTCTGCTATCGCTGGATTCCATTTGCCCTTGGTTATCATCTATGTCTTCATAGGGGTCAGGCCAACCTTCATCCCAAGCCAAACTTTCGGTAGGAGAAGGGGCCCCAGTGAGGGGAAACGCACCTTCAGGTAACCCTTCCAAATCCTCTTCAGAATCTATCTCTGCTGGTGCAGGCTCTAATGCTAATGGAACTCCCGGTGCTGTTCCCTGGCCCCCAGGCACAAACGAGAACTGCTGTGCTACAGTAACTCCCAAATGTCAAGATCTATTTCCCCCAAACTCCATCTGTGTTCATATTGGGGCATATTGAGTATTCATGCCAGGTTTGGTCCTGATCCAACATTGTTTGAGTCCACAGTGCTCTCTAGATATAGGTGAACTACAACTCCAAAACCCAAGGTCAATGCCCACCAAACTCTTATAGTATTTTCTCTTGGTTATGGGAGTTCTGTGTGGGAAGATTGTGTCTTTCTGCCATTCCTGCCAGGATATCTATGTTGTGTTCATCGAAACAGGCCCAGATTTCACACTGAGTGTATAAATACATTTAAAAACATATTAACTATATGTATTACTGTGCTAGCGTGTCATTTTGTGTCATTTTGGTTGGTGGTGTGCCCCAGGATTTTGTAAATGTAAAAAATGTGCCGCGGCTCAAAAAAGGTTGAAAAACACTGTCCTAGGCCACAGGGAGACGAGGATTCGAATCCCCACTCAATTGTGGAACCCTGTTGCGTGACTTTGGGCAAGGCATGCTCTCTCATTCTTAGAGGAAGGGAATTGAATACACTCTCTGGGGAAGTTCTGCTTCGAGAACCTTGCCATAATTGTGAATACCAATTGTTCGGCCCATAAGATAGACTACCACCTCCCACTTTGCCCAACTTTGGGAATAATGGATAATTGGGACCTTCTCAAGAGAGATAGAGATAGACAAGCGACGACGCAGAGGAGGAAACAACCATTCAGAAGGGCATTCAGATGAGAACTGAAAGGATTAGAGGCTTTCTCTCTTCCCTTTTCCTTTTCCTTCCCTTTCTTTTCTGTATTGAAAAGGAGAAGATGAGGAGTTCGGGTTAAGTGGGAAGGAGAAAGTGGCAGCAAACTTTCCCATTATGCCAGGCGTAGAGGGCTGCCCGCTTGAAGGAAATTCACAGGTGCAAACAAAAGCAAGGTTGCCTCCTTTTGTCCGCCTTTTTCGGGCCCACAATTAACCGGGGGAGGGAATGTTGCAAAGGTCAAAAGTGTAATTGGGTTTTAAAGAGGAGGACACACCAAATCATCTTGTCCTTCCTTCCCGAGGATGGATCGAGGCTAATCTCTGTGTGAATTGCCAAAGAATTGGCCCTTCCCGGGAGACCCGAAAAATTCCTAAGCGTGAGTTTGGAAATTGCATACAAACCCCCCCCCCCCCCAATCAATTGGAATGTGTTTATCGTATCAGAAACGAACCGAAGGTACAGTTGTAATGTATTTTAAAAACACAAAAGTTTTTTTAAAAACTTGGCATTATACTAAATGTGCTTTGAACAGTAGCTGGACACTTGGTGTTGTGGTACAGAGACGGCAGTGGCTGAGTCCAGGAGTTAAAAGATAACAAAAGTTTATTTAAACATCAAATGGAAGTTGGAATAACAAAAAATAGCCTATCTTTGGCTGTAAAAACCCCAATAATCCCAGGAAACCCAAAACCAAAAATGCTGAGAAGAAAAGAACTCAAAAACAAACAACAGACGTCCTTCTGCGGCGTCCAGTCAAAGTCCATGAAGCGTAGTCCAATACCGATCCGGGAGTCATAGGGCAGGAGAAAAGCAGACAGAAAAGGAGGAGACGTTCCAGGGTCGACAGGAGAGCAGTCACAGCGAAGGTCAAGAGGTACACGGCAGCAGGTGTAATCTGGAAACCAGGAACAAAGATACAGGAACACAGGATACACGAACCAGAATAGCAACTCCTTGACCACCGTGAGGGTCAAGCCAAATACTCACTTCTCTTATAGCACTAACAATCAGAGTCATCAGAGAACCCGCCCTGCTCCAAAGCAGCAGCATTCCCATTCCCTGCAGCTGTTGCACCATGCCCAGATCTCCAAGCCAGCCAAAGCTCTTCTTGACTTAAAGGGACCCCTTCAGCTTCTGAATGAGAAGATGGCCAGTCCTAATCCGTCTGAAACCCCAGAAATGTGTTGTCCCCCGAGTCCGCATTGCATACATCTCTCACTTCCTGCACCAATGCCGAATCTAGGTCTGTATCACTTTCTTCTGACTGTAATTCTGCATTCCCTGACACAGAAGGATCCCTAAGTAGATGCTGAATTTTCCTCCTCTGTTCTCTGTCTTCGTCAAGGCTTGAAGCACTAGCCACTCTCTTTACCCCAGCTGTAGGAGCCTGATCATCCAGAGCCATGCCCCAAACTGACCTACTGCTTGATGTTACTGCCTCAGCACCTTCCTCCATGCTACTACCTGTAGTAACTGGAGGCTCATTCACAACACTTGGAGTGCCTCTGGTGTTGCTATAAGAAGGCCCTTCATTGTGCATGTGGCAGGGCTCAGATTGCATTGCACTAGGTGGTCTGTGGTTTGCTCTCCTCCACACTCGGATGTCGTGGACACCACTTTGTAGCACCTTTTCTTACGTTGGCTCTGCATCTCGTGGTGCCAGAGAACAGTCTATTCAGCGACTTCCAAGTAGCCTGGTCTTCTATGTGCCATGGGGGAAGTCTCTCATTTGGTATCAGCCATGGCTTGAGGTTTATTTATTTATTTATTTGTTCGAATTTCTTGGCCACCACTCCCGGGTGGCTCGGGGCGGCTCAGAAATCAAACGAATCACAGCACATAATACAATTAAAACAATTAAACCGCAACATTTAGCATTAAAATTGACATATACCACTAGACCAGTGTTTCTCAACCTGGGGGTCAGGACCCCTAGGAGGGTTGCGAGGGAATGTCAGAGGGGTGGCCAAAAACCACCAGAAAACACAGTAATTTCTGTTGGTCATGGGAGTTCTGTGTGGAAAGTTTGGCCCAATTCTATCATTGGTGGGGTTCAGAGTGCTCTTTGTAGGTGAACTATAAATCCCAGCAACGACAACTCCCAAGTTTCAAGGTCTATTTTCCCCAAACTCCACCAGTGTTCGTATTTGGCCATGTTGAATATTCATGCCAAGTTTGGTCCAGATATATCATTGTTTGAGTCCACAGTGCTCACTGGATGTAGGTGAACTACAACTCCCAAACTCAAGGTCAATGCCCACCAAACCCTTCCAGTATTTTCCGTTGGTTGTGGGACTTCTGTGTGACAAGTTTGGTTCAATTCCATTGTTGGTGGAGTTCAGAATGCTCTTTGATTGTCGGTGAACTATAAATTCCAGCAACTACAACTCCCAAATGAAAAAATCAAACCCCCTTCAACCCTAGCAATATTCAAATGTAGGTGTATCATGTATTTGTGCCCAATTCGGTCCTGTGTATGAAAATACATTCTGCATACCAGATATTTACATGACGATTCATAACAGGAGCAAAATTACAGCTATGAAGGAGCAATAAAAATAATTTTATGGTTGGGGGGTCACCACAACATGAGGAACTGTATTAAGGGGTCGTGGCATTTGGAAGGTTGAGAACCACTGCACTAGACTAACTCGGGTTACAAAGACCTGTCGGAACAGCCAGGTCTTACAGGCCTTCCGGAACGCCATGAGGTCACGGAGTGATCTAATCTCCGGCGGTAAGGAGTTCCAAAGTGTGGGGGCAATGATAGAAAATGCCCTTCTCCTCGTCGAAGTCAGGCGAAAGGCTCTATCGCTCGGGACAAAGAGAAGATCCTGATCTTCTGATCTCAGTGATCTCATGGGACAGTATGGGGTAAGGCGGTCCCTCAGGTACACTGGCCCCAGACCATACAAGGCCTTGAAAGTCAGAATTAACACTTTGAAAGTGATCCGGAATTCAACAGGCAGCCAATGCAGCTCCTGAAGGATAGGTGTAATGCGGTGGCACGCAGGCACGCCTGCAAAAAAGCGAGCTGCCGCGTTCTGCATCAGCTTGAGTTTCCGGGTCGCCGACAGAGGTAGGCCAATGTAAAGAGCGTTACAGCAGTCTAATCTTGAGATGACCGTCGCTTGGATCACCAAGGCCAAGTCGTGACAAGACAGCGCTGCGTGGATGGGGGGCCGCGTCGCGCAGCTGTTGCTCTGCGGCCTCTGGGAGTCTTAGCGTGGCCTGACTCCTGAGGGGGGAGGAGCCAAGGAGGAGTGCAGCAAGGGGGGGGGTGCGGGGCAGGCATGGATGGCGCTTCGAGTCCACGCACAGGCGCAGAAGCACCTGAAGATCAACTTTTTTTAAAAAATGGGGGGGTCCGGATCTGGCGCCCCCCCTTGGCTACGCCCCTAGGCTGTGGCCTAGTGTGACCTTATGGGTGATCCAGGGCTGCCCCTAATTCCCCTGAGCCTCCCACCGCCCCCTTGGATCGCCGCACCGCGCACCAGGGGGTGGTACCGCCCACTTTGAGAATCGGTGATGTAAATGTTAAATATTGATGAAGCGATCACAGAAGCACAAACCGGAAGCTAATCTCTGAAGGTGTAGAACTCTGCATCATCATTATCGTTGTCGTTATTATGAATGCTAATAAGAGCTCAGGAGCTTGGGAAACTGCTTTACCAAACGAATATATGTCAGGCCCGGATTAACACCTTTTTGCGCCCTAGGCCACACTTTGGAATTACACCCCTTTTAAGCCAACCTCTACTGCACGCCCCCCTCCTCCCCCCCCCCCGGGAAAGGTCCGGGTCCCGTCCTTGCCCGCCAGGCAGCAGAGCAGGAAGGCGAAGGCCACCAGGAGGCTCCGGCAGGCACTTCCCATGGCCAGGCGGAAGGAGGAGTGTCCCGGGCAGCCAAGAGCCAGGGGCCGGGCTGGGCTGCCTCGAGGAAAGCATTTAAAAGGCCAGCCTCTGAAGTACGGAGGGAGAAGAAAGAACCAAAGTGAGGGGAGCGGAGAGGATGGGGTGGGGAAGGGATGAGGGAGGGAGCAAGAGGAGGAGGAAAAGGGGGCGGGGGCGATAGCAGGAGGAAACGGGGGAGGAAAAAAAATATGCTGTCAAAGCAGCCGGTGGTGCCACCTTCCCCGCCCACGGCCCCTCCTCTCTTTCTCTCTCTCCGTCAGTGCCGCCGGGGAAACGGTGGCAACCGAAAAGGGACCCTCCCGAATGGCTAGGAAGCTAGCCGACTCGCCCACCCGCCCATTTTGGGGCAGAAAAATAGGCTATTTCTGGCTCTGCAATGAAAGAGGGAAAGAGGCGGAGGTGTGGGGAAGCACACGCGAGGGAGCGGGGGTGCGCATGGGTCTTGCGCTCGCTCACTCTTTCGCTCACTCGCTCGCTTGGAAGGCAGGCTCCCCGTCTGCTCCTGCGGATGGGAAGGACCACGGGGAGAGAGGAAGGAAAACAGGCATGCGCAGAGCGGCTGGAGGCGTCCGCCACTGAGTTTTGAGAGACCCCAGGGGCCGGCCACGGTGTTTTTATTTGTTTCAACATTTTAAATTTTTTTGGGGTCCCCCCTTGGCATGCGCCCCTAGGCCATGGCCTATGTTGGCCTTATGGGTAATCCGGGCCTGGTCTTGGTAATAATATCCATTATCCTCATTTTTCTCATGGCGACAACATGATGTCAAGTGCTGTTTTTAATTACTTCTCAGCTTTGGAGAAATATTCATATGTCCCAAAAATGCCCCACAAACAGTACTGCCAAATATGAACAGAGAAATCAGTTGGCCCAAGGTAACAAGCAAAAGGCACCTCCTATGAGGTCATCAGGGTCCCCTTGCCACCCTCTTGGTGCTCCTAGGCCAGGCTCAGGTATAGATTATGATTTCAGAATGTTGTCACAATCCCAGAGCTGTCTCTGCATGTCAGTGGCAGGTCCCTAGGCACTTGGCATTGGGACATCGAAGACTCCAGTAGTCCTCTTTTCCCAAGCCTTGCTTTGTTGGCTTTGCCTTCAAAGAGATCTACGGTTGTCAAGTTAGGAGACTCCCAAAAGCTTCCTAAACTTGTGATCCTTGCTTTCGGAGCATCCCTGCTTTTCAGGATGTCTTACCCAACGGACCCGTTTAGAGGTAGGTCTAACCCATGGCCATAACACTATAGTGGGTTGAGGGATGTCAATTGGTTAAGCCAGTGTTTCCCAACCAGTGTGCCGTGAGAGATCATCAGGTGTGCCGTGGGAAATTAGATTCTTATCTATCTGATGTCATGTATAAAGTTTGCTACTCTGTCTCCGGAACCTCAGCGCGCGAGTCCCTGTTTCCGGGAGGGCCACGCAGTAGGGAGGACCTGTTTGGGCCCGTTCCCTTCCATTCCGCTCCGGCGGGGAGCACTTCTGGTCCAGCCCAGCCCTGTTGGCGCTATGCGAGGTGTGAGTCAGAGAGCAGCGGAGCCCGAGCGCTGAAGGCAGGCAGGCAAGCATGCAAGCAGCCGGAGGGGCAGGTAGGCAGGCAGGCAGGCAGGGAGTCAGCCAGCTAACGGGGGAAAGGAGGGAAGGAAACTCGTGGGAGAAATATGGGTCCCCCAAAGGCCATCCAGCCTGACCCCCTTCAGCCAAGTAGGAAGGCACCACCCAAGCCCTCCCGACAGATGGGCATGGAGACTTTGGCTATACATTAAGGCAGGCAGCATCTTTATTAAGGGCTTGGAAGAAGGTTTAGTCTAGATATGGCCAAACTTGGGCCTTCCTCCAGGTGTTTTGGACTTCAACTAATACTGCGATAGAAGTGTTATAATACAATGTGGTATGTAATTGTTGTAATGTGGCAATGACATAGTATGTTGTATTTGATATTATAGTAATATACGTATATTGTGTATACCGGTACATATAATATTGATAATGTTGTAATGTAATGCAATATAATAATAATAATACTATATAACTATATATTTTGTGTTCATCGAAACAGGCCCAGGTTTCACACTGAGTGTATAAATACATTGAAAAACATATTAACTATATGTATTACTGTGTTAGAGTGTCATTTTGGTTGGTGGTGTGCCCCAGGATTTTGTAAATGCAAAAAATGTGCTGCGGCTCAAAAAAGGTTGAAAAACACTGGGTTAAGCAACTGAACCCAAAGGGCGCCAATCATTGGTTCCACTTCATCCTGGAAAGAAATGACTAGTGGAGTGCCATAAAGAGGGTTCGGTCCTGGGCCCAGTTCTCTTCAATATTTATATTAATGGTTTGGATGAAGGTTTAGAGCAGTGTTTCTCAACCTCCCTAATGCCGCGACCCCTTAATACGGTTCCTCATGTTGTGGTGACTCCCAACCACACAATTATTTTCCTTGCTACTTCCATAACTGTTATGAATCATAATGTAAATATCTGATATGCCGGATGTATTTTCATTATCTGGACCAAAGTTGGCACAAATACTCAATACGCCCACATTTGAATACTGGTGGGGTTGGGATTGATTTTGTCAATTGGGAGTTGTAGTTGCTGGGATTTATAGTCACCTACAATCAAGGAGCATTCCGAACTCCACCAACGATAGAATTGAGCCAAACTTGGCACACAGAACTCCCATGACTAACAGAAAACATTAGAAGGGTTTGGTGGGCATTGACCTTGAGTTTTGGAGTTGTAGTTCACTTACATCCAGAGAGCACTGTGGACTCAAGCAGTGATGGATCGGGGCCAAACTCAGAATGAAAACTCAATATGCCAAAATGTGAACAGTGGTGGAGTTTGGGGAAAATAGACCTTGACATTTGGGAGTTGTAGTTGCAGGGATTTATAATTCAACTACAATCAAAGAGCATTCTGAATCCCACCAATGATAGAATTGGGCCAAACTTCCCACAGAGAACCCGCATGATCGATAGAAAATACTGTATTTTCTGATAGTCTTTGGTGACCCCTCTGATACCCCTTGCAATTCCACAGAGGTTGTACTGGTGTACTGGTATTCAATTACAGGACACTAAGGGGAGAGAGACTTACGGTGATATTATTGTAATGTTGGTATTGATAATATGTATTGCATTTGTGATTAATATGTATTGACACAGAGTATTGAATATGCACGCTAAAGATATATATTTGTCTATGCAACTTATTTATTGTAGAATGAGTATATGAATATAAGGTTCTCCGTATTCGTTTATTTAGGTTAGACGTGGGTACTTAATTGTCGCAGCAACTCCCCAGGGGTCCCAACCCCCAGGCTGAGGAATGCTGATTTAGAGGCAATGTTTATCAGGTGTGCAAATGACACCAAATTGGGAGGGATAGCTAATACTCCATAGGACCGGACCTTAATAGATTAGAGCAGTGTTTCCCAACCAGTGTGCCGTGGCACACTAGTGTGCCATGAGCAATCATCAGGTGTGCAGTGGAAAATTAGCACACTCCCCCTCCTAGCAGCCCCCTCAAAGGTTTCCAAGAAACGAATTGAGCCTCTCTGCTTGGAATTTTTTTTTTCTTACTATTTTACTGGATTTTTTGAAAGTTGAGTCCCGTCCCGTCCCGTCCCCCCCTCCCCCCCAAGGAACCCTTTATAAAAGCTTCATGACATCCATAGTTAACTGGAAGCATGTTTCACTCAGGTGAAATTTCACAAAGGTCTGGAGAACAAGCTCTATGAGGAGCGGCTTGAAGAGCTCTACTGCCAGGCCCAACCAGCCGTGCTTCACTATATGGCTGTCCTTGAGAGAGCAATGTTCAGGGGTAGCCCTTGACTACGCAGCAAAATACCAGAAAACCTACAATCAACAAACAAATGATATTTTTATAAATATAATGATGTTTTGTAGATTTTGGATAACATTGTATCTTGAGCGAAGGAAGAGGAGGAGGAAGAGGAGTGGAAGAGGAAGAGGAGGAAAAGGAGAAGAAAAACAGTGGATGAGAAGAAGAGAAGGAAGAGGGAAAAGAGTAGGAAAAGGAAGGGAAAAAGAGAATATGAAAAGGAGGAGGAAGAAGATGGGGGGTGATGAAGTCGGGTTGTTTTGTTGCAAGATAAATGTATAGTTTGTTATTGCTTATTTGCCTATACGTTTGGTGGTAAAATGTTTGACAAGCCACAGAGGGTTGGCGGGGAATGCTGGCGCAGCAGGCCCCTGCGAAGGCCGTTGCCGTGGAGACGGAAGTCAGAGCTGCACCTGTGTTAGAACTTTCGGATTTTAAAAATCAGTCGGTTGGTTTTGTCGGTTGGTGGGAGGGAAGCTGTCTTCCGGAGCTTTTAGGAGGCAGTTCGGTTGGGGGGTTTGAGAAACCCAGGTGGAAGACAGACTTTGCCCAAGTTAGAGTAGAAAACTAACTTAATAGATAGGTTAAGCCTATAGTTGGCTATTTACTTGCTGGAGCAGTTAGGTATTAAGACTGCTTGGTTCTGTGTTAGGAAGTACAGTGGAAACGATGTAACCGCAAGATTTGTACTCTTATTTATTTATTTATTTATTTCCAGTGTTTATACCCCGCTACTTCTCAACCCCCGAGGGGGGACTCAGTGCGGCCTAACAGACGGCAACAATTCGATGCCACACAATACATAGTAAACAACAGTTAAAATTAAAATACATTAAAATACACCTAGAATTCAATACATTAAAATACAGTTAATATTTAAAACATCATGTACATTCATCACCATTAAAACAATGTTCCATCCAAAGTCTTAGATCTTAACCACCAATTTGCCAACTGACCAGTCTAGAGCTGCTAGGGTGCAAACTCCCAAAGCCTGATTTACTCTTTTTCTGAAAAATAAACTGATTGAACATCTTTATTACAACACTCTCTCAAGTTGGTCGGATGATCTTTTTTAAACCAGACAAGCCTAGAGGTCAAAAAACTTTGAACAAACCCTGGAGCTGACACAACAGGGGGTGGCTGATCTGATACAATTGTTTGGCAGCAAACTCTGTTATAAAATAAACTGTTGTGGCAGTTTGAACAAAACATCTGTGGCTGTGATACAATTGGGCTATATTAACTGGTGGCAGTTTGAACATCTGTAGGTGGGGCTCCACCCACCCTACCACAGTGGGAAGAAAGCCTTACTGCCCAGAGTTATAAAAGGGTTCGTTCCTTACATGTTAGTGGCAGTGGTAAGATTTGCAAAGTAGACCTGCCCTGCCACGGTTAACATAAGGAGCCTGGAAACCTTCTTTATATACTTCATTACATTATTTGGTGACAGCGCATTTACTGTAAGGGTCAAAGGGTCCGAGCCCCGACATATTTGGTGGCATGTTAGGATAGCCTGCCCTGCCACACCGAAAAAGGAATGGTCAGTGGTGACTGACCAACGGGCCAACCCTGATCCCTTACCGGGGGAAACAAGAAGGAGAAGAAAACAGGTAGAGGAGGAGAAGAGAAGGAGGAACAGGAAAAGCAAGAAGACAAAGAAAAAGCCGAGGAAGGGGAAGACCATACCAAAGGATTGTCTAATCCACAATCTGAAAGCTCTTTATGCCGGTTGCAAAGCACAGGCAAAAACATTTCAATCTTCTAGAATGAAGTGAAGATTATACTGGCAGTCCCCAAGTTACAAACAAGAGAGGTTCTGTAGGTTGTTCTTAAGTTTTGCAAGTCGGAACAGGTATTTAAAGTACAACTCCAGCCAAAAAAAACCCTCCTCACCAATTCCTCCAAAAACTATGGGCTTGACTTAAGACACCGTAGCCGGCTGGCTTCTTTAAGGAGTAGTCTGTAACTTGTAGTTGGCATAATAACTGAAATAATTAGTTAATTCTAGAAACTTAGTAATCGTTATATTGCTGTTTAGTATTTGTTTAATGCACTGTTTTTCTTTTGTATTGTGTATTGCCGTTGTTGTATCGTTCCTACTGGTCTGGTCCAGTGAACTTGAACTTTGTAAGTCGCCCCGAGCCGTATGGGAGTGGCGACTAATAAGTTTAATATTAAATAAAATAAAATAAATAAATATTATTGTAACTGAACCTTTGGTGCTTTTTACTGTAAAATGGATGTTAATGTTTTTGTTAGAGACACGGTAATTTAATTGACAAGTCACATTATTATTTAATTCTAAGTTATAATATAAATCAAGTCTTATTATTTACAATTTAGTCTTAGATGTTGGTATATTTTGGAATTTGGCTGGTTCGTTATTGTATGTGTAGCGGAACAGCACCGGGAGTTCCATTAGCATTAGGGCCTGTGCCAGCAGAGTTAGACTCTGAAGAGGATTTGGAAGGGTTACCTGAAGATGAGTTTTCCCTCACTGGGCCCCCTTCGCCCACTGAAAGCTTGGCTTGGGATGAAGGTTGGCCTGACCCCTATGAAGATGACCAGGTGCAAATGGAGTCTAGCGATAGCAGTAGTTATGAACACCCGGGGGGGAAAGGTTCGCAGGAATTTCTAAGTGAAAACATGGAAGAAAGCGGCTGGGAAGATTCTAGGGAGGACAGCTCTCATGCTGATAGAGGCCCAGCTGCTGAGAGGCAAGGTCGAACCTTTGATAGGAGAAGTAGCATTGAGTCCAGGAGATGGTTGTATCAAGGCATTGAATGTTTGCCTTTTTTGTTTATTGAAATCCGTCTCTATATATAAAATTTATATAAATATATTATTATTATTATTATTGGCCAATAAGCTCTCTAATCCAGTGTTTTTCAACCTTTTTTGAGCCGCAGCACATTTTTTACATTTACAAAATCCTGGGGCACACCACCAACCAAAATGACACAAAATGACACTCTAACACAGTAATACATATAGTTAATATGTTTCTAAATGTATGTATACACTCAGTGTGAAACCTGGGCCTGTTTCAATAAACACAACATATATATGACTTCCTCTCACATATTTATACATGGCTATCCTGTCTTCTCTCAGCCTTCTCTTCTTCAGGCTAAACATGCCCAGCTCTTCAAGCCGCTCCTCATAGAGCTTGTTCTCCAGACCTTTGTGAAATTTCACCCTGAGTGAAACATGCTTCCAGTTAACTATGGATGTCATGAAGCTGTTATAAACAGTTCCTTGGGGGGGGGGATTCAACTTTCAAAAAATCCAGTAAAATAGTAAAAAAAAAAATTTCCAAGCAGAGAGGCTCAATTTGTTTCTTGGAAACCTTTGAGGGGGCTGCTAGGAGGGGGAGTGTGCTAATTTTCCACGGCACACCTGATGATTGCTCACGGCACACTAGTGTGCCACGGCACACTGGTTGGGAAACACTGCTCTAATCTATTAAGGTCATTTTGAGTTCTGATCCTGTCCTATTATGGAGTATTAGCTATCCCTCCCAATTTGGTGTCATTTGCACACTTGATAAACATTGCCTCCAAATCAGCATTCCTCAGCCTGGGGGTTGGGACCCCTGGGGAGTTGCTGCGACAATTAAGTACCCACGTCTAACCTAAATAAACGAATACGGAGAACCTTATATTCATATACTCATTCTACAATAAATATGTTTCAACCAATTTGCATAGACAAATATATATCTTTAGTGTGCATATTCAATACTCTGTGTCAATACATATTAATCACAAATGCAATACATATTATCAATACCAACATTACAACAATATCAGCCGTAAGTCTCTCTCCCCTTAGTGTCCTGTAGTTGAATACCAGTACACCAGTACAACCCCTGGGGAGTTGCAAGAGGGGTCACCAAAGACTATCAGAAAATACAGTATTTTCTGTTGATTATGGGGGTTCTCTGTGGGAAATTTGGCCCAATTCTATCATTGGTGGGATTCAGAATGCTCTTTGATTGTAGTTGAATTATAAATCCCTGCAACTACAACTCCCAAATGTCAAGGTCGATTTTCCCCAAACTCCACCACAGTTCACATTTGGGAATATTGAGTTTTCATTCCAAGTTTGGTCCTGATCCATCACTGCTTGAGTCCACAGTGCTCTCTGGGTGTAGGGGAACTACAACTCCCAAAGTCAAGGTCAGTGCCCACCAAACCCTTCTAGTGTTTTCTGTTAGTCATGGGAGTTCTGTGTGCCAAGTTTGGCTCAATTCTATCGTTAAGGGAGTTCAGAATGCTCTTTGATTGTAGGTGAACTATAAATCCCAGCAACTACAACTCCCCAAACTCCACCACTGTGCACATTTGGGCAGATTGAGTTTTCATTCCAAGTTTGGTCCTGATCCATCATTGCTTGAGTCTAAAATGTTCTCTGGATGTAAGTGAACTGCAACTCCAAAACTCAAGGTACATTGCCCATCAAACCCTTCTAGTGTTTTCTGTTAGTCATGGGGGTTCTGTGTGCCAAGTTTGGCTCAATTCTATCGTTGATGGAGTTCGGAATGCTCTTTGATTGTAGGTGAACTATAAATCCCAGCAACTGCAACTCCCAATTGACAAAATCAATCCCAAACCCACCAGTATTCAAATTTGGGCGCATTGGGTATTTGTGTCCAGTGAACGAAAATACATCCGGCATATCAGATATTTACATTATGATTCATAACAGTTATGGAAGTAGCAAGGAAAATAATTGTGTGGTTGGGAGTCACCACAACATGAGGAACCGTATTAAGGGGTCGCGGCATTAGGGAGGTTGAGAAACACTGCTCTAAACCTTCATCCAAACCATTAATAGAGATATTGAAGAGAACTGGGCCCAGGACCGAACCCTCTTTATGGCACTCCACTAGTCATTTCTTTCCAGGGTGAAGTGGAACCAATGATTGGCGCCCTTTGGGTTCAGTTGCTTAACCCAGTGTTTTTCAACCTTTTTTGAGCCGCAGCACATTTTTTACATTTACAAAATCCTGGGGCACACCACCAACCAAAAAGACACAAAATGACACTCTAACACAGTCATACATATAGTTAATAATATGTTTTAAAATGTATTTATACACTCAGTGTGAAACCTGGGCCTGTTTCGATGAACACAAAATATATAGTTATATAGTAATTATTATTATTATTATATTGCATTACATTACAACATTATCAATATTATATGTATACACAATATACGTATATTACTATAATATCAAATACAACATACTATGTCATTGTCACAGCACAACAATTACATACCACATTGTATTATAACAATTATATCGCAATATTAGTTGAAGTCCAAAACACCTGGAGGAAGGCCCAAGTTTGGCCATATCTAGACTAAACCTTCTTCCAAGCCCTTAATAAAGATGCTGCCTGCCTTAATGTATAGCCAGAGTCCCCATGCCCATCTGTCGGGAGGGCTTGGGTGGTGCCTTCCTGCTTGGCTGAAGGGGGTCAGGCTGGATGGCCTTTGGGGGACCCATATTTCTCCCATGAGTTTCCTTCCCTCCTTTCCCCCGTTAGCTGGCTGACTCCCTGCCTGCCTGCCTACCTGCCCCTCCGGCTGCTTGCATGCTTGCCTGCCTGCCTTCAGCGCTCGGGCTCCGCTGCTCTCTGACTCACACCTCGCATAGCGCCAACAGGGCTGGGCTGGACCAGAAGTGCTCCCTGCCGGAGCGGAATGGAAGGGAACGGGCCCAAACAGGTCCTCCCTACTGCGTGGCCCTCCCGGAAACAGGGAGGTTCCGGAGACAGAGTAGCAAACTTTATACATGACATCAGATAGATAAGAATCTAATTTCCCACGGCACACCTGATGATCTCTCACGGCACACTGGTTGGGAAACACTGGCTTAACCAATTGACATCCCTCAACCCACTATAGTGTTATGGCCATGGGTTAGACCTACCTCTAAACGGGTCCGTTGGGTAAGACATCCCGAAAAGCAGGGATGCTCCGAAAGCAAGGATCACAAGTTTAGGAAGCTTTTGGGAGTCTCCTAACTTGACAACCGTAGATCTCTTTGAAGGCAAAGCCAACAAAGCAAGGCTTGGGAAAAGAGGACTACTGGAGTCTTCGATGTCCCAATGCCAAGTGCCTAGGGACCTGCCACTGAAATGCAGAGACAGCTCTGGGATTGTGACAACATTCTGAAATCATAATCTATACCTGAGCCTGGCCTAGGACAGGGGTGCCCACACTTTTTCAGCATCCGAGCTACTTAAACTAAAACCAAGTCAGAAAGATCTACCAAGAGAGAACAGGGCGGAGCTGGGGAAGGGGGCGGGGCTTGGCGGGGCTTGGCTCCGCCCCCTCCTCTGGCTTCAGCATTTCCACTGCTTCCACTGCATAGATAGCCACCACTGGCTGGGCATTATCCTCTTCTACCCAGGAGAAGCAGTGGAAATGCTGAAGCTGGCGGAGGGGGCGGGGCTTGGCGTGACATGGCTCCGCCCCCTCAGAAGCGTCCCATCCAGCTGGGATCGACCTCCCTGGGTCCCAAGATCGACCAGTCGATCGCGATCGACTTTCTGAGCACCCCTGGCCTAGGAGCACCAAGAGGGTGGCAAGGGGACCCTGATGACCTCATAGGAGGTGCCTTTTGCTTGTTACCTTGAGCCAACATTTCTCTGTTGATATTTGGCAGTACTGTTTGTGGGGCATTTTTGGGACATGTGAATATTTCTCCAAAGCTGAAAAGTAATTAAAAACAGCACTTGACATCTTTTGACTCACCGCCTTGCCGGAGCCGGGGTGAGGGGGACGGCCTTAAGTTGGCTGTCCTCCTTCCTCCGGAACCGCTCACAGCGAGTGAAGAGGGGCGAGGATGTCTCTGGGGGTTCCCCACTTTTTTGTGGGGTCCCCCAGGGGGCAATCCTCTCCTCCCTATTATTTAACATCTATGTCCGACCACTTGCTCGGCTGGTTCGTAGCTTCGGGCTGGAGTGTCACCAGTATGCGGGTGACACTCAGCTCGTTCTGGGGATGGAGGGCCGGCCCGAATCCGTACCCAATAATTTCCATCAATGCCTTGAGGCCGTTACTGGATGGCTGCGAGCCAGTAGGTTGAAGGTGAATCCAGCTAAGACGGAGATCCTGTGGCTGGGCCGCCCGGGTGGGGTGCAGATCCGACTTCCTACCCTGGACGGCGTGACGTTAAGTCCGTCGTCAGCAGTAAAGAGTCTTGGCGTTACTCTGGACTCTCAGCTGACAATGGAGATTCACATCTCCGCTGTCAGCAGAGTAGCTTTTTTCCACCTTCGTCAGGCGAGGAAGATGGCTCCCTACCTTTCCCGTCGCAACCTAGCCACAGTGGTCCAAGCCACGGTCATCAAGAGGCTGGACTACTGTAATGCTCTCTACGTTGGCCTTCCTTTGCTGGTGATCCGGAAACTGAAGCTGGTCCAGAATGCGGCAGCTCGCCTCTTGGCTGGTGCCTCAAGGTCCAGCCACATAACACCTATTTTGCACGAGCTGCACTGGTTACCAGTGGAATGCCAGATCACTTTCAAGGTGCTGGTATTGACCTTCAAGGCTTTGAACGGTCTGGGGCCAGTGTACCTTAGGGACCGCCTCTTCCCATATTGTCCCACTAGGCCATTGCGATCAGAGACTGAATTGCTCCTGGAGGCCCCCTCCTTCAAGAGATACTATCTTACGTCCACAAGGAGGAGGGTCTTCTCGATAGTTGCCCCTAGCCTCTGGAATGCGCTGCCTCCGGGTGTCCGGGCTATCCCTGATCTCCTGGCATTCCGGAAGGCGTGCAAAACGCTTCTCTTTCGGCGGGCTTTTGGGGAATAAGATGGTGGACAGCCTGCCAGTGGCCCCTGCCATGCTGTATATAACTGTGTTGGGCTGCTTAATCAGCAATTCCCATTTTACTGTGTCTTTGATTGCGTTTTTAGGTTATTAGTATGTGTTTTATCCTGTGTATACATTCTGTAAGTCGCCCCGAGCCACACCGGGAGTGGTGACTCACAAGCACGAAATAATAATAATAATAATAATAATAATAATAATGTTGTCGCCATGAGAAAAATGGGGATAATGGATACTATTACCAAGACACATATTAGTTTGGTAAAGCAGTTTTCCAAGCTCCTGAGCTCTTATTAGCATTCATAATAATTCAAATTGAAATTGGATTCAAATTGAAATTGAATCCAGACAAGACAGAGGCACTCCTGGTCATTCGAAAGGCCGAACGGGGCATAGGGTTACAGCCTGTGTTGGACGGGGTTACACTCCCCCTGAAGACGCAGGTTCGCAGTCTGGGTGTGATCCTGGACTCATCGCTGAGCCTGGAGCCCCAGGTTTCGGCGGTGACCAGGGGAGCATTCACACAATTAAAACTTGTGCGCCAGCTGCGCTTTTACCTTGGGAAGTCTAACTTGGCCATGGTAGTCCATGCTCTGGTTACATCCCGTATAGATTACTGCAACGCTCTCTACGTGGGGCTGCCTTTGAAGACTGCTTGGAAGATTCAATTGGTCCAATGGACAGCAGCCAGGTTGATAACAGGAACGGCACTCAGGGAGCGTACAACTCCCCTGTTGTGCCAGCTCCACTGGCTAACAGTTTGCTACCGGGCAAAATTCAAAGTGCTGGTTTTGGCCTTTAAAGCTCTAAACGGTTCTGGTCCAACTTACCTGTCCAAACGCATCTCTCCCTATGAACTATCAAGTTGCTTAAGATCATCCGGAGAGGCCCTGCTCTCGGCTTTGCAGGCGCGCCTGGCGGGGACAAGAGACAGGGCCTTCTCAGTGGTGGCTCCTCGGCTTTGGAACTCCCTTCCTAGTGACATCAGATCGGCCCCCTCCCTCCTGACATTTTAAAAAAGTCAAGACTTGGCTGTTCGAGCAAGCATTCGCAGACGAACTTTAATTAATCGAGATCAAAGGATTAGTATGATGATGAAACGGAAACCGATTTTAAGATTGTGGAGCTGAGATTTGTATTTTGTAGTTTTAACTGTTAATTTATATGGTTTTATATGACTGTTTTTATCTTATTATGATGTGTTGTATGTGGGCACTTGCTGCCGCTTGTTCACGGCCTCGAGTCGCCTTCGGGCTGAGAGAGGCCATATAGAAGCATAGCAAATTAAATAAATAGATAAATAAATAAATAACGATAATGATAATGGTGATGCAGAGTTCTACACGTTCAGAGATTAGCTTCCGGTTTGTGCTTCTGTGCTCGCTTCGTCAATATTTAACATTTACACAAATGATCAGCCACTGCTAGAAGGGACAGAGAGTTTCAAGTACGCCAGTGTTTCTCTAACTTCCTAATGCCGCGACCCCTTAATACAGTTCCTGATGTTGTGGGGACCCCCAACCACAACATTATTTTTGTTGCTACTTCGCAACTGTAATATTTGCTACTGTTATGAATCGTAATGTAAATATCTGATATGCAGGATGGATTTCATTCACTGGACCAAATTTGGCACAAATGCCCAATAGACCCAAATTTCAATACAGATGGGGTTGGGGAGATTGATTTTGTCATTTGGGAGTTGTAGTTGCTGGGATTTATAGTTCACCTACAATCAAAGAGCATTCTGAACTCCACCAACGATGGAATTGAACCAAACTTGGCACACCGAACACCCATGACCTAACAGAAAATACTGGAAGGGTTGATTGGGCATTGACCTTGAGTTTTGGGGTTGCAGTTTATTAATTAATTAATTTATTTATTTATTTTATTTCTATTCCGCCCTTCTCACCCCGCAGGGCACTCAGGGCGGATTACAATGTATACATTACATCTAGACAAACAAACACACAAGACAGACAGGGGCAATTTAACATCTGGCCACCAGGGGGAGCTGTCGCACTCCTTCATTCCTCAGCGTGTTTCCTGGAGATCTTTTTATGGCCTCGTAAATCAGTTAAATTTAGCCTCCCCACTAAGTGGTACCTTAATTTCCTACTTGACAGATGCAACTGTCTTTCGGGTTTCAAAGGTTGACAACAGGCTACACAATAGGTCGGGAGCCCACCTCGACCCGGCAGGCCTCGAACCCATGACCTTCTGGTCAGTAGAGATCTTATGCACCTGACACCCAGCCAGCTGCGCCACATTCCCGGTGCTTATGTGCAGAGAGCACTGTGCAGAGAGCACTGTGGACTCAAACAATGATGGATCTGAACCAAACTTGGCACAAAATCTCAATATGCCCCAATGTGAACACTGGTGGAGTTTGGGGAAAATAGTCCTTTGACATTTGCGAATTGTAGTTTCTTGGTTGCATAGATCACCTACAATCAAAGAGCCCCTTGAACCCACAAATGATAGAATTGGCCACACTTCCCACACAGAATCCCCATGTTTTGAAGGAACTCGCTGACGAGAGCCTCTCTCCAGCCTCACATGCTCTCCCTTGCCCCACACATGTGCACTACGCTGCCATGCGGCAAATACACCTGCTCTCCCCTCCCCACTTGGAGTCTCAGAAACAGCCCTTCCCATGGCTGAGAGGGCAGCTGAGTGGCTGGCCAATCACAGCGAATGAGGGCTTTTTGTGTGAGGATCTTCCATCTGTTTCCAAAAAGGAAGAGAAAGACAGATAAATCTTCAGCTTTTTCTGCCAAAGGGGTTTCAAAGACGATCAGAAATAATGTTTTTCTCATGGTCTTTGGCGACCCCTCTGAAACCCCCTCACGGCCCTCCCAGGGTTGAGAATTGCTGATCTATGCTGATGATCATGCCATCACCACCCAAGCAGGGAGCTTTGAAATGGTTGAACAGAAGCTCTCCAAAGCTTTAGGTGCTCTTCCTGCCTATTACAGGGGAAACCAGCTGATTCCTAATCCATCTAAAATGCAGATGTGTGCTTTTCATCTTAAGAACAGACAAGCATTTTGAGTTCTGTGGATTGCTTGGGAAGGAATCCCACTGGAGCATTGCAGCACACCAAAGTACCTGGGAGATACCCTGGAATGTGTTCTGACCTACAAGAAACACTGCTTGAATATCAAGCAAAAAGTGGGTGCAAGAAACAATATCATACGAAAGCTGACTGGCACAACCTGGGGATCACAACCAGAGACAGTGAAGACATCTGCCCTTGCGCTTTGCTACTCTGCTGAGTATGCATGCCCAACGTGGAACACATCTCACCATTATAAAACAGTGGATGTGGTTCTTAATGAGACATGAAACACAAAACGTCCGTGTCTCTGTAATATAATGGCTGAAATCTCAGGGTCTACACAAATCTCAAGGTTAACCGCTATAGTTTTGGGAGTTCGGATCCGCCCAACTCACACCCGACTTTGACTGCAACACACAGGATCCACCATCCAGCCCAGCCACGGGACTTTGGGACGCTTCATATATTTTTGTCTCCTATGAAATATGTCAAGTTATATGTATATTTGTGAGCCTTTTTGAATGCATCCCTACAACGGGACCAAACCAGGTCAGCTGCATGTTTACAATTCATTTTGGGTGAACCTGCATTTACTAAGCTGTACTCCTTTGTGTAGAACTTTAAATTTGTGTAGACCTTGCAACTTAAGCAATTATATATGGGCCGGAGAGATAGCACCGTGGTAACAACAGCTGTGCTGGCAATCTGAAGGTTGCATGTTCGAATCCCGGGCTGGTTTGGACACCCAGCTGTGAGCCCTGTCCACTGTTTACCCAACAGTTCGAAAACAGCTCAGCTGCAATTAGATAAAACTGGGAACCGCCAAGCGGGGAAGGATTTTTTCAAGGACTTACAATGCCTAAATAAAGTAAGATCGGCTGCCTGAAGGTGGAATGCAGAAAACAGAGGCTGTCCGTCATGAAGATGAAGCAACAGCACCCCCTTGTGATGTAATGACGCAATCACACCCTGTGACGCACCCTGTGATGCAGCCTGAAGAAAATCCTTCTAAAATTGTACTTGTCATATGTTGTATGTTGTATGTAATTGTATGTGGAACCGGCAGGGACTGTCTGCCGTATGTGTGATGTAATCCGCTCTGAGTCCCCTTCGGGGTGAGAAGAGCAGAATATAAATAAAGTGTATTATTATTATTATTATTATACTCTTTTGTGTAGACCTTGAGATTTGTGTAGACCTTGAGAATTAAGCAATTATATTATAGAGATACCGAAGTTTTGCATTTCTTTGTGTAGACCTTGAGATTTGTGTAGAACCTGAGATTTCAGCCATTATGTTACAGAGACACGGAAGTTTTGTGTTTCATGTGACCACTTCATTAGCAGCCATTATTCCCCATCCCCTATCCATAGTTTGTCACCGCTTTTGCTGTGGTCTTCGTCACAGTAAGCCCCCCCTCCCTTTTCTTCTCATTACTCTTAATGAGACATGCCACATTGTCACAGGATGTCTTCGCCCCACACCACTGGAGAAATTATACCGTTTAGCCGGTATCGCACTACCCGACATCCGCTGGGAAGTAGCAACCAATAATGAAAGGACGAGGCAGTGACATCTCTGGCCCATCCTTTGTTCGGATATCAGCCAGAATGCCAACGCCTTAAATCAAGAAATAGTTTTCTAAGATCTACAGAGACACTTGTTGGAATGATGTAAATAAACAAACCGATTCCTAAGATCTACAGAGATACTTGCAGAAACACCTCAGCAAGCAAGAGTCCAAAAGTGGCAGGTGGACACCCAGAACCTCAAGCCATGGCTGATACCAAATGAGAGACTTCCCCCTGAGCACATAGAAGACCAGGCTACTTGGAAGGCGCTGAATAGACTGCGCTCTGGCACCACGAGACGCAGAGCCAACGTAAGAAAAGGCGCTACACAGTGGAGTCCACGACATCCGAGTGAGGAGGAGAGCAAACCACAGGCCACCTAGTGCAATGCAACCTGAGCCCTGCCACGTGCACAATGAAGGGCCTTCTTACATAGCAACACCAGAGGCACTCCAAGTGGCCCGCTACTGGTCAAAGCACATTTAGTATATAATGCCAAGGTTTTAAAAACTTTGTGTTTTTAAAATACATTACAATTGTACCTTCAGTTCGCTTCTGATACGATAAACCAGGGGTGCCCACACTTTTTCATCATGCGAGCTACTATATGAACAATCAAGTCGAAAGATCACCTGTTGTGCATGTGAGCGTGTGCGCGCACGCTCCTATTGCAGCCTTCCGTCTGCGCGGGGCTTCTTTCTTGCCTGCCCACGAACTCACCGCCGCGCGCACCCGGGAAGGGGATTCTGCACAAGCAGCAGCAGCAAGTGGCGTCTCCATCCCCGCAGGCCCCTCCTCCTCGGGTTCAGCCCCAGGAACACGGCGGAGCCCTCCCTCCTCGCCCCCAACCAAGGAAAGAAAGCAGCCCCACACAGCTCGCTCGCCCAGGTCTCGGCTTGGAATGGGAGTCCCGAGGGCAGCAGCAGGGTTTGCGGCGGGGCTTGCTTGGCTTTGCCCCACTTTGCCCGGCCTCCTTCGCCTCTTTCTCTCCCTCTCTCCCTCTCTCCTTCCATCGCCCACCTGCCTGCCTGCCAAAAGGATCCGAAAAAGTTCTCTGGATTTCTTTCTTCTCTCCTTGGCTCTCTCTCTCTCTCACACACACACACAGAAACATTCCCTCCATCCCTCCCACAGCCTCGCATCCTATCCGTGCGCGTGCCTTCGCCTTGCTCCCCCCCCCCCAGCAGCAACCAATGGGCGGTCATGTCACCACACCGTGCGTAGCAAGACGAGTGCCAGGGCCCACCCACTAAAGCCTCATTTTGGCAAAAGAAGCCCTGCGAAGGCGGCGGGAGCGCACCTGCGTGCGCATGGCAGGAACGCGCCTTCTGGCTGGTGAGGCCCAAAGATCACCTGGAAGAGGGCTGAAGATCACCTAGGTGCTTCCGATCACCATAATGAGCACCCCTGCGATAAACACATTCCAGTTGATTTGGGGGGGGGGGGGTTTGTATGCATTTTCCAAACTCACGCTTAGGAATTTTTCGGGTCTCCCGGGAAGGCCCAATTCTTTGGCAATTCACACAGAGATTAGCCTCGATCCATCCTCGGGAACAGGGCCGGATTAAGGGCTTCTGCCGCCCTAGGCAACTCTCTAAATCCCGCCCCCGGGGGGCGGGGCTGCGGCCGCTTGAGGGGGCGTGGCCTCTTGTGGGGGGCGGAGCCGGCATGAGGGAAAGGGGGCTGGGAGAGGCCTCGCCACCGTCGCGCCGCGGCGCCGCCCCTGGGCCGGCGTATGTGCCTTCCCCCGCTGCCTCCCGTGCAGCGAGGAGGCAGCGGGGAGGGCACGTCCGTCGCCCGGGGGGCGGCGGCGGTGGGGGCTTCTCCCGGCTCCTTTTCTCTCGCGCCGGGCTGGTCCGCCCCTCCTCCCTTCACTGAAGGGAGGAGGGGCGGAGCTCGGCCGGCACGCGAGAGAGGGAGCCAGGAGGGGCCTCGCCGCCGCCGCGCCGTTCCTGGGGCGACGGACGTGCCTTCCTCCGGCCCGCCACCTCTCGTGCAAGCGAGGAGGCGGCGGGGGAGGGCACGTCCTGGGGCGCGGTGGCGGCGGGACCCCCGGCGGTGCCCTCTCCCCTCGCGCCGGGCTAGTCCGCCCCTCCTCCCTTCACTGAAGAGAGGAGGGGCGGAGCCGCTGCCGGCGTGAGGGGAGAGGGCGCCGCCGGGGGTCCCGCCCCTGGGGAGACTCGCGCGGCTTCCCCCGCCGCCGCTGCGCTCGCACCGGCGCCCCTCCTCCCTTCACTGAGGGAAGGAGTGGCGCCCGCGCGAGCGGGGCGGCGGGGGGGGGCGCGTGGGTCTTTCCCTCACCCCTTCCTTCAGGCCCGGAAATGCCGCCCCCAAAATCCGCCGCCCGAGGCAAGTGCCTCGGGTGGCCTTATGGGTAATCCGGGCCTGCTTGGGAAGGAAGGACAAGATGATTTGGTGTGTCCTCCTCTGTAAAACCCAATTACACTTTTGACCTTTGCAACATTCCCTCCCCCGGTTAATTGTGGGCCCGAAAAAGGGGGACAAAAGGAGGCAGCCTTGCTTTTGTTTGCACCTGTGAATTTCCTTCAAGCGGGCAGCCCTCCACGCCTGGCATAATGAGAAAGTTTGCTGCCACTTTCTCCTTCCCACTTAACCCGAACTCCTCATCTTCTCCTTTTCAATACAGAAAAGAAAGGGAAGGAGAAGGAAAAGGGAAGAGGAGAGAAAGCCTCTAATCCTTTCAGTTCTCCTCTGAATGCCGTTCTGAATGGTTGTTTCCTCCTCTGCGTCCTCGCTTGTCTATCTCTATCTCTCTTGAGAAGGTCCCAATTATCCATTATTCCCAAAGTTGGGCAAAGTGGGAGGTGGTAGTCTATCTTATGGGCCGAACAAATGGTATTCACAATTATGGCAAGGTTCTCGAAGCAGAGGGTGTATTCAAGTCCCTTCCTCTGAGAATGAGAGAGCATGCCTTGCCCAAAGTCACGCAACAGGGTTCCACAATTGAGCGAGGATTCGAATCCTCCTCTCCCAGTGGCCTAGGATGCATCTACACCTGTGTTTCTCAACCATCCTAATGCCACGATCCCTTAATACAGTTCCTCATGTTGTGGTGACCCGACCGACCCCCCCCCCCCCCAACCATAACATTATTTTCATTGCTCTTCATAACTGGAATTTTGCTACGGTTATGAATGTAATGTAAATATCTAATATGCAGGATGTATTTCCATTCGCTGGACCAAATTTGGCACAAATACCCCATATGCCCAAATCTGAATACTGGTGGGGTTGGGGAAGGAGACTGATTTTGTCATTTGGGAGTTGTAGTTGCTGGGATTTATAGTTCACCTACAATCAAAGAGCATTCCGAACTCTATCAACAATGGAATTGAACCAAACTTGGCACACAGAACTCCCATGACAATCAGTGCTCTGACCTGGCTATGGTCGTCCACGCTCTGGTCACATCCCGAATAGATTACTGCAATGCACTCTACGTGGGGCTGCCTTTGAAGACAGTTCAGAAATTACAATTAGTTCAATGGGCGACAGCCAGATTACTAACTGGAGCTACATACAGGGAGCATACCACCCCCTGTTGTGTCAGCTCCACTGGCTGCCTGTCCATTTCCGAGCTCAATTCAAAGTGCTGGTTTTGACCTTTAAAGCTCTATACGGTTCTGGCCCAGCTTACTTGTCCGAACGCATCTCCCTCTACGTCCCACCTCGTAATTTAAGATCATCTGGAGAGGCCCTGCTCTCGCTCCCGCCAACTTCTCAAATGCAGTTGGTGGGGACGAGAGAGAGGGCCTTCTCGGTGGTGGCTCCCCGTCTGTGGAACGCGCTTCCAAGTGACATACGATCAACCCCATCCCTCCTGGCATTCAGGAAAAAAGTGAAATCTTGGCTGTGGGACCAGGCGTTTGCACATTAGCACAATGCAGCACTTTGGACTGGATTTGTAATGGCAAGTTGATGGATATGGCTCAATGCGCCTGTTATGGACGGAATACTGCTTTTAACTTAAGAGAATGTGTATGATGTGTTAATGTTAATTGTATTTTAATGTGATTTAATGCTGTATGTTTTTGGTTTTATATTGTATTTTATTTGCTTATGCCTTTTGTTGGCTGAGTCCCCCCTCCCTCGGGGGTAGAGAAGAGCGGGGTAGAAATGGTGGAAATAAATAAATAAAAATAAGTGCTCTCTGGATGTAGATAAACTATAACTCCAAAACTCATGGTCAATGCTCCAGGCCCGGATTACCCATAAGGCCACCCTAAGCCATGGCCTAGGGCGGCAGCCATGGGGGGGCAGCAGGTGGACCCCCAAAATAAATTTTAAAAAAATGTTCTCTCTGGATGTAGATAAGGGCTATGACGCGGCTTCCTGCCACCCCCTCTTTGCTTGCGTCGGCCTCGCCCCTCCTTCCTTCAGTGGTCAAGGCGGAGGGAAGTCCCACCGGTCCGCTTGCATCGGCCCCGCCCCTCCTTGCTTCATAAGGGGCCACCCGCCCCCTAAGCCCCGCAAGTGGCCGCAAGTGGCCCCGCCCCCCAGGGCAGGGGCGCCGCTTCCAGAGTGTGGTCTAGGGCGCCACAAACAGTTAATCCAGGCCTGCAATGCTCACCAAACCCAGTATTTTCTGTTGGTCATGGGAGTTCTGTGTGCCAAGTTTTGTTCTATTCCAGTGGTTCCCAAAGTGGTCGGTACCACCCCCTGGTGGGCGGTGGGGCGATCTAGGGGGCACTGGAAGGTCCTGATCCATCACTGCTGTGGGCCGCAGTGTCTGACTGCCTGAGGCCTTTCCTTTTCCCTCTGCGTCACCTTAGAATGTTGGAATGTGGATGGCCAATCAAAGTCCTTTATGCAAATACCATTTCAGTGACAACCAATCCCCTCTGTCTGGGGCCGTGGAATGTTGGAGTTCTGAGGCTGGCCAATAAGAGTCCTTTATGCAAATAATCCAACCTATCGAAACGCTGTCACATATTCCTTGGCACCTCCGCACCTCCCAGAAAATGAACATTCCATTTTCAACGGAAAAAAACCCTGTCATTTGGCTAACTTAAGCATTCAGTTGCATTCTGTTTTGCTGGCTAATCAGAGTCCTTTATGCAGATAGTCTCTCATTCCCTCTGTCTGGTGCCTTAGAGTTTTGGAGTTCTGAGGCTGGCCAATCAGAGTCCTTTATGCAAATAATCTGGTGCCTTAGAGTGCTGGAGTTCTGAGGCTGGCCAATCAGAGTCCTTTATGCAAATATTTCTACAGTGGCAACCAATCGAAACGCTGGCACATATTCCTCCGCACCTCCCGCCCTCCGCACCTCTGCAAACACTGACGTTTATTATATACACTAGCTTTGAAAAGGGTATTGTAACAGCGCCACCTAGTGTTCACCACCAGAACTTTAGCAACACTGTAGAAGCAAAGCACCAGTGCCACCTAGTGTTCACCACCAGAACTTTAGTTTTGTAAATACTTTAGAACCATTTAGACCAGTGGTTCTCAACCTGTGGTTCCCCAAGTGTTTTGGCCTACAACTCCCAGAAATCCCAGCTAGTTTAGCACCTGTTAGGAATTCTGGGAGTTGAAGGCCAAAACATCTAGGAACCCACAGGTTGAGAACCACTGATTTAGAACCATGATTGCCCAGGCCTACTGGAAAACTCACAACAACCCAGTGATTCTGGCCATGAAAGCCTTTGACAACACAACAACAATACTTGGTTTTGCAAGGGCAAATGTTCCAAGTCTCTGGCGTTCTTGCCCACTCCTTCTTCAGGAATTTTGAGTGTTTTAATACTTGGGTTGCAGATTAAATCCCAACTTCTTTGAAAATTAGGCCTGCAGTGAAGGAATAAAGAGTGTATCCACACTGCAGAATTAATACAGTCTGAGACTGCTTTAACTCCCGTGAGGCAATGTTGTGGACTCCGTGGAGTTGTAGTTCGTTGAAGCAGTGTCTCTCTTTGGCAGCTAATGACCATGTACGAGCACAACTACATAGATAGATAAATAGATAGATAGAAGATAGATAGAAGATAGACATAGACATATAACACTAGCCGCCCCCTGCCACATCTTGCTGTGGCCCAGTCTGTGTGTATGTGTCTTGTGTGTGCATATGTGTGTGTATATATTTGTGTATATGTCTATATGTATGTTTGCGTATATATGTGTGTGGTTTTGATTTCTTTGAATGAGTATGCCCTACTCCTCATCCATGTGAAATACGAATTTACTCCTTTATACACCACAAATCCGTCTTTGATAAAGCCCAGCAAGGGCGAAACGGATCAGGCCTGGAACCGTGGTTCCGTCAGGTGGTTCTACACGTCACCTGGCCTTTTGCTGAACATCACTGCACCAATATCTTGGCTGTGCTTTCCAGTGGTTGCCTTCTACATCTTTATTTTCAACCTTGGGATAAGCCCTGTTTGTTTTTCCCGCATTTCTACGGAAAACCGGAAGTGACGCTGCCGCTACCCATATTGGGAATTGTAGTCCTCCACGATTATTTCCGTGGGTTGGCTTTTGTTAACTTTACTTTGGGGTACTTCATAGAGCTGGAATTTGAACAACCATCTGATATATTAGGCCCCCCCCCCATATTTTGTCGGGCAATATATTTATTTTGGCCCGGAATCTGGCTCCGTTTACTGTGTTTGGCCACAACATTACTTCACTTCCGCTCCCCCGCAAGGGACTCTGGGAACTGTAGTCCCGGGAGAACTCTCCACGATGCCAACCGGACTCGGCATTTGCCTTTGATTCGCGGTTTTGCCCCACTAACTTCCCAGCGGTGCTCGTGGCTTTCCCTGCTACACGCCACTCACTAATGCCCACAACTAAAATACTATCAAAAAATATAGGAAGAAGAGAGAAAGAGGACTTAGAAAAGAGATTTGGTATAATAACAGCAGCTAAGATCAAATATTTAGGGATAATTATAACTATGAACAATACAGATCTACTTAAAAATAACTATGATAGGACGTGGCTCGAACTAAAAGGAAAATTAAACAAATGGAAACACCTCAACCTATCCCTTCTGGGAAGAATTTCTTTGATAAAGATGAGCCTTCTGCCGAAAATGATTTTTCTTTTTCAAAATATCCCTATTTTATATAATAAAAAATATTTCCTGACATGGAACAAGGAAATAAGAAAGTTTATTTGGAAAGGGAAACCTTCTAGAATAAACTGGATAAATATGATTGACAAAAAACAGAGAGGGGGATTCAACGTCCCGGATTTAAAAACATACTACGAGGCATGCGCTCTAGAATGGGTGATGGAGTGGGTAAAATTAGAGAATACATCAATACTCAACTTAGAAGGGCACGACCTCAGGGTAGGCTGGCATTGCTATATGTGGTACGATCGAGCCAGCATAGAAAAAAAAACTTCAATAATCATTATATAAGAAGAGCTCTGTTGAAGGTGTGGAACACATATAAAGGAAGACTATGCGAAAAAACTCCCCTCTGGATCTCCCCCCAAGAAGCCTTTTATAGGAGACAGCAAGATAATAAAACATGGCCACCCTATAGCATGCTGTTAAAGCAATCCCCAACAGGGCCGATCTTAAAAGATATGAGTACATTGAAAGAGCTGGACAATACAATGAATTGGCTCCAGTACTTCCAAATAAATGAGATCTTTAAAAAAGATAAACTACAGGGCTTTGGAGAAACCAATACAACCTGGGATAAACTAGTAAAAAAAAGAACAAGAGGATATCTTCCCTATACAATACACTCTTAGAATGGCAGACAGAGGAGGAGAGAGTCAAATCATGTATGATCAAATGGGCCCAGGACATAGGCCGCTCTATCCCTCTGACTCGCTGGGATAGAGTGTGGAATAAACACCTAAAATTGACATATGCCTATGACCTAAGGGAGAATATAATGAAAATGGCTCACAGATGGTACCTAACACCCACGAAAATGGCTAAATTCAATAAGAACGTTAGTAACATCTGCTGGAAATGTAAAAAGGAATTGGGAGCTTATACCACATGTGGTGGAACTGCCATAAAGCAAGAGTGTTTTGGAAGGTGATCTATAGGAGATGAGAAAGATGTTAGAGATCGATTTTGAGTTTAAACCCGAATACATGCTTCTGGGCTTGATTGATTTTGATTTAGAGGTTAATAAAGAAAAATTGTTTATATATTGTACAATAGCAGCGAGGATGACCTATGCAAAGAGGTGGAAGGCTGAAGACACTCCCGAGTTATGGGAATGGAAATCGAAAATCTTGGACATAGCAAACATGGACTCATTAACAGCTGCACTAGCGGAAGATATTCACAGAGAAAAGACAGATTGGTCCTCGTCACTTCTTACTTCAATAATTTGAAGATAAATTTATTGGTTGAACTTTAGAACATTGATACAAAAGTATTACCCCACTAGGACTTTGTGGAGGAAGTTCGAATATCTGACTCTTTCATTTGAGTAATTATTAAATCAACATTTATTTTTAGCCGTTTGGCTACTTCCAATATGGGAGCTAACTTATAGGGAATTGAGTGAGTCGGAAGCACTCTGTGTTTGTTTTGTTCTGTCCTGCCCTGTTAGTCTCGCGTTGGGGGAAGTGGGAGGGGGGGAAGGGGGTGGGGGGTGGGAGGACACTCGTCTGTCTTGTGGTACAGCCTTGCACGGCTGTTCGTGTGTGTCTTTTTCTGTTAATTTTATCTTATATTTCAATAAAAATTATTTTTTTAAAAAAACTAATGCCCACATCAATTCACGGAGACCATCAGGTGCTGAACTTCTTACGGTTAGTGAGTCTTTGGTGCTTCCCTATTCAGGAGAAACACCACGCATTAGCGTTACTATATACATTGTGTTCTTTCTATATTATTGTGGGATATAGCTAACTTGGCTTCATCCTATCTGTATATTTATGTGATGCTGCTTTTCTATTAACATGTGTTGTTGCCTCTGCTTGCTCAATATTTGCTATATTTACTCATGTGTGGCTGCTTCTATGATAGTGCTGATGAATACTTTTCGGATACCTGTATTATGTAATGTTATTTGGTATATTTAGCTACAATAGGCACCCCCGTGGAAGCCTACATCTTTGATAGTAATACTAGCTGTACCCGGCACGCGTTGCTGTGCCCTATGTAGGAGATGTGAGGAAGTCTGGGTGTGTAAGGGTTGGTAATGATGTGACTATGTGTTTTGTGTGTGTTTATATGTGTATGTTTGTGTGTATATATGTGTATGTATATGTGTGTATATATCTGTGTGTGTATATGTGTAGTTATATGTGTTTGTGTATGTGTATATATGTGTGTTTGTATGTATGTGTAGGTATGTGTGTGTATATATGTGTATGTGTGTATGTGTGGGTTTATGTATATGTTTGTGTATGTATGTGTATATATGTTCATGTGTATATATGTGTGTGTGTACATTTGTGTCTTTTTGTGTGGTGTTGTGTAGGAGTCGTAGTGTTTGGGGTGTTTGTTTTTATGGGTGTTAGTATGTCTTTTGTAAGGTTGCCTGCCTGTTGCATCTGGTCTGTTGCCTGGGCGCTCTTCTTCGCCACCTCCCTGTCAGTGGGGGAGGGGGGTTATGGGGGACGTTGGGTAGGAGGACGGCTGGTCTGCGGTGTCTGTCCCTGCGGTCTCTTCTTCAGGGAGTGGGAGGGAGGTGGGGTGCCACCGGTGCACTCTTTTGCCCTACTGTCGCCTCCTGGCCTTCCTCTTTGTCTTCCTCATGTTCCCTGGAGCCAAGCTGCGTGGGGTCGGGCCGGGAACATTTGGGAGGCTGGGAGACGGAGGAGGAGGTGGGTAAGGCCACGGAACTACATCTCCCAGAAGGCTCTGTGGCAGGTAGCTGGGAAGCAGGGGCGGAGCTTTTTGGGGCAGAGCCTTCTGGGAAGTGTAGTCCCATGGCCTTACCCGCCTCCTCTTCCGTCTCTCAGCCTCCCAAGCGTTCCTCATGTTGTTGTTCCCGAGCTGCGTGGGTTCAGCCCGTGAACGTTTGGGAGGCTGGGAGATGGCAGAGGAGGCGGGTAAGGCCATGGGATCATACTTCCCAGAAGGTTCTGCCCCCAGAAAGCTCCGCCTCTGCTTCCCAGCGCCCGGCGCGGAGCCTTCTGGGAGGTGTAGTGCCATGGCCTTACCCGCCTCCTCTTGCGTCTCGCAGCCTCCCAAACGTTCCCGGGCCGAACCCACGCGGCTCGGGACCACCAACATGAGGAAGGGAAGGAGGAAGGGTAGGAGGCGACAGTGGGGAAGAAGAGCGCTGAGGCAGCACCCCACCTCCCTCTCACTCCCTGAAGAGGAGACCGCAGGGGGAGACAGCGACCGATGCGGCAGAGAGCGGCTGCGGGTCTCCCTCTGTGAGGCGGAGGAGGAGGCGGGTTGGGCGCCGCCGGTGTGGCGGTGAAGTTGCTGGTGTGTGGGGAGAGAGGGGGACGGGATGGGTTGGGGGTTGGGGGAGTCAGAGTGCGCAGTGTGTTTGCTCTCCCTCTGTCCTGCGTTGTGTTGGGGGGGGGGTGTTTGGAGTGCGCCTGCGCGATGGCTCTCCCTCTGTTCTGTGCTCGTGGCCAGCGCAGAACGGGAGCCAATGGGCGGTTTTTGGGGGCTGATTTTGGGGGGGTTGGAAGGTAGGAAGGTGGGTTTTTTTGTGTGATTGTAATACCTCGTGGTCTGTGAGAATGTGTCTCGTTGGATTGGTGTTTCTGGGGGGCGTAGTTTGGCCGTGCATGCAGTCCTTTGCACGACCACTCGATTTATATATATATAGATTAATGTGAGTGATTCTTTGCAGAGGGCTGAAAAGCAGTCAAAAATTATTTGGGCCACTCCTGGTCTTCCTATCATCTATGTGTCATCTGTCTGTCCGTCCATCCATCCATCCATCGAATTCTTAAGACCCCTGGTCGGTCGGTCTGTCTGTCCGTACGTCCATCCGTCCAAATGTTGCTATCCTCACCTAGAAATCTCCTGTTTCACCCCTGAGTCAAACATTGAGTTACTTCCATACCGGGAGGAGCGGCTAGAAGTTCCGAGCGCCCTGAGGAAGCGGTGCACGCGAACGGCCATCTTGGCGTCAGCTTACCTCCCATTCATCCATCCATCCATTGGATTCTTAAGACCCCTGGCCAGTCTGTTGGTTTGTCCGTCCATCCATCCATCCATCCATCCATGCATTGGATTCTTTAGACCCCTGGGCGGTCTGTTGGTTTGTCTGTCCATCCATCCATCCATCCATCCATCCATTGGATTCTTAAGATCCTGTTGGTTTGTTGGTCCATCCATCCATCCATCCATCCATCCATCCATTGGATTCTTAAGACCCCTGGCCGGTCTGTTGGTTTGTCCGTCCATCCATCCATTCATCCATCCATTCTTAACACCCATCCATTGGTTCTTCCATCCATTCATCCATCCATCCATTCTTAAGACCCTTGGCCGGTCTGTTGGTTTTTCTGTCATCCATCCATCCCATCCATCCATCCATCCATCCATCCATTGATTCTTAAGACCCCTGGTCTGTTGGTTTGTTGGTTTGTCTGTTTATTTGGTCCATCCATCCATCCTCCATCATCTATGTGTCATCTCCATCCTCCATCTGTCCATCCATCCATCCATCCATCCATCCATTGGATTCTTAAGATCCCTGGTCAGTCAGTCTGTCTATCCGTCCATCCATCCATCTATCTATCAATCTATCATCTGTCCATCAATCCATTCATCCAATGGATTCTTCAGACACCTGGTCAGTTGGTCTGCCTGTCCATCCATCTATCTATCATTGATCATCTGTCTGTTCATCCATTCTTCAATTGGATTCTTTGGATCCCTGGTCAGTCAATCTGTCTGTCTGTATCTATCTATCTATCATCTGTCCATCCATCCATCATTTGGATTCTTCAGACCCCTGGTCAGTCAATCTGCCTGTCTGTCTGTCTGTCTGCCTGTCTGTCTATCTATCTATCATCTATCTATCATCTGTCTGTCCATCCATTCATCTTTCATCAATCAACTGTCCATCCATCCTTCCATCCATCCATCTATTGGATTCTTCAGACCCTTGGTCAGTCAGTATGACTGTTTATTTATCTATCATCTGTCTGTCCGTCCATCCGTCCGTCCGTCCATCCATCCATCCATCCATCCATCCATCCATCCATTCATCCATCCATCCATCCATCCATCCATCCATC
This sequence comes from Anolis apletophallus, assembly GCA_030556195.1. Classification (NCBI taxonomy): domain Eukaryota; kingdom Metazoa; phylum Chordata; class Lepidosauria; order Squamata; family Anolidae; genus Anolis; species Anolis apletophallus. The sequence goes on from JARBWK010000016.1 coordinate 7,483,550, forward strand.
CATCCATCCATTGGATTCTTCAGACCCCTCGTCGGTCTAGCTGTCTATCTCTCTATCTGTCTCTCTATCTGTCTGTCTGTCTGCCATCTGTTTGTCCAGCCTGCTCTTCTCCAAGGAAGAAACACAGCCTCGGTTGTCTTTGCATTCCATGACAGTTGGTACCCAGGCTGGGCAGTTGCCGTGCCAACGCCTCTGATGCTGGGACCTTTCTCCTCTGCCTCTGTTCTGGGATCAGCCAGGTGGTTTGGAGGGACGCCTTTGCACCCCAAAAGAGGAACTTTATCCGCCCCATCATCTCTGACCCAGGTTCTAGATCCCTATCAGATATGGCCATGAAACGAGTTTCCCAGCAAGCAGAAAGAATTGCTTCTGTAAGTACTCATCCGACGTTGGCATCTGAAGCTCTCAACAGAAAGTAGATACGACTTGTGGTCAATATGAGACTTGGTTGCTGTTGTCTTGTGGGCCTTCCCTATCCACAGGTTCTGCATCCACAGGTAGAGCCAACCAGGGCGTGAAAATGTGCAGAAAGAAAAATCAGAAAATATTTAGAAAAAAACAATCCTGGGCTCTAGGACGCCCATAGGAACCCCAATTAGAAAAGGCCCAAGTACTACCGTGTGTGTGTGTGTGTGTGTGTGTGTGTGTGTGTGTGTGTGTGTAGTGGCACAGTGAAATGGCATACATTATATAAAATTGAAACAAAATCAAGTTTCCCTTTTTTGGGTTTGTATTTCATCAGGCATTTGTTCACCTTCCTCTCACCATGAGTTTCCAGGTGCATTTTAACCACTTAAATAAGAGGGGTGTTGATAAAGCTTTCCCCTGACCCGCTTCCTGTGGACTGAGAGCAAGGAAACTTATTTATTTTATTTATTTACTAGCTTGGGGCCCGGCAGTGCCCGGGTTATTTGAGAAAGGCATTGTGTGCCAAGGTTGGTCTTTGGTACTTCAGGTCCCATCATCCATGGTCCACCCTGCTGTAAACTGTAGAAGGATGGAGACTGGGTCATGGGGGCACAGGGTGCCAAGTGTAGTCTTTTTAGGTCTTTGTTCAGGGCTGCAGTGGTCTGTGGGAAATGAAGGCTTTGAAAGTACTGCAAATCCCATAATCCATGGAGGTACCTCAAGTCCCACTCTTCTCCATATGGCAGTAGAATGTAGAGTGGGTCATAGGGGCACTGTGTGCCATGCTTGGTATTGCATTGGGCCTCTGTGTGGCAAGTGTGGTCCTGATCCGTCATTGGTGTGGGCCATTGTGCTCTAAGCAAGTGAGTTAAAGTACTGCAATTTCCGTCATCCATGGTGCATCCTACCTCAAACTGCACCAAGATTTAGAGTGCATCTTGGGGGGGGGGGGGTCTGTGGGCCAAGTTTGGTCTTGTTCTGTCATTGTTGTGGACCTAGTCAGGAAAATGAAGTTGAAAAAGCCTTACTGTCAAATCTGGTTGTGGCCTAGTCTGGGAAATTAAGTAGAGGATATTTGCCTATACGTTTGGTGGTAAAATGTTTGGCAAGCCACAGAGGGTTGGCGGGGAATGCTGGCGCAGCAGGCCCCTGCGAAGGCCGTTGCCGTGGAGACGGAAGTTAGAGCTGCACCTGTTTTGGAACTTTCGGATTTTAAAAATCAGTCGGTTGGTTTTGTCGGTTGGTGGGAGGGAAGCTGTCTTCCGGAGCTTTTAGGAGGCAGTTCGGTTGGGGCAGGGGTGATCAGTTCTGGGTTGTAAATTGGCACATAACCTCTAGAGCAGGGGTGCTCACACTTTTTCAGCATGGGAGCTACTGATTAAAAAACCAAGTCCCAAAGATCACTTACCCAGAAATGTAAAACGTATAGCTATTTTCTTATTTATTTATTTATATTTATTATTCATTTTTATGTTCCGCTCCTTCCAGCAGGCTCGGGGCGGTTGACATAAAATGAAGTTATAAAACATCAACATTTTAATGTAATAACAACAATATAAAACAGAGCATAAAAATACATCCAACCACCCCATTTCTCCCACACTGCCATATTACCACACATATTATCAGCCAGAAAGTAGGAAGAGAGGCTTTGGAACTGCAAGGCCATTTAATACTCAGTAAGGTAAAGGGGCATGAAAAAAATACATCCAACCATCCCATTCCCCCCACATTTCCATATTCCCCAATGTACTGCATATTTCTCAAGGAGCAAAGCAAGCAGAGAGGCTTTGGACCTAAAAGGCCATTTTTAAAAATAAAAAGGAAACAAAGAGACATGCCACAGTACAATCGAGTACCCACCCCATTCCCCCCACATTCCATATTCCCCAACATATATTTCTCAAGGAACAAAGCAAGCAGAGAGGCTTTGGAGCTAAAAGGCCATTTTTAAACATTAAAAATAAACAAAGAGACATGCCACAGAACAATCAAGCACCCACCCCAAAGTAAAAAGACCGACCTTTGAGATGCGGTAAGGAAATGACCCCAAAGCATCTGAAGCAGCCAAATTAAGGAGTTATGGAACTCCGAGTAGCAAATTTACTTTTATCAAAGCTACCTGAACGTGCGGGTACAAGGATGAGGGAAAACTCACGACAACTGTGAAGTAGGTGAAATCAAACGGATTTATTGATGGCACCAGCTGGTGGGCTTCTGCCAGCAGAACACGCTGCAATCAGGGGCAAAAGACCCCGTCACTCTCAATACAAAAACATTTATACCCCAATGGAGGCATTTCAGTTAAGCCCACCCCTTCTTCATGGATCTTGTACAATCATAATTGGCTGGTGTTTACTGGTGTTTACATGACATCTCATTAATCCAATAAAATATTGCATTTCCATTTGCATCACATCTCAAAGTCCCACCTATGAATGAGAACAATAGTCATTTCTATGTTAGTTCTTCTCACAGTACAGCTATCAGTGCTAAGTCTCTTGTGTTCTTAGTTTGAAACATTTAGCTTCCAGACTCCGTGCCAGCAACGGAGGGGGCTAAACTCTCCGCTCATGCGCAGTTCTTTCCCTCCTTCTTCTTCTCCTCTGACGTTCCTCCGATTTCCACGCCGCCAGCATGCGTGCCGCCTCCAAGAGCTCACGAGAAGTCCGAGAGGCAGAATGAACGCTTCTGCGCATGTGCGAGGGGTCAGCCATGCATTGCGTCATCCAGGCCGCCCACCCCCTTTCGTCTCCTACGACTCTGAGTGGCTGGAGAAGGACGGAGGGAGGAGGAGGAATCCAAAAGAGGGGCCCATTCTGCCTCTTGGACTCTGGAGCTTTTGGAGGCGGCGCGCGAGAAGGGAGCGGGGAGGAGCAACGACGGAGGACTTCTTTGCAGCGTGCAGGGGCGCGTGAAGAGGACCAACAGCAAAAAACCTGGTCAGGGGTCTGAAGATCACCATTCTGAGCACCCCTGGGTTAGGGGGTTTGAGAAACCCAGGTGAAAGACAGACTTTGTCCAAGTTAGAGTAGAAAACTAACTTAATAGATAGGTTAAGCCAGGGGTGGGCAACCTGCGGCCCATGGGCCGGATCGAGCCCGGCAGCCTTGTTCTGTCCGGCCCGGGCAGAAGGGCATCGGGGGCGGGGCCAAGAGGAAGGGGTGCCACTGCCGCAATCCGGCCTGCTCTGTGAGGCCTGCGTCGGCTGCGGTTGCCAACTGTCCTTATTTCGGCACCAAATTTCGTGTCCCTTATTTTCAGGTCCTGTGTTGACGGGACAGGTGGCAGCAGGAGGCGAGGCTGGGCCAGTACATATACACACATACGTCCATCTTCCTCCTCCTCCATCCTGCTACCTCTTTTGGCTCCTCCCGTTTCCTCTCGCCTCCCCGCACGTGGCCGGGAATTGTAGTAGAAGGCTGCCTCCTCTTGATTGAGAGGCGCACACGGCCCTTTTGGGCGGGACTCCATTTCCCAAGAGCCCTCGCTCCCAGGGGGAGGAGGAGGAGGAGGAGGAGGAGGAAGAGGGAGTAGAGGACCTGCCGGTCTTCATGGCGGCGCCGGTGAGTGGTCTGAGGGAGCTGCAGGCGTGGCGTGGGGAGATGCGGGCCCGCATGGAGCTGCTGATCATGGAGACCCAGAGCCAGGTCTGCCATGCCCTCGTCCGCGGGGCCGCCTTCACCATTGACCATTGGGAGAGGAAGGAAGGCAAACACCTGCCAGGCACACAAATCACAGCCACGGGCTGAGTGGCGGGTGGGAGTCTCTGGAGGGCTTTTGAGCCAGACGGGCATCTGTCAGGAGGGCTTGGGTTGTGCCTTCTTGCAGAATGGCCCAAGTAGATGATATTGCCCTGAATGCATGCGAAAGGAGGCTTCTGTCAGACCCCAGTCTAAAGATCAGTCAACAGTGTGATGCCATAGTTGAAAAAGCCAAGGCTGCATCAAAAGGAGTATAGTTAAGGTTGCCTAACGTTTGATTTTCAAGTTTTTATGAAATGTCCCTTATTTTTGGAAAAATCCCGTATTTTTAGGTAAATGTCCCTTATTTCTTATATCAAAAAGTGGCAACCCTAGCGTCGGCAGACAGGCTGAAGGAGCGGCGGCTTTGGAGTGCCGGCATCCCTGCAGGTGATCTGGGCCTGCAGCGGGAGCACTCTGCGACCTGCGGGGGCTTATCGCCCTGGCGACCCGGAAGACTTGATCGTCTTCCGGGTCGCCAGGGCGATGAGCTGCCTCAGATCGCCAAGTGCTCCCCCTGCAGGCCCAGATCGCCTGCAGGGATGGCGGCAGCGGCACTCCATAGCGGGCTATCAGCTGTGGAACGGCTGGGGGCGAGAGCGGGCGGAGGCCTGCAGCCTCCAATCGCCTGCTGCTCTCCTGGCGGAGGGACACGGGGACAGAGCGCTGTGCTGCGTCCCTGCAGTGAGCGGCTGAGGGCGCGGCGAAGGCAGAGAGAGGGTGGAAAGGGAGGAGGGCGGAGGGGAGGAAGGAAGGAAGGAAGGAAGGAGGGAGGCGGCCAGGAAGACCTGTCTCCCGCCCCGAGCGGGTCATGGAGGCCTCGGGCGATGAAGCGGCCGAGCTCCCAAGGGGCCGCTGACCTCCATGTTCAAAGAGTCCCCGCCTTCCTCCGAGCTCCCTTCGGAGCCCCCCGGCGGGTGAGTGGCAGGCAAGCAGAGAGGGCGAGCAAAGAAGGCAGGCAGGCAGTCTCTCTGAGGCAGGCCACACACACGCTGGGTCCGCTTTGCCATCCTCTGGGCTGGGTCCATTGGGCCATGCCATCTTGGGATCCTTCCTCTCTTCAGGATGTCAGCCTTCATCTTGGTTCGCACCTTGTCTTCTTGAATTTTATTTTATTTTAGTGGTTTTTATTAATATTTTATAATAATTTTTTTACTACTAATAATATGATATAATTATTTATTTTATATTACATGTAATATTACTAATAATATTACAGTATAATGTTATAGTATCTAGATGGATGGATGGATAGATGATAGATAAATGGGTGGATGGATGGATGTTTGGATAGATGGATGGATAGAAAAAATGATGTATGTATGTATGGATAGATGGAGGGATGGATGGATGGATAGATAGATGGATAGATGGGTGGATGGATACATTCATGGATAGATGGGTGGATGGATAGTTAGATGAATGGACAGAAAGATGGATAGATGGGTGAATGGATAGATACATGGGTGGATAGATGGATGGATGGATAGAAAGATAGATGTATGTATGTATGTATGGATAGGTGGATGGATAGATGGGTGGATGGATGCATTCATGGATAGATGGATGGATAGTTAAATTAATGGTAAAATAGAAAGATGGATAGATAGATGGATGGATGGATGGATAGATAGAAAGATGGATGGATAGATGGATAGATAAATGGGTGGATGGATGGATGAAAGGATAGATGGATGGATGGATAGATTGAGTGTATAGAAAGATGAATAGAAAGATGGATGGATGGATGGACGGACAGACAGACAGATGGATGGATGGATGGATAGCGAGTGAGAGAGAGAGATGTGGATAGATGGATGGATAGTTAGAGGGATGGATTGATGGATGGATGGATAGATAGATGGATAGTATTTTATTATATTATAGTGGGGTTTTAAAAAATTATTTTATAATAATTTTATAATAATAATTTAATAAATAATATAATACAATGTTATATTATATTATAATTTCAATATGTTATCTCGGCATTACTTCGCGAACGAAGATTCTTAGGATAATATGTTATAATGTTAATATATATACTATAACATAATAATTATGATAATACTAATACTATATGAATATATATTGATATGTCAATATTAACAATGTGTTAATATATTAATATATTGTTATTTTATAATAATAATAATAGTATGATTACGGTATGGTGGGTTGTATATGCATTTGATATTGGTGGTGTTGTAATGTAACACAGTATAATACTGCCAATGATAATGTGATATAATAATTATAGCGTGATATTATAATTTGTATATTTGTATTACATGCAATATTGCTAACAATATTGTGATATGTTGTACTGCAATATGATGTGTAGTGCTGATGTTGTGCTATGACAGTAATGTTATTTGTTGTTTTTTCAGTTTGCTGTAAACCACTCCGGCAATATTGTTATATGTGCATTGTAAGCCACTCTGGCAGTATTGTTGTTTGCCTTAAGCCGCTCTGAGTCCCCTTTGGGGTTGAGAAGGGCGGCATATAAAAATAGTAAATAAATAAATAGTACAATGTAATATATAATATTAATATTGTGCTATGGCAATAATATAATATATTGTATTTACAGTTTACTTGTAAGCCGCTCTGGGTCCCTTTCAGGGTGAGAAGAGCGGCATATAAATGTCGTAAATAAATAAATAAATAACAAATAATAATAAGAAGTAGCAGTAGTAGTTATGGAAAATGAACACGTCAAACTACTTAACCTAGCAGCAAACCTCACATTTTGCTGGACCAGAAGCAGTGACAAGAGCCTTGCTAATCCAGGCTTATACTGAGCCACAGAGCTGGTTGGTTTGGGAAGTGTGGGTCTCTCCTAGGTAGTGAAACAGAAGAGAGCTCTTTCTGGTTTGTCTGTGTGTTCAGAGCTGTGTGGCTAGATGTTGAAACCGGATGTCACAATTACAGAGCCCGTCCGTTAGCAGAAATCCCTTTCTATTTCTGTTCTTCTAAATGGAACCACTCTGTGTCAGAAAAGGGAATTGTACGATCCTCCAGATGTAGTGGAACTGAAACTCTTCGTATTTCCTGATCTTGACTTTGCTGGTTAGGGCTGGAGTTGCTACTCAACAATATGTAGAGTGCCGTACAATTCCTTGTTGTATGGTATAACAAAGAGGGTATTTAAAACCCGTCATTGCTCACCAAAATATACTAAAATGTGTGATGGTTTCAATAGTATTCAAAAGCTGCACCGAGCTGGAACTATCTTCTGGCCGGAAAACCTTTTGAAAAACCACTGGTCACCACCACAATTATTAGCAATATTAAGCCCTCTGGCTTACTTGAGGTAATTTAGGCAGGCCCGGATTAAGCTGTTTTGGCACCCTAGGCCACTTTGGAAGTCCCGCCCGGAAGCGGCCACGGGGGCCGGGCTTCCCTCCGCCTCTTCCTTTTCCAAGGAGGAAGGGAAGCCCCGCCCCCGTGGCCGTTGCCGCGTGTAGCAACTCAGCCCCCAGCTTTGCCCCCACCTCAGCCGGGGGGGCAAGGTACGGCCCCGGGGGTTCCGATTGCTTTGGACCCAGATGAAGGTGATGCAGGGGATAATGGGTCTGCATCACAGACGGACAGTCTGCAATGGGAAGACACCTGGCCGGAGGCTTATTCTGATGGCGAAGGCTCTCCTGATTCCGAACCTGATACGGAATATGAGAGACCGGAAGGTTTCGGTTCTCAAGAACTATTGTTTTCACCAGATGTTGAGGAGGACATGGAAGCCGAGGCCGAGCCAGTTTCCCAGGAAGATAACGGCGCAGATGGTGCCATTCCTGAGCGGAGATTCGACCGAAGGTGAGTATTGAGGCTATACGGAGAGATTGGAAGCGAGGCCTGGAAAGGCGCTGGTCCCACAAAGGAGGGAATTAAGTAGGCACTTCGTGGGAAAGTTCTTCAGTTTGGTGGCCACGTCTGAACTGGAGAGACGTTGCAGTTTGCTGTCTCCTGGAAGCCATAGTTTGGCTTGTTACTAAGTTTTCCTTTGGACCTTGCTGATTTCCATGAACTTTGGATTACCTTGTTTTTCCACGGACCTTTGTGAAGAGACTTTGCTTGTTGGATTTTGCCTATGGACATTGCTTACTGCTGACCTATTTTGGATTATTACCCTTTCTTAATTGGACAATTATTCTTTCATCTGCTTATCCTTTTACTCAATAAATAGTTAATTGACATTGTCTGTGTGTGTGTGATTACGGGGTGGAGACAGGGCCCGCGTTGTGACAGTTGGCCACCAAACTCCACGAGCCCCTAAATCACACCACGGGACGAACGAGGCGCCGCTGGCGAGGAGCAGGGATGGTGGCACCCACCGTGGCGGAAATCCAGGCTTTACAGCAGGAGGTGGTGGATCTCCGGGCCCGGGCAGGACAGAACCCCACTGTTGGAATACCGCCGAAGTTCAATGGAGACCCGGCCGCGGTTCATGTGTTTGCGGGACAGTGCGGCATGTATTTGGAACTCCGTCAAACCGAGTTCACCACAGAAAGAGCCAAAGTGGGCTTTATTTACAACCTGCTGGAGGGAACGGTAGCTTCCTGGGCGACCACGCTGCTGAATGCCAATGCGGCCTCGGTCGCCACCGCTGACGCCTTCTTGGAGGACATTAAGGCTACTGGGGGGGGGGGGGGGCGGTGAACACTGAGTTGGCTGAGAAGCGCTTGGATAAGCTCTCTCAGCGGGACATTACTTTGGCACAGTACATCTCTATGTTTCGTGTACTGGCCTCCCAAGTTGCATGGAACGATGCAGCCTTGCGCTACCAATTCCTAAGGGGATTGAATGCAGATCTACAGCAAGAGATTCTGCGGGGGGCCACACAGCCAACGACCCTGGAAGAGGCCATTACTTTGAGTCTGAGAATGGATGCAGGGATCCATACCCGGAAGCAGTGGGACAAGGGAACCGGGGAGCAGCCGGTCACTCGCAGAGAGCTGTTGGCGAGTCGGCCGTTCCGGCCATTGGCGCCCGTCCCACCGGTCGACGAGCCGGAGCCAATGCAGCTAGGGCATGTCCGCCCCAAAGTGGACGCTGCGGAGAAGAGTTCCGAAAAAAAAGGGTAGGGTGTTCTCGGAAAACGTCGAAGGAGTAAGCAGAGAAGGGTTTCTTGGAAGATATTCAAGGTTTAATGTTCAATTCACATATATCAAAGTTCAAATAATGGAGTAAGTGGAATGCATGCTGTTGTAAATCACAGGTTACACACTTTCCAACCAAAAAAGTCCCAAGTACTTGTATATCAATGTGTAAATCACTTGTAGTATGCAAATGTTCCTGGATTAACTCCCTTTGTTCTGAGTTGCCCTTGGGCCTCAACGATCAATTAACCCTTAACGAGCTCCTGATGTAATCACTCATTGATACCACTGCGCATTTAAACGGACTCACCTCCCTGTCTCTCTGTCCGGGCGTTCGACTATACCGGTGGCTGTGTCCACCTCCTCCAGGATGAACATAATTGTAATATTATATTGGTATGTACCTCTCGCTCAACCACTGTACTCTTGGGCTGTTCTCTATGGGTTTCGTGAACTTTACAATGTATATTGCTAGACTGCTAAACGATATTTTTACTGCCTTTGTTTTAGAACCCTTGGACCAGTGGAATTGTCACTGTGCACTGTATTTTGTTTGCTTTGGGGTCCGGAAGAAGCCTAATTAGGCGAAACGGCGAGGCCTGTAGTTGACCGTTGACCCACCTCCTTTCCGCCTGTCCCGCACCATTTGTTTACATACTACAAGTGATTTACACATTGATATACAAGTACTTGGGACTTTTTTGGTTGGAAAGTGTGTAACCTGTGATTTACAACAGCATGCATTCCACTTACTCCATTATTTGAACTTTGATATATGTGAATTGAACATTAAACCTTGAATATCTTCCAAGAAACCCTTCTCTGCTTACTCCTTCGACGCTGCGGAGAAGGCCAGGCGCCAATGGCTGAACTTGTGTTGGTACTGCGGAGGATCTGGGCACTTTTCCCGTGAGTGTCCACAGAAGCCATGGAACAAGACGCCCAGGGCTTCCGCAGCTTGGGAGGAGCCCCAAGAACCGGAAGAGTCGATTAATGCGGCGGGGGAAGAGGCCGGCCGAGTTTAAGAGGGTTCGTTAACTCGGTCGCCACTCCTCCGCCAGAACCCTAAACTGGACAGTTATTTTTGTTGATGGTCACCCTGTGGTCTGAAGAGAAAGGGCCGGTGATGGTCCACGCCATGGTAGACTCTGGGGCCACCAACAACTTCATTGACACAGACTATGCTAATTCTCTGGGATTACATTTGCATGATCTGCAGGAGCCTCGGGCTGTACAAACGATTGACGGGCAGCTGTTGAAAGCAGGATCAGTGAGACATTATACCACACCCACCAAGATGTGGATCCGGGCGCACAAAGAGGACATTTCCTTCCTAGTTACCAAGTTGTCAGATTTCCCCGTCATCTTGGGAGTGGTGTGGCTGACCCTGCATGATCCCCAGATCTCTAGGGCCCGGAGAGAGTTACAGTTTACTGCGGAGTATTGCCAGAGACATTGCCTAGCAGCCCAGGTTTGTCAAGCGCAGGAAGTTGAACAGGTCGTCACGTTGCCCAAGAAATATGCGGCGTTTTGGGATGTGTTTAGCGAGAAAGAGGCTGAGCGACTTCCCCCCCACCGACCTTATGACTGCACCATTGACTTGGAGCCAGGGGCTCCCATTCCACGTGGGAGGCTGTATCCCTTGTCGGAACCTGAACAGGCAGCTCTCAAGGCGTTTTTGGATGACAACCTGCGGAAGGGATTCATTAGGCCAGTCCCCAGCCGGTGCCCCAGTGCTGTTCGTCAAGAAGAAGTCTGGGGAGCTGCGACTGTGCAATGATTACCGTGAGTTGAACAAGATAACGATTCGGAATCGTTATCCTTTGCCCCTGATTCCAGAACTGTTGGACAGAGTGCGGGGAGCCAAAGTCTACACGAAACTGGACCTGAGAGGGGCCTACAACTTGGTGCGGATCCGGAAGGGAGACGAGTGGAAAACGGCGTTCCACACCAAGTACGGCAGTTATGAATATGTGGTAATGAGTTTCGGTTTATGCAACGCCCCTGCCACATTCCAGCGCTTCATGAATGATATCTTCAGAGATCTGCTAGATCGTTATCTAGCGATCTACCTGGACGATTTGTTGATTTTTTCGTCGGACCAGGAGTCCCATGACCGCCATGTGAAAGAGGTCTTGCAACGGCTACGAGACCATGGCCTGTATGCCAAGTTGGAGAAGTGTGCATTTGATCTACATGAGGTGGACTTCCTGGGCTACCACATCTCTCCTCAGGGTATCGCCATGGACGATACCAAGGTGCAGGCAGTCATCGACTGGAAGGCCCCTGCCAGCAAAAAGGACATACAGCGTTTCCTGGGGTTTGCCAATTACTACAGGAAGTTCATCCCGGACTTTGCCAAGTGGGCAGATCCCATCACTCAGTGTCTGAGAGGGAAAGCCCCGTTCCGATGGACCCAGGCGGCGGACCAGGGGTTTCAAAGATTGAAACAGTTGTTCACGACTCAGCCGATCCTACAGCATCCTGACCAAAATAAACCGCCGCCGGCTTCGAGGGGCTTCTTTTGCCAAAATGAGGCTTTAGTGGGCAGGCCCTGGCGCTCGTCTTGCCACGCACGGTGTGGTGACATGACCGCCCATTGGTTGCTGCTGGGGTGGGGGTGGGGAGCAAGGCGAAGGCACACGCACGGATAGGATGGGAGGCTGTGGGAGGGATGGAGGGAATGTGTGTGTGTGAGAGAGAGAGAGAGCCAAGGAGAGAAGAAAGAAATCCGGAGAACCTTTTTGAATCCTTTTGGCAGGCAGGCAGGCGGGCGCTGGAAGGGGAGAGGGAGAGAGAGAAAGAGGCAGAGGCCGAGCAAAGTGGGGCAAAGCCAAGCAAGCCCCGCCGCAAACCCTGCTGCTGCCCTCGGGACTCCCATTCCAAGCCGAGACCTAGGCGAGTGGGCTGTGTGGGGCTGCTTTCTTTCCTTGGTTGGGGGCGAGGAGGGAGGGCTCCGCCGTGTTCCTGGGCTGAACCTGAGGAGGAGGGGGCTGCGGGGATGGAGACTCCACTTGCTGCTGCTGCTTGTGTCCTCGCCGCCTTTCTCCGCCTCGCCCTCCCTCTCCCTCGAAGGAGAAAGGCGACGAGGGCCCACGGGGGGGGGGGGGGGGAGAGAGAGGCTCTTCAGAGCTGACCAGGAAGAGCCACCCTCTCTCTCTCCTCTCCTGTGGGCATGGACTGCCACCAGTGGGAGGGGTCCTCCTTCCTGCGAGCCGTCCACTTGGGCGTCCTTTCTGAGTGACACCCTCGAAAGGAAGGAAGGAAGCCCCCCCCCCCCCGCTGCATCTGTCACTTTGGGGAAGTACCTCTTCCACTCTTCCTTCTCCTGCCCAGGTAAGGAAGCCTCGAGGGAGGAGGGGGGGAGGCTGCCGTGGGGAGGCTCCAGCCTCACATGGGTCCCTCTCTCAGTTGAGTTTCCCGGCCCAGGCAGCAGCCAGGCAGCCCCTCTTCCCAGCCCTGCGCCTTCCGAGCCACCGCCGAAGCCATATCTGGCCGGAGCGCTGACGGGTGCGCCTATAAATACCCTCCTGCTGCGTGCGTGGGAGGGGCCTGCTGTGCACGCAAGAAGCAGGATGGGATGGGGACTTCCTGCTTCGCGAAAGCACGCAGCAGGAAGGAGGAAGGCAACAAAGACATTAAGAGAGAGCGCGCAGGCAAGGAGGATCCCCTTCCCGGGTGCGCGTGGCGGCAAGTTTGTGGGCAGGCAAGAAAGAAGCCCCGTGCGGACAGAAGGCTGCAGTAGGAGCGTGCGCGCGTGCGTGTGCGCACACGCTCACATGCACAACAGGTGATCTTTTCACCTTGATTGTTCATATAGTAGCTCGCATGATGAAAAAGTGTGGGCACCCCTGATATAGAGTGTAACCAAATCCTTTATTTATTTACTATATATTGCTATAAATGTTTTATTTAACTCCCTATAGAGAGTGTAATATAATATATAGGGAGAGAATATAGAGTGTAACCGAATCCTTTATTTATTTACTATATATTGCTATAAATGTTTTATTTAACTCCCTATAGAGAGTGTAATATAATATATAGGGAGAGTATATAGAGTGTAACCGAATCCTTTATTTATTTACTATATATTGCTATAAATGTTTTACTTAACTCCCTATAGAGAGTGTAATATAATATATATAGAGCATATAGAGTGTAACCAAATCCTTTATTTATTTACTATTTATTGCTAAAAATGTTGTATTTGCTAAAAATGTTTTATTTAATATAGAGTGTAACCTAATCCTTTATTTATTTACTATATATTGCTATAAATGTTTTTTAACTCCCTATAGAAAGTATAAAATAATATATAGGGAGAGTATATAGAGTGTAACCGAATCATTTATTTATTTACTATATATTGCTATAAATTTTTTATTTAACTCCCTATAGAGATTCTAATATAATATATAGGGAGAGTATATAGAGTGTAACCTGATCCTTTATTTATTTACTATATATTGCTATAAATGTTTTATTTAACTCCCTATAGAGAGTGTAATATAATATATAGGGAGAGTATATAGAGTGTAACCTGTTCCTTTATTTATTTACTATATATTCCTATAAATGTTTTATTTAACTTCCTATAGAGAGTATAATATAATATAGAGAGAGAGTATATAAAGTGTAACCTAATCCTAATTCTAATATAATCTAAGGTCTATAGAGTGTAACGCATATACTCCATTTTATTATATTTATTTACTTTTTTAAAATTGATTTTTATTGACAACTTTTATATTTATAAGATTTATAACATCATCACAACAGGGAGGGGGAGGGATCGGGGATGGGGGGAGGGGATAAGAATACAAAAGGGTATGTTGACTTCCATTCTCCTTCTGCACTAAATATACATTTTCATTACTAAACTTCTTTCTCAATCATGAGACATCCCTGTTGCTCTTCTTAACAATTAATTACCGACAGCGTTCCTTTCTTTATTTACAATTTCTGTCTATATTCTTCTATCATGGCCCAGTCTGTCTTTCTTACCCCTTTACCATGATTATATCGTAACCAGTAAGTTAATTCATCCATATCTCTTATCTCCATAATTTTAATTAGCCATTGCTCTTTTGTGGGGAGGAGGTTTTGTTTCCATAGTTTTGCAAATACCATTCTTGCGGCTGTTGAGAGGAACACAAAGAGCTTTTCCACATTTTCACTTGGAAATATTTCTTGTTCTATTACCTCTATTAAATACAATTCCGGTCTCATTTTAAATTCTATTTGAGGTATTTTTTTACATTCCTCATGTATCATCTGCCAATATTCTTTTACTTTTGGACATGTCCACCACATATGAAAAAATGTACCTTCCTGCTTCTTACATTTCCAACAGCTATTTCCAGTATTTTTGTACATTATATTTATTTACTATTTATTGCTATAAATAGAAGAAGGCATCCTTTGAGCTGGAGTTAGGATGATTCTGGGTTCCATGTAGTGGGTCTGTATGGTCCACTCCTGGTTTTACTCTTAATATTGAAGAGAGGGAAATCTGTTGTTCTTGTTGTATCATATAGATTCGGTGGACAACCAGAAAATGATGGATGGTCATCGTGATGTGCATCTTCTTGGGGTTCTTCATCATGCTTATTTATGTCTGACTGCACCGTACGTTCATGAAAAGGTGCATGTAAGTATGAAGGAACTATCCAGGACAGCTGATTCTGTTGAAGGGAGTAGGCTTCAGTCCTTTGGACAGCTCTTCTAAGTTCTAGCAAACCCAGAATGGATCCCCCATCTATCCCATCAAGATGGAAACCACCAGCTATTAATCGTTTATAAATGAAATCCATGGGCCAGTTCGTAGGACAGGTCATCTTGTCGCCTTTCTCATTTCTGACAGTCGATGGAAATAGAGGGAGAAGTCAGATTCAGTAGTTTCCTCATATTCTTCAGCGAACTGGACTACTTCCTCATAATGCTGAGAGTCTTTAGATTCGCACCTGGAGTTCAGATAATTCATTTGGAGCTGTTCTGTTGTGCATGCAGTCATGTCTGACTCGGAACGGCTAGTTTCGGAGGAATAGCTCATGCAGATGCTGGTGAAGGACACTGTCTCTCTCGTAACCACAGCGTTGGGTGCCTCATACTCGGTGTCTTCTGGAATTGGACCGGGGAGACAGCATGGTGGAAGGGCAAGCTGGCAAGAAGGCTGCAGAGGTGGCGATATCTCGGATGGCTGCTGAGTTAAGGTCAGCATAGAAGAAGACATCCTTTGAGGTGGAGTCAGGATGATCCTGGTTTCCATGTAGCGGGTCTGTATGGCGCAAGGCTTCATATCCGTCTGCAGGCAGGTCTTAGAGCAGCTACAACAACAACAAGAAGAGAGAGATCAAACCCTGGATGGATTTTCTGCAGTGCTAGGTAGGTGGCTTTTCCGTTGTGCCTTTGAAGATTGACCATCCCCTCCAATTGTGTTGCCCTACCTACGTTCCCCTGTGACGCATTTCCCCCCATCCAAAATTGAATGTTTGTCTCCACTATTTATTTTTCTTGGGCCCCCTTATTTGCTAATTCTACTCCGATTTGGCTACGGTTGTCCACGCTCTGGTCACACCCCGAATAGATTACTGCAACGCACTCTACGTGGGGCTGCCTTTGAAGACAGTTCAGAAATTACAATTAGTCCAACAGGCGGCAGCCAGATTACTAACTGGAGCTACATACAGGGAGCATACCACCCCCCTGTTGTGTCAGCTCCACTGGCTGCCTATCCACTTCCAAGCTCAATTCAAAGTGCTGGTTTTGACCTTAAAAGCTCTATACGGTTCTGGCCCAGCTTACTTGTCCGAACGCATCAGCCGCTAGATCCCACCTTGTAATTTAAGATCATCTGGGGAGGCCCTGCTCTCGCTCCCGCCAACTTCTCAAACACGGTTGGTGGGGACGAGAGAGAGGGCCTTCTCGGTGGTGGCTCCCCGTCTGTGGAACGCACTTCCAAGCGACATACGATCAACCCCATCCCTCCTGGCATTCAGGAAAAAAGTGAAATCTTGGCTGTGGGACCAAGCGTTTGCACATTAGCACAATACAGCACTTTGGACTGGATTTGTAACGGCAAGTTGATGGATATGGCTCAATGCTTCTGTTATGGATGGAACACTGTTTTTAACTTAAGAGAATGTGTATGATGTGTTAATGTCAATTGTATTTTAATGTGTTTTAATGCTGTAGGTTTTTAGTTTTATATTGGATTTATTATGTTGGCATCGAATTGTGCCTTTTGTTAGGCCGCTCTGAGTCCCCCCTCGGGGGTAGAGAAGAGCGGGGTGGAAATGTTGGAAATAAATAATAATAATAATACTCTTATCTCAGCCTAGGGTTTTTAAAAATCATTTTAATCATTTTATCGTGTCCATTATTTATTTATTTATTTATTTATTTATTTATTTATTTATTTACTCTACTTCTAGACCGCCCCTCTCAGCCCGAAGGCGACTCGAGGCGGTGTACACATGGCAAGGACTGCCCAAGATAAATACATCAACAGTTACTAACACAATCATATCATATACAATTTAGCAATAAAAGTTAAAACACAATATCTGCGTCTCATTATTAAGTCGATTTCCAATTGCGCCGTCGTTGTTCCTTAGGTCTCAATTTAATAATCATACTACAGGGGTGCCCACACTTTTTCAGCATGCAAGCTACTTATAATAAAACCAAGTCAGAAAGATCTACCTACCTCCTCAAGGCTGGAGAGGGGAGGGGCGGGGCGAGGCTTGGTGTGGCCTGGCTCCGCCCCCTAGAGCTTAAGCCAGGCTCTGCCCCCTAGAGCTGAAGCCAGAGGGGGCGGACCCAGGACGCGACAAGCCCCGCCCCCTCCCCTCTGGCTTTGGAGCTCCCAGCAGTTTCTCCAGGCTTGAGGATGGCAATGCCAAGCCAGTGGTGGCATAGCTAGCACAAGGCTGTCTTGGCACTGCCATCTCCTCAAGCCTGGAGAAGCTTCTGGGAGTGCCGAAGCCAGAGGGGGGCGGAGCCAGGCTGCGACAAGCCCCTCCCCCTCCCCTCTGGTTTTGGAGCTCCCAGCAGCTTCTTCAGGCTTGAGGAGGGCAGGGCCAAGCCAGCCTTGTGCTAGCTATGCTACCACTGGCTTGGCATTGCCATCCTCAAAGCTGGAGAAGCTGCTGGGAGCTCCAAAGCCAGAGGGGAGGGGGCGGGGCTTGGCGCGGCCTGGCTCTGCCCCCTATGAGAAGCGCCCCATCCGGCTGGGATCGACCTCCTTCGGTCCCGGGATCGACTGGTCAATCGCGATCGACTTTCTGGGCAGCCCTGTCATACTACATCTGCAAATGCCTGGTCAAACAGCCAGGTATTGACCTTCTTGCGAAATGTCAGGAGGGAGGGGGCTGAAATATAGGTTGCTTTCCTGTAACCGTAGTTCCCCAAGTGGTCACCTGTGAATTCGCAGGTATTTCCTGCGCCTGCGCAGACAGTTCGGAATCTATTAAAAAGATATTATCACTTTAAATGGTAGCCCCGCCCACACTCCCCTCGAGCATATATAGCCAGTGGGAGTGGCTGCCACCTCAGATCACAAAAGCACACAAAAAGCAGCTTGAAGGACTGAGGCATGACATCAGCGGGAGGATGGGGCGGGGATGTGCGTCCCCTCACAGGTGACCACTCGGGGAACTACGGTTACAGGTAAGCAACCTATATTTCCCCATCGTGGTCCCTGTGAATCGCACATTTGGTAGTAGACTGGCGAGCTAATAATGCGGCTGGTGGGCGTCATGCCATCACCAAGAAAAGGACTGCACTGTTACAGGCTACACCTTACCGACAAGAGGTATCAAGCCTACTATGCATGATGATGGTGAATAGAGTAGACCAAGCATCTATCACACAGCGATCTTGGCCAAAAAAGCCCCTCAGAAAGACAGTGGAGGCTACCGCAGGTTTAGTGGAGTGATCCTTAACCTGCTCAGGTAAAGTGCACCCAGTCACATGGTGAATCAGACAGGCCGTCGAGATGATTGAACAAGTCAATCGGTGTGGAAAAACTGGGAGGCCACTGGCATCCTCCCGGTACTCGAGAAATAGTGTAGGGGACTTATTGAGTCCCCTTCGCCCCACAAACATCAAAGCCAGAGCCCTCTTGACATCCAATACAAGGAGGGGGTTAACAAGGCAACCTACTACGATATGGGAGTGTGGGGTCAGCACGCGTTACCACCTTGTCCCAGTAAATATCAAGTGCCCAGAAAAGAGTGAAGATCATACACACGACACCACAAAGTCATGCAGCTAGGAAGATGTTTCACTAATAAAACACACTCACAGAAGCCAAGAGCCAAAGTAAAGCGTCATTCAGGAGGACGCACAATCCCCAAGCGTGAAGATGAGGCAAAGAAGATGCGCTGACGAGGGGCACACCTCCCAAGGGCTGCAGAAGGCGAAGCTGGGTCCGTCGCAAGCACGAGGGCACTTAGAAAAAGCTCTCTAGGCCGGCTCTATAACAGCTGCCAGTTGTGACAGAGGTGGAATAGGTGTTACCACCCATCCAACATATACCCAAATGCTAGTTGGGTGAGGGAATCAGTGCTCTTGAGATGTGAGGAGTTTAAAATAATTCAAGGTGTGTCCCTGGTCATCCCAGGACATCTCGAGGATGGAAGAGAAGCATGGCTGGTACAGCAACCATGGGACAATGAGGATACAAACCATATCGCCCACTGGTAGACTAGACACCATTCGAGTGCAAAGAGAGTCAGTAAAGGAATGCCAAGAGGAAGCGCCTCACTAGGCCTGTGCTCGGTTTAAGTGCTGACACGAAAGAGCAAACAGAGAACGTCATGGCCAGATCCATCTCCAAGTTGCAGAGCAATATGAAGTTATGTGCACTGAGTACAGAACTAAGTGGACACAATGTAATAGTATGACTAATATACCAAGTAACGAACCTAAATGTCATTATGGTTAAATTTCTAATCAACAATCTTTCTTAAATGTCAGTCAACGAATAAACGACACTTAAGACGTAAGGAGGATTGAGCAATTCAAGATGTTTGGCTGGTGCAATGTCCGGACGCTAGCCACTATTTCTCCCAGGTACTCAGTAGCAGCAGGAGAAAAGCAAGGGAAGAAGACTGAAGGATGCAATTGGCCGCCTCCTCTTGTCATAAGGTCTGGACCTCCCACACAGGGAGGGGAGGCAGATGTCAAGTGCTAATAGCACACTGCTGGTCGACTATAACTCATCATAAGGTACCCACTTGGGGCTATCCCATACCCTACTGAGGCTAAGGCCAGTAGCGTAAACACCAATACAAGTCACTTAACAATAAGCTCCACACAGAAGATCATTAAGGAGACACTCAAAGCGCAACATAAATGTTGCGAGTGAAAGAGTACAAGAAGAGTTGAAAGCATCATCATGGACATTTCAGGGTTGATCAGGAAAGCAACGTTTGTGGGCTGTCTGATGCCTTCTCTGCTTATGCTTCAGCATCTTGCCCGTTCCAAGGAAGGTAGCCCTTGATCACATCAACATCTGATAGGACCATATAAGCATCGTATTGGGCCAGGCCAGTAAGCAAGCCTGGTGACACATGCACCTCTCCTCCCATAGGGTCGGTTTTCTTGCTCCCATTGTCCAATGGAGTTGTCTTAGATTTACAGGGTTGTCATGTCCACTATTACTGAATTTAGTTTCAATGAGCGAGCCACGTATTGGGGGGGTGGGGGGGTGAGAATGACCCACTAGAGAGAATCTATTCACTTTGCGATAGGAAGGACGAACACCAGCACAATGCCTGGTAACCAGCTAGTCACCCAAAGAAGGGTAACAAAGGTAATATTGCATGAGCCAGCAAGTGGTGCTGCTCCAAAGGAAAGTGTGATGGCCCCCTGGGGTAGATGTTTCCCACATGGGTTAGCTCAATGCCCTTGCCATATACACCCTATGGGCCGGAAAAAAAGTCAGCCTCATCAGAGGTGGGTAGCTTTGGATCCTGAGGAGTGTCCCCGGTCTGTGAGGTGTTTTTCAAAGGGCCAGAAATAATACCTACGAGGGAAAGGAGGTACGAAGTGGGGTCCAAAACATGCAAGTGTGGAGAAGAGCAAACCACAGACCAACCAATTCAATGCAGCCTGAGTCTTGTCATGTACAGTGGGAGACTTCCTTTTAGCAACAGCAGAGGCACTCCAAGTTTCGAGCTACTGGTCCAAGGATATTTACTAGAATGCCAGGTTTGTACTTGTGTTACCTCAAATACACTGATTTGTTCTTTATACAATAAATAAATACTCAGCAATCAAGAGTCCAAAAGTGGCAGGCTGAAAACCTCAAACCCTAGCTGATACCAACTATATTAATGCACACCATGATTCTAGTGCCAACCCGAAGAAGTAAACACCTCATTATTATTATATGAGTAAAAGGTAAAGATTTCTCCTGACATTAAGTCCAGTTGTGTCTTGGACTCTGGTGCTCATCTCAATTTCCAAGCCAAGAGCCCGCGATGTCCATAGACACCTCCAAGGTCATGCGGCCGGCAAGACTGCATGGAGCGCTGTTATCCGCTGGGAGGGGTATGCCGATATCGAGGGACCAACCAATTGAAGGTGAGGGAACAGCTCCAACAACCCGAGGTTGAGGAGGGCCGAATGGAATAGCCCTCGTTGCCCCAGAGTCATTAACCCTTCATTGTGGTTCCCCTTTAGGGTGTCCCCTGTTTGCAGCCTCAGTAACAACAACATTTGACTTCTGAGGGCCTAAAAACCTTCAATAGAGGGAAGTCAATTTTAGAGGCATGGTAGAGCTTGCAAGGCCGTGGAGGCCGATGGATTCTGTTCATTAGGGGATCTTGTCCAACCTACCGCCTCAGAGTGACGTGCTGTCGTCGCCATGCCCCTGGCTCCTTCCCCTCCTTTCGCCAAGCAAGGGAGGGGAAGAGAGCCAGGGGCGTGGCGAAAAAGCGCGTCACTCTGACGCGCGCTGCCTCGTCCCGCCCCTGGCCCTTTCCCCTCCCTTGCTTGCTTGACCGGGAAGGGGGGGGAGGCAGGGGCGGGAAGGCAGCGCCGCGCCAGAGTGACGCGCGCTGCCTTGTCCCGCCCCTGGCTCCTTTCCCCTCCCTTGCTTGGAGGCCTGGCGGAAAGGTGTGCCGCGCCGATGGGGCCGGTTGCGGGGGCGTGACGGCGGCGGCGGCGGGCAACGGGGTACGCCTTGGGTTATATAAGACGTACCCCGAAAGTAAGCCGTAGGAGGACTTTTCGGGGGGAAAAGAAAGTAAGACGCTGTCTTACTTTCGGGGAAACACGGTATCATTACTATTATTATTCTCATTATTAAATAGAGGTTGGGTGGCCATCTGTTGAGAAGGCTTAGATTGTGTGGGGAGAAACCTTTCACACAAAGCAGCTTAAGGCTCTCCCTCAATATCAGGCTGACAGAAGCTCTGCAGGAGAGTGCACCACCTATAGGCGGCCAGGAGTAATTCCAGTCAGGGCTGGAAATAATTACCTCAGAGATGGCGCCCTCTGACCAAACCCTGCCAGCTTTGAGGAGACCAAGAGAAGCCGTATTTATGTGGGAAATTAGGGTATCTGAGATCCCACTACCCTCTTTTGAGGAAGGAGAAATCTTCCTTGTGTATTACACAAGCATCAGAGAAAGCCTCTGAAAAGGCAAGTGGGTCCAAAATGGGAAAGAGTGGCCCCTGGTGCTTATCCCGCAGCATTTACACGCCTGAGGTAATCTCAAAGGCAGGCAGACTGAAGAGAAATAAAAGCCAACGAAGGCTCCCAAGTCGCAATGGAGGCAAGCGGTGATAAATCTACCACAACCGCGACAAAATAAAAAAGTAAAAATACAGTAAAATAAATTAAAAATATGTCTACCAACAAGGCAAATAAAGTAAAAATGTGCGCAGTCCATAAAGCTAGTCAAAGAGAGAGAGAGAGAGAGAGAGAGAGAGAGAGAGAGAGATTCCTAGCTGTCGCAACGCGGCGGATAAAAGGATCTGAGGTGGCAGCCCCTACTACCACTGGCTATATATGCTACCATTTAAAGTGATAATATCTTTTTAATAGATTCCGAACTGTCTGCGCAGGCGCAGGAAATACCATATGTGCGATTCACAGGGACCACGATGGGGAACTACAACTCCCAAACTCAAGGTCAATGCCCACCAAACCTTTCCAGTATTTTCCGTTGGCCCCCTTCCTTAACCCCACCAGTATTCAGATTTGGGCATATGTGGTATTTGTGCCAAAATTGGTCCAGTGAATAAAAATATACCCTGCATATCAGATATTTACATTATGATTCATAACAGTAGCAAAATTATAGTTATGGAAGTATCAGTGCAAATAATGTTATGGTTGAGGGTCACCACAACATGAGGAACTGTATTAAGGGGTCGTGGCATTAGGAAGTTTTGATAAACACTGCCTTATGATGAACACATTTGCA
Source organism: Anolis apletophallus (assembly GCA_030556195.1). NCBI lineage: Eukaryota > Metazoa > Chordata > Lepidosauria > Squamata > Anolidae > Anolis > Anolis apletophallus. The sequence continues at coordinate 7,506,244 of JARBWK010000016.1, forward strand.
TCTTCGGAGCACTTGAAATTGAGGATATAGCACACATATTATTGGATTGTAAATTGTATCAGAAGGTGAGAGACTTGTACCTTGGCCCATATACCAAACAGCACCGGGAATGTGGCGCAGCTGGCTAAGTGTCAGCTGCATAAGATCTCTCTGACCAGTAGGTCATGAGTTCGAGGCCTGCCCGGATCGAGGTGGGTTCTCGACCTTTAAGTGTAGCCTGCTGTCGACCTTTGCAGCCCGAAAGACAGTTGCATCTGTCAAGTAGGAGATTAAGGTACCACATTAAGTGGGGAGGCAAATTTTGGCTGAATTATGAGGCCATTAAAGAACTGAGGAATGCGGACGGAACAACAAGGGACGCTGGGAACGCCGAGAGATGAGGAGTGCGTCAGCTCCCCCTGGTGGCCAGAGTTTGCCTCTGTCTGTCTATATGTGTGTATGTGGAAACGGCAGGGATTGTCTGCTAAGTATGTGTACCTGTAATCCGCTCTGAGTCCCCTTCGGGGCGAGAAGAGCGGAATATAAATAAAGTAAATAAATAAATATATATATCTATGCAGGGCTGTCCAACTTCTACCGGCCCAAGGGCCGGAATTCCAGTCACTGATCACCTGGGGGGCCGCAGTGGGTTTGCCCAGGCCTGCTATAATAAATTTTTTAAAATAAAATTAAAATAAAATAAAATAAATAAAATAAAATAAAAAATAAAAGAAAGGAAGAGAGGAAGGAAGGAAGATGGATAGAGGGAAGAAATGAGGGAGGAATAAATGCAAGAATAAAAGGAAAAAAATAAAATAAAATAAAATAAAAGGAAGGAAGGAAGGAAGGAAGGAAGGAAGGAAGAAAGGAAGGAAGGAAGGAAGGAAGGAGCCCACCCCAGCAAAACAGCCCTCTGCTTCAGCCTACCTTACTTCGGTATCCTTCCCAAACGACCGCTGCCCAAACGGAGCTCCACACAGCCTTGCTCCGGTCCGGCTTCTCTTCCAACGAGGATCCAGGAACCGGAGCACGAGAGAGGCGAAGACACAGAGGCAGGAGCCGAAGACACAGCAGAAGAGTACTTCCTGTACTCTTCTAGTCTCAAAGGAAATGGCGCCGCGGAGGAGAAGCTGGGACTTGTAGTCCTTTGGCTCCGTGGTGTCATTTCCTGTCCTGGCTCATTTCCTGTCTGCTGAAGAGCCAGGTCAGGTAAGGGCAGACAGCTGTGCCGCCACTACAATTTTTCAATATATATATATATTTAAAAACAGCTGGTTTCTTGCAGGAGGTTAGGCGGGCCACATCCAAGGGGCTGGCGGGCCGTGTGTGGCCCCTCCCGGGCGCCTGTTGGACAGGCCCAATCTATTGCAAATCTCACATCAGAGCAACATCTTTTATGGGACGCCAAGAAATCTGTATACATTAATAAAGCAGAAAGTTTGTATGTTTGTATGTATGTATGTATGTATGTATCTTTGTATGTGTCCGGAGGGATATGTGGCAGTTTTCTGATTGGCTCCCACTGTGGGATCATTTGCATAAAGGACTCCCATTGGCCAGCCAACATGAACATTCCGAGACGCTAAAGTGCCGGGGGGGGGTAAGGAAAAGGCCTGAGGCAGTCAGGCATGGTGGGAGTTTGAGTCCAAAACACTTTGCAGCCCCCAGCCCCCAACAATGAGACAACAACACCAAACTTGCCACACAGAACCCCCAAGACCCACTTTACATCTTGGTGCAGTTTGAGGGAGGATGGACCACGGATTGGCCAGCATTCCAACATCCCGCACCCCAACAATGAGACAACAACACCAAACTTGCCACACAGAACCCCCAAGACCCACTCTACATCCTGCTGCAGTTTGCAGGGATGACGGGACTTGAAGTACTTCAACTCTCTTCCTTAGAGCATGGTGGCCCACACCAATTGGCACACAGACGCCCAATGGCCCACTTTACAGCCTGGAGCACTTTAGGGCAGGATGGGCCACGAATGATGGGATTTGCAGTACCTTCACCCAATTCACTTCCCACAGAAAATTGAAACCCCTACAAATCACAAACCACGCCCAAAATTGACAGTAAGGCTTCATTAACTTGATTTTCCTGACTAGGCCTCACTTAATGGGATGCTGTTTAAGGTCTGAATTGACAGTAAGGCTTCATTAACTTGATTTTCCAGACTAGGCCTCAGCTCATGGGACATTGTGTATGGCCTGAATTGCCAGTAAGGCTTCATTAACTTGATTTTCCTGACTAGGCCTCACTTAATGGGATGCTGTTTAAGGTCTGAATTGACAGTGAGGCTTCATTAACTTGATTTTCCCGACTAGGCCTCAGCTCATGGGACATTGTGTATGGCCTGAATTGACAGTAAGGCTTCATTAACTTGATTTTCCCGACTAGGCCTCAGCTCATGGGATATTGTGTATGGCCTGAATTGACAGTGAGGCTTCATAACTTGATTTTCCTGACTAGGCCTCATCTCTTGGGACATTGTGTATGGCCTGAATTGACAGTAAGGCTTCATTAACTTGATTTTCCTGACTAGGCCTCATCTCTTGGGACATTGTGTATGGCCTGAATTGACAGTGAGGCTTCATAACTTGATTTTCCTGACTAGGCCTCAGCTCATGGGATATTGTGTATGGCCTGAATTGACAGTAAGGCTTCATTAACTTGATTTTCCTGACTAGGCCTCAGCTCATGGGACATTGTGTATGGCCTGAATTGACAGTAAGGCTTCATTAACTTGATTTTCCTGACTAGGCCTCAGCTCATGGGACATTGTGTATGGCCTGAATTGACAGTGAGGCTTCATTAACTTGATTTTCCTGACTAGGCCTCATCTCTTGGGACATTGTGTATGGCCTGAATTGACAGTGAGGCTTCATCAACTTGATTTTCCTGACTAGGCCTCATCTCTTGGGACATTGCGTATGGCCTGAATTGACAGTGAGGCTTCATTAACTTGATTTTCCTGACTAGGCCTCATCTCTTGGGACATTGTGTATGGCCTGAATTGACAGTGAGGCTTCATTAACTTGATTTTCCTGACTAGACCTCATCTCTTGGGACATTATGTATGGCCTGAATTGACAGTGAGGCTTCATTAACTTGATTTTCCTGACTAGGCCTCATCTCTTGGGACATTGTGTATGGCCTGAATTGACAGTGAGGCTTCATTAACTTGCTTTTCCTGACTAGGCCTCATCTCTTGGGACATTGCGTATGGCCTGAATTGACAGTGAGGCTTCATTAACTTGATTTTCCTGACTAGACCTCATCTCTTGGGACATTGTGTATGGCCTGAATTGACAGTAAGGCTTCATTAACTTGATTTTCCTGACTAGGCCTCAGCTCATGGGACATTGTGTATGGCCTGAATTGACAGTGAGGCTTCATTAACTTGCTTTTCCTGACTAGGCCTCATCTCTTGGGACATTGCGTATGGCCTGAATTGACAGTAATCTACCTTGGCACACAGAGCCCCTATGACCCACGCTACATTCTACTGCAGTTTGGAGGAGGGTGGACCATGGATGATGGGATTTCAAGTACCTCCACTCACTTCCCAAGCCCGCTGTGACCCTCATCCAGTGACTGATCAGGACCAAACTTGGCACACAAAGCCCCCATGACCCACTTTACATCCTGCTCCATTTTGGAGGAGGGTGGACCACGGATGATGGAACTTGAAGTACCTTTACAAATTTCCCAAGACTGCTGCGACCCTCATCCAATGACTGATCAAGACCAAACTTGGCTCACCGAGCCCCCATGACACACTCTACATCCTGGTGCAGTTTGGAGAAGGATGGACCATGGATGATGGGACTTGAAGTACCTCCACTCACTTTCCAAGAATGCTGTGACCCTCATCCAATAACTGATCAAGACCAAATTTGGCACACAGCACCCCCATGACCCACTCTACATCAGGTGCAATTTGGAGGAGTATGGACCATGGATTGTGGGACTTGAAGTACCTTCACTCACTTCCTGAGACCACTGTGAGCCAAATAAACAACTGATAAGGACCAACCTTGCCACACAATGCCTTTCTCAAATAACCCGGGCAGGGCCGGGTCCCCAAGCTAGTAACGTATAAAACAGCTCTGTGTTTAAGCAAAACAATACGTGTGAGAACCACATATGCAGTAAATTGTAGAGGCGATAAGGAAACATGACGCATATACTCAATTTTATTCATATAGAGAGTGTAATATGTAATATAATATATAGTGGCAATAAATGTTTTATTTAACATTGCAATAAATGTTTTATTTAACTTCATATAGAGAGTGTAATATAATATATAGTGAGAATATATAGAGCGTCTCTCGTCTCATCTCGGCATTACTTCACGAACGAAGATTCAGGAAGGACTCATCCCACGCTTAGTTGATGACTAAAAAGGCCAATCTGAGATAGGCAAGTTCGGTTGCAGAAAGCACAGCAGAAAGTCTCCTTGGGTGATGCTGTTTCCAAGTTGATATAGAGTGTAACTTGATCTGGACGTAGGAGTGAATTCTGAGGTAGCAAAGTTTGCAGACGACACTAAATTGTTCAGGGTAGTTAAAAATTAAACTGATTGTAAAGAGCTCCAGAAAGATCTCTCGAAATTGAGTGAATGGGCAACAAAGTGGCAAATGCATTTTAACCTAAACAAGTGTAAAGTCATGCACATCGGGGCAAAGAACCCCAACTACACCTACCAATTGATGGGGTCAAAGCTTTCCGAGACAAACCAGGAAAGGGATCTTGGGGTCTTGGTGGACAGCTCAATGAAGATGTCAACCCAGTGCGCAGCAGCAGTGAAAAAGCAAATTCTATGCTTGGCATGATCAGGAAGGGAATCGAAAATAGGTCAGCAAATGTTGTATTACCTCTCTACAAATCGATGGTAAGGCCACATTTGGAGTACTGTGTACAATTCTGGTCTCCGCACCTTAAGAAGGATATAACGGAACTGGAAAAGGTACAGAAAAGGGCAACAAGAATGATCCAAGGGATGGAGCGGCTCCCTTATGAAACCAGGTTGCAACGCCTTGGTCTTTTCAGCCTTGAAAGACGGCGTTTAAGAGGTGACTTGATCGAAGTGTATAAAATCATGCATGGGATAGAAAAGGTGAATAAAGAAAAACTATTTTCTTTGTCACAAAACACTAGGACTAGGGGGCACTCCCTGAAGCTCCAAGGTAGGAAAATTAGGACTAATAAGGGGAAATATTTCTTCACCCAGAGGGTCATTGGGTTATGGAATTTGCTTCCAGAGGAGGTTGTGACAGCTGTCAGCCTGAACAACTTCAAGGCAGGATTAGACAGATTCATGGATACCAAGTGTATCGGTAGTTACTGAAAAGGACATTCAAGTGCCACCTCGGGAGTTGGTTGAGGTAGGCAGGATCTTCCCCGGGTACTGGTTGTGGGGGGGCCGGGAGCAGGTCAGGGTTTTGCCCTCTCTTCTGCTCGAGATCCCCGTGTACAACTGGTGGGCCACTGTGTGATACAGAATGCTGGACTAGATGGGCTAATTCTAATATAATCTAAGGTGTATAGAGTGTAACGCATATACTCAATTTTATTATATTTATTTACTATTTATTGCTATAAATGTTTTATTTAACTTCCTATAGAGAGTGTAATATAATATATAGAGAGAGTATATAGAGTGTAACCTAATCCTTTATTTATTTACTATTTATTGCTATAAATGTTTTATTTAACTTCCTCTAGAGCAGTGTTTCCCAACCTTTTTTGAGCCGCGGCACACTTTTATCATTAAAAAATCTGGGGGCACACCACCAACCAAAATGACACAAAATGACACTCTAACACAGTAAAGAACGGCTCTGGGATGGTGGCCTGCTGGGAGCAGCTGCTGGGAGTGCCGAAGCCAGGGAGGGGGTGGAGCCAGGTCACGCCATGCCCTGCCCCCTCCCCCCACCTTCAGCTCTCCCAGCAGCTTCTCCAGCCTTGGGAGGCAATGCCAAGCCAGCAGTGGCAGAGCCAGCACAATGCTGGCTTGGCATTGCCCCCTCAAGGCTGGAGCAGGTGCTGGGAGTGCCAAAGCCGGGGAGGGGGCGGAACCAGGCCGTGCCATGCCCCTCCCCCCGGCTTCAGCTATCCCACAGAGGAGGAGCATGAGCTGTGGACGGGCTTCAGTGGGCGGGGTCCTCCTCCTCACGGCTTCAGCAAGCGAGTGTCATGGCGGGAGTCATGGCGGATTGGAGGCTGGCTGGGGAAATGGCCGAAGGAGGCGGCGCCCTGGCCCCTTCCTCTTTTTCTTCGCCGCCGCCCGGCCCTTCCTCCTCCTCCCCCAAGCAGCAGGAGTTCGGCAGGAGGAGGGGGGAAGGAAGGGGGGCAGAGAGCTTTTCCCGCGGCACAGCAGGAGGTCCGTCACGGCACACTAGTGTGCCGCGTCACAGCAGTTGAGAAACACTGCTCTAGAGAGTGTAATATTGTTGCGACTAGAGCTTGAACCGGACCCTGAGTAAACCAAGACACAGTTTCTGCGGTTAAATGCTTTATTTAGAATAAATGAAAGAAGTAAAAGGCAAAAAATAGTAATCAACAAGGTTTCGCCCAATCCCGGATCCAGACGCACCAAAGGCTTGAAAAGTTCCAAACTTGAGCAAGATAGAGATGCCGCAGACGGCTAGTCCTTAAAGTTCTTGAATCAAAGCTTAGCAAAAGACAGTCGCCAAGAAGGCCGCCGTGGCCCACACAGTTCCAAAGACAAGGCAAGGAAATCAAAAGTTGACTCGAGATGCGAAGCTCTCTCCGGACCCAGCTTTTAAGGGCCTGGAGATTGGGGAGTGAGGCTAGTCTCATGGATCTCAGCTGCCTTATCGGCGCGAGAACTAACAGGGCTGCGTCTGGCCTTGAAGGCTTGGAGTTCGCTGGAAGCTGGCCGCAGAGGCCTGCTTTTAGGCCTCTTTGAATCCGGGGCTGAAACATGGCGTTGCTCTGGTTTGGGCTTGGAAAGTGTCTGGGGTGTGACAAATATAATATATAGAGGGAGTATATAGAGTGTAACCTAATCCTATCAAGCCTTATCATATCAAGTTTGGTATTCTAATATAATCTAAGGTCTATCGAGTGTAATATAATATATAGAGAGTATTTATTTATTTCAGCGGTTTACCCCGCTCTTCTCAACCCCCGAGGGGGGACTCAGAGCGGCTTCCAACAGAGTATAACCTAATCCTAATTCTACTATAATCTAAGGTCTATAGAGTGTAATGCATACACTCAATTTTATTATATTTATTTGCTATATATTCCTATAAATGTTTTATTTAACTTCCTATAGAGAGAGTAATATAATATATGGAGAGAGTATATAGAGTGTAACCTAATCCTTTATTTATTTACTATATATTGCTATAAATGTTTAATTTACTTCCATTAGAGAGTGTAATATAATATATAGAGAGAGTATATAGAGTGTAACCTAATCCTAATTCTAATATAATCTAAGGTCTATAGAGTGTAACTCATATACTCAAATTTATTATATTTATTTATGATTTTTTTTGCAATAAATGTTTTATTTAACTTCCTATAGAGAGTATAATATAATATATAGGGAGAGTATATAGAGTGTAACCTAATCCTTTATTTATTTACTATATATTGCTATAAACGTTTTATTTAACTTCTTATAGAGAGTATAATATAATATATAGGGAGAGTATGTAGAGTGTAACCTAATCATTTACTTATTTACTATATATTGCTATAGGCCTAAATGTTTTATTTAACTTCCTATAGAGAGTATAATATAATATATGGAGAGTATATAGAGTGTAACCTGATCCTTTATTTATTTCCTATATATTGCTATAAATGTTTTATTTAACTTCCTATAGAGAGTATAATATAATATATAGGGAGAGTATGTAGAGTGTAACCTAATCCTTTATTTATTTACTATATATTGCTATAAATGTTTTATTAAACTTCCTATAGAGAGTATAATATAATATATATGGAGAGTATATAGAGTGTAACCTGATCCTTTATTTATTTACTATATATTGCTATAGGCCTAAATGTTTTATTTAACTTCCTATAGAGAGTATAATATAATATATAGGGAAAGTATGTAGAGTGTAACCTAATTGTTTACTTATTTACTATATATGGCTATAAATGTTTTATTTAGCTCCCTATAGAGAGTGTAATATAATATATAGGGAGAGTATATAGAGTGTAACCTATTCCTTTATTTATTTACTATTTATTGCTATAAATGTTTTATTTAACTCCCTATAGAGAGTATAATATAATATATAGGGAGAGTATATAGAGTGTAACCTAATCCTTTATTTATTTACTATATATTGCTATAAATGTTTTATTTAACTTCCTATAAAGAATGTAATATAATATATGGAGAGTATATAGAGTGTAACCTGATCCTTTATTTATTTCCTATATATTGCTATAAATGTTTTATTTAACTTCCTATAGAGAGTATAATATAATATATGGAGAGTATATAGAGTGTAAACTGATCCTTTATTTATTTCCTATATATTCTAAATGTTTTATTTAACTTCCTATAGAGAGTATAATATAATATATGGAGAGTATATAGAGTGTAACCTGATCCTTTATTTATTTCCTATATATCGCTATAAATGTTTTATTTAATTTCCTATAGAGAGTGTAATATAATATATAGGGAGAGTATAGAGAGTGTAATCTAATCTTTTATTTATTTACTATATATTGCTATAAATGTTTTATTTAACTTCTTATAGAGAGTATAATATAATATATAGGGAAAGTATGTGGAGTGTAACCTAAGTGTTTACTTATTTACTATATATGGCTATAAATGTTTTATTTAACTCCCTATAGAGAGTGTAATATAATATATAGGGAGAGTATATAGAGTGTAACCTAATCCTTTATTTATTTACTATTTATTGCTATAAATGTTTTATCTAACCTCCTATAGAGAGTATAATATAATATATAGGGAAAGTATATAGAGTGTAACCTAATCCTTTATTTATTTACTATATATTGCTATAAATGTTTTATTTAACTTCCTATAAAGAATGTAATATAATATATGGAGAGTATATAGAGTGTAACCTGATCCTTTATTTATTTCCTATATATCGCTATAAATGTTTTATTTAATTTCCTATAGAGAGTGTAATATAATATATAGGGAGAGTATATAGAGTGTAACCTAATCCTTTATTTATTTACTATATATTGCTATAAATG
>JARBWK010000016.1:7518689-7712372 GCA_030556195.1 Anolis apletophallus
CCTAGGGACCTGCCACTGACATGCAGAGACAGCTCTGGGATTGTGACAACATTCTGAAATCATAATCTATACCTGAGCCTGGCCTAGGAGCACCAAGAGGGTGGCAAGGGGACCCTGATGACCGCATAGGAGGTGCCTTTTGCTTGTTACCTTGGGCCAACATTTCTCTGTTGATATTTGGCAGTACTGTTTGTGGGGCATTTTTGGGACATATGAATACTTCTCCAAAGCTGAGAAGTAATTAAAAACAGCACTTGACATCATGTTGTCGCCATGAGAAAAATGAGGATAATGGATATTATTACCAAGACCAGGCCCGGATTACCCATAAGGCCAACATAGGCCATGGCCTAGGGGCGCATGCCGAGGGGGGACCCAAATTTTTTTTTAATGTTGAAACAAATAAAAACACTGTGGCCGGCCCCTGGGGTCTCTCAAAACTCAGTGGCGGAGGCCCCCAGCCGCTCTGCACATGCCTGTTTCCCTCCCTCTCTCCCCGTGGTCCTTCCCATCCGCAGGAGCAGACGGGGAGCCTGCCTTCCAAGCGAGCGAGTGAGCGAGAGAGTGAGCGAGCGCAAGACCCATGCGCACCCCCCGCTCCCTCCCGCGCGCTTCCCAACACCTCCGCCTCTCTCCCCCTTTCATTGCAGAGCCAGAAATAGCCTGTGGGACAGCTGAAGCCGGGAGGAGGGGGCGGAGCATTGCGTGGCCTGGCTCCACCCCCTCCCCGCAGCTTCAGCTGTCCCACAGCTTCTGCAGCCTTGAGGGAGCACTGCCAAGCCAGCAGTGGCATAGCAAGCACAATGCTAGGTTGGCAGTGCTCCCTCAAGAGGCTGCAGAAGCTTTGGGACAGCTGAAGCCGGGAGGAGGGGGCGGGGCATGGCGTGGCATGGCTCCACCCCCTCCCCCTTGGAGGGGGCGGGAGGTTGGTTTAAAGGGGGTGTAATTCCATACTGTGGCCTATGGCGCAAAAAAGTGTTAATCCGGGCCTAATTAGGGTGGTGGTGAACCCCTTTAAGGGGGCGGTGAACGATTGGCCATTTAGGAGGGGTCGCATGGCCCTCTTCTAGCCCCACCCCTTTCACTTTGACCCCCCACACGCAGTGCAGTGCGAATGCTGCAGTGCAAAGGCCTCCGCGTCCTCTGGCGGAGCCTCCCTGCCACCATGGAAGAAAGCGCGGCCTTCCCCGGCGGAGGCAATTCATTCCAAACCCCTCCAGTATTTTCTGTTGGTCATGTGGGTTCTGTGTGCCAAGTTTGGCTCAATTCCATTGTTGGTGGAATTCAAAATGCTCTTTAATTGTAGGTAAACCATAAATCTCAGTAACTACAACTCCCAAATGAGAAGGTCTATTTTCTCAAAACTCCAGCAGTGTTATAATTTGGGCGTATTGAGTATTTGTTCCAAGTTTGGTCCAGATCCATTGTTGTTTGGGTTCTCAGTTCTCTCCGGATGTAGGTGAACTACATCTCCCCTAAATCACTGCCAATTCCTCCCTCCCCCCCCCCCAGTATTTTCTGTTGGTCATGTGGGTTCTCTGAGCCAAGTTTGATCCAGTTCTGTAATTTGTGGGGGTCTCAGTGGTCTGTGGAAGTCAGAGCTGAATCGATTGAAGGTACTGCAAATCCCATCATCCGTTGTCCATACTCCCCCAAACATATTGTTTTTGTGATTAATCACTATGTTTTAATTATGTTCAATTTGTAACAATGAAAATACATCCTGCATATTAGATATTTGCATTAGAGTCGCAATTTTTTTTTATGAAGTAGCAATGAAAATATGGTTGGGGGTCACCACAACATAAGGAACCTTATTTAGGGGTCACGGCATTAGAAAGGTTGAGAACCACTGCATTAATACATATATCTTTCTGTTTAATTGCGATAATTTTTTTAAAAAAATTAATGTCTGGGGGGGGTGGTGAGTAAAAAAATAATCTGGAAAAAGGGCGGTAGGCCAAAAAAGTTTGGGAACCACTGATTTACACAAATGATCAGCCACTGCTAGAAGGGATAGAGAGTTTCAAGTATGCCAGTGTTTCTCTGACTTCCTAATGCCACGACCTTTTAATACAGTTCCTCATGTTGTGGGGACCCCCAACCATAACATTATTTTCATTGCTACTTCGTAACTGTAATTTTGCTACTGTTATGAATCGTAATGTAAATATCTGATATGCAGGATGGATTTCATTCACTGGACCAAATTTGGCACAAATGCCCAATAGGCCCAAATTTCAATACCAATGGGGTTGGGGAGATTGATTTTGTCATTTGGGAGTTGTAGTTGCTGGGATTTATAGTTCGCCTACAATCAAAGAGCATTCTGAACTCCACCAACGATGGAATTGAACCAAACTAGGCACACTGAACACCCATGACCTGACAGAAAATACTGGAAGGGTTGATTGGGCATTGACCTTGAGTTTTGGAGTTGCAGTTAATTTATTTATTTATTTATTGACTTCATTTCTATTCTGCACTTCTCACCTCACAGAGCACTCAAGGCGGATTACAATGTATACATTACATCTAGACACACAAACGCACAAGACAGACAGACAGAGGCAATTTAACATCTGGCCAGCAGGGGGAGCTGTGGCAATGACAACATTCACACTTGCCTCAATTTATTTATTTATTTATTTACTCCATTTCTATTCCGCCCTTCTCACCCCGCAGGGGAATCAGGGCGGATTACAATGTACACATTACATTTAGACACACAAACACCCAAGACAGACAGAGGCAATGTAACATCTGGCCACCAGGGGGAGCTGTCACACTCCTTCATTCTTCGGTGTGTTTTCTGGAGATCTTTTTGATGGCCTCGTAAATCAGTTAAATGTAGCCTCCCCTCTAAGTGGTACCTTAATTTCCTACTTGACAGATGCAACTGTCTTTCGGGTTGCAAAGGTCGACAACAGGCTACAGAATAGATCGAGAGCCCACCTCGACCCAGGCAGGCCTCGAACCCATGACCTTCTGGTCAGTAGAGATCTTATGCAGCTGACACCCAGCCAGCTGTGCCACATTCCTGGTGCTTATGTGCAGAGAGCACTGTGCAGAGAGCACTGTGGACTCAAACAATGATGGATCTGAACCAAACTTGGCACAAAATCTCAATATGCCCCAATGTAAACACTGGTGGAGGTCGGGGGGACATAGTCCTTTGACATTTGAGAATTGTAGTTTTTTGGTTGTATAGGTCACCTACAATCAAAGAGCCCCTTGAACCCCACAAATGATAGAATTGGCCACACTTCCCACACAGAATCCCCATATTTTGAAAGAACTCGCTGATGCGAGCCTCTCTCTAGCTTCACATGCTCTCCCTTACCCCACACATGTGTACTATGCTGCCATGTAGCAAACACACCTGCTCTCCCCTCCCCACTTGGAGTCTCAGAAACAGCCCTTCCCATGGCTGAGAGGGCAGCTGAGTGGCTGGCCAATCACATCAGAGGAGGGCTTTTTGTGGGAGGATCTTCCATCTGTTTCCAAAAAGGACGGGAAAGACAGAGAAATCTGCCAAAGGGGTTTCAAAGACGATCAGAAATAATATGTTTTCTCATGGTCTTTGGTGACCCCTCTGAAACCCCCTCATGGCCCTCCCAGGGGTTTTGACCCCAGGGTTGAGAATTGCTGATCTATGCTGATGATCATGCCATCACCACCCAAGCAGGGAGCTTTGAAATGGTTGAACAGAAGCTCTCCAAAGCTTTAGGTGCTCTTCCTGCCTATTACAGGGGAAACCAGCTGATTCCTAATCCATCTAAAATGCAGATTGTGCTTTTCCTCTTAAGAACAGACAAGCATTTTGAGTTCTGTGGATTGCTTGGGAAGGAATCCCACTGGAGCATTGCAGCACACCAAAGTACCTGGTAGTTACCCTGGAATGTGTTTTGACCTACAAGAAACACTGCCTGAATATCAAGCAAAAAGTGGGTGCAAGAAACAATATCATACGAAAGCTGATTGGATCACAACCAGAGACAGTGAAGACATTTGCCCTTGTGTTTTGCTACTCTGTTGCTAAGTATGCATGCCCAGTGTGGAACACATCTCACCAGGGCCGTAGCCAGGATTTTGGTTCGGGGGGGGGGCTGAGACTGGTTGGAAGGAAGGGTCTACCCTAGCAAACCTTTTGTATTGTTACTCCAATAACCCCATGAATGTGGGATATAATGAGCATGGTGATCAGATCATGATATGAATAAACATAACAGTTTAAATAATGTACCACTAAGGCCTTCTCATGGACCAGCCTGATAATTTGGGGAGGGGGGTCTGAAGCCCCTTCACCCCCCCCGGCTACATGCCTGCATCTCACCATTATAAAGGAGTGGATGTGGCTCTTAATGAGACATGCCACATTGTCACAGGATGTCTTCGCCCCACACCACTGGAGAAATTATACTGTTTGGCCGGTATTGCACCACCCGACATCCGCCGGGAAGTAGCAGCCAATAATGAAAGGACGAGGCAGTGACATCTCTGGCCCATCCTTTGTTCGGATATCAGACAGAATGCTAATGTCGTAAATCAAGAAACCGATTCCTAAGATCTACAGAGAAACTCGCAGAAAGACTTCAGCAAGCAAGAGTCCAAAAGTGGCAGGTGGAAACCCGGAACCTGGACCAAGGCGGATCGGCGCTGCTTATGTTATTGGCCCTCACAGCAGCATTTGATACAGTTGATTACGATCTTTTGACTCACTGTGAGGGGGGGACAGCTTTGTCTTGGCTGTTCTCCTTCCTCCAGAACCAGACACAGCGAGTGAGCAGGGGCGAGGGGGTCTCCGAGGGCTCCCCCCTTATTTGTGGGGTTCCTCAGGGGGCCATCCTCTCCCCTCTATTATTTAACATCTATATGCGACCACTTGCTCAGCTGGTACGCAGCTTTGGGCTTGAGTGTCATCAGTACGCTGTTGACACTCAGCTCATTCTGAGGATGGAAGGCCGGCCCGACTCTGTACCCGATAATTTCCATTGTTGCCTTGAAGCCGTCACTGCCAAAGGGGTTTCAAAGACGATCAGAAATAATATGTTTTCTCATGGTCTTTGGTGACCCCTCTGAAACCCCCTCATGGCCCTCCCAGGGGTTTTGACCCCAGGGTTGAGAATTGCTGATCTATGCTGATGATCATGCCATCACCACCCAAGCATCACCACCCAAGCAGTAGGTTGAAGGTGAATTCAGCGAAGATGGAGATCCTTTGGCTGGGTCGCCCGGGCAGTGGGGAATTCCAGCTTCCAACCCTGGACAGCGTGACGTTATGCCCATCGCCATCAGTAAAGAGCCTTGGAGTCCACCTGGACACTCGGCTTTCTATGGAGATTCATATCTCCATGGTTAGCCGAGTTGCGTTTTACCATCTTCGCCAGGCTCGAAAGCTGGCTCCCTACCTGTCCCGTCGCGACGTGGCCTCGGTGATCCAAGTGACGGTCATCTCAAGATTAGACTACTGTAACGCTCTTTACATTGGCCTACCTCTGTCGGCGACCCGGAAACTCAAGCTGGTACAGAACTCGGCAGCTTGCTTGCTTGCAGGCATGCCTGCGTGCCACCGCATTACACCTATCCTTCAGGAGCTGCACTGGCTGCCTGTTGAATTCCGGATCACCTTCAAAGTATTAGTTCTGACTTTCAAGGCCTTGTATGGTCTGGGGCCAGTGTACCTGAGGGACCGCCTTACCCCATACTGTCCCATGAGATCACTGAGATCAGAAGATCAGGATCTTCTCTTTGTCCCAAGCGCTAGAGCCTTTTGCCTGACTTCGACGAGGAGAAGGGCATTTTCTATCATTGCCCCCACACTTTGGAGCTCCTTACCGCCGGAGATTAGATCACTCCGTGACCTCATGGCGTTCCGGAAGGCCTGTAAGACCTGGCTGTTCCGACAGGCCTTTGTAACCCGAGTTAGTCTAGTGGTATATGTCAATTTTAATGCTCAATGTTGCAGTTTAATTGTTTTAATTGTATTATGTGCTGTGATTCATTTGATTTGTGAGCCGCCCCGAGCCACCCGGGAGTGGCGGCCAAGAAATTCGAATAAATAAATAAATAAATAAACCTCAAGCCATGGCTGATACCAAATGAGAGACTTCCCCCATGGCACATAGAAGACCGGGCTACTTGGAAGGTGCTGAATAGACTACGCTCTGGCACCACGAGACGCAGAGCCAACGTAAGAAAAGGTGCTACAAAGTGGTGTCCGTGACATCCGAGTGTGGAGGAGAGCAAACCACAGACCACCTAGTACAGGGCTGTCCAACTTCTATGGGCCCAAGGGCTGGAATTCCGGTCATTGATCACCTGGGGGGCCGAAGGGTCTGCCTCCGCCCCTGGCTCGGCCCCCTCCCCCAGCTCCGCCCCCTCCCTGGCTCCAATTTACTTACAATTGACCTTGAGTTGTGGAGTTGTAGTTCACCTCCATCCAGAGAGCACTGTGGACTCAAATAATGATGGATCTGGACCAAACTTGGCATGAATACTCAATATACCCAAATGGGAACACTGGTGGATTTGGGGGAATGTTTCCTAATACCTTTGAATTATTTGAGTCCACACTCAAATTGGGACACACCAAAAAAAAACCCAAACACCTCAATGCCGTCGCAGGGCTTGATGGGGCCTCCTTTCCCAGAGGCGGGTGGAGGAGGCCCAAAGAGCTCCCTCCCTCCCTGAAGGGAAAACAAGCCGCGGGGGCAGGCGCAAAGGAAGCCACGTTGCGCCCTGCACGCGGGGGAAGGCAGCACAACAAGGGGAGAGGGCGCGGAGGAGGGGAAGGAAGCGTCGCCAAGGAAACCGCCGCTGAGGGACCCCTCCCCCCCTCCCCCAACATCCCACTGTTTTTAGATTGATTGATTCGAGCCAGGCCCTTCCTTACCCATACTGCGGGAGCCCCGCCACAGGGCCGAAGCGCCAACGCCGCTGCTGCCGCTGGAGCCGGGGCCAAGCTCAGGCCGGGCGCAGCGGCTCTCCCATCCGCAGGGCGGGAAGCGAGGGCCCTTCACAGGAAGAGGACGGAGCCAGGAGGGGCTTTCCCTGCCTCACTCCCCTCCTCCCTCTCTCTGAGAGAATGGGGGCTGGCCTGGAAGCAGCCGCGAGGGGGGAGGAGGCACGCGCCCAGGCCGGCTGCAAATCCCGCGGGACCCGAGATTTCGGCAGCTATCGCGAGACTACGCAGCCACAGACGGGATTTCGACCTCCCTCATGTTACTAGCTTGGGGACCCGGTTGATTAAGGTAAGGTTGATATGGATTATGATAGATTGTGTAGGGGTTGATGGCTGTGTAGAGAATTGTAGTTTGTTGGTGCCTCCTGCTATTGCGGTGAGAGGTATGTAGTTGCTTATGAGCCAGTAGAGTTGTGTGGATACATGTCGCTCTATGTTCCCACGTGGAGTGATGGCTGGTTGGATATTGGATGAAATAGGAATGTAAGGGATTGTTGGAGTGATTTGTTTGGAAGATAGGCTTCAGAGCCAGTTTAGAAGGTAATGATGTTATCTCCTGTTGAGTCTGCCAGGAGAGAGTTGGTTGGGGATGGTATGGGTTCAGGATTTGATGTGTGCATGATACTTAGACGCAGATGTTCATACCTGCGTTTCAGTGGCAGTTTGTTGTTTAGTTAGGATTGATGTGTGGTCTAATAGGATGGATATGGCCAATGGTTGTGTAGTTTTGTAGTTTTGTCAGTAGCCTATCTCCTGCCATTGCAGTGAGAGGATGGGGTTGTTTGGAGATTTGGGTTGAATTGTGGTTTTAAAAGGCACAGATGAGTGTTATTCCTGTGTTCTTTTGATGGTAGCTAGAGTTACGTTTAAGAAGAAGGAATTTTTATATTGGTCTTGGAGTTTGGGTTATATAGGACGGTTTACTTTGGTTGATTAAATGGTTAATATAGTGTTGCCGTGCCCGAAAGAATTCGGGTGGAGGTTTAGAGTTTTTGACAAGGTAATAATGTGAATGATGGGCATTGTGATGGGTATTGGAGAGTTTTGGATTGCCTGAAAATAGCTGAGGGTAGGAATTGGCCTTGAACAAGCCAGACATTTGTGATAGAGGAATGTCTGGTTATCTGAATGTGTGAGAGTTCAGGATTGGTATGTGAAGGAGATGGAAGAGCTTTGTCCCAGTGTGTGTTTGACTGGAGAAAGGCTGAGGTGAGTTCACTTCGCCTTGTGAATAATAGAGTTGGTTCTTATTTTGGATGGCAAAAGCTAGTTATGGTTTTGTTTGGTGCTGGGACAGGATTTAGATATTAGAGTTGGATAGCGTTTTGAGTCCTCTTTTCCACAGGGGGGAGGGGGAGGAGTATTCTGTAATGGTCTGTCGATTAGAGCTAGTGTTGCTCTTATCTCATACCCTTCCAGCAGGATAATCTCCACCAGGTGGTGGCCTTGGAGACATGCACAGAGCTGGAAATGTGCCTTAGGTCACACCACACCAACATGAGTAGCACTGACTGGTATATTGCTGACTCAGGCAGGATATGATGCAACCTTTCCTGGACATTGGAGTTGCTGAGTCAGAGGGGATGATGCAACCTCTGCTGGGCATTGCATGTCATGGGGGTTGGGCCTTTGAGATGATGGACAGGTGATGGGGGTGTGTTTTATATATAAGGTGTGTTTGTTCCTTGTGATGCCAATTCTGGCATCAAAAGCGTTATACCTTCAATAAATCTCATGGGATCGAATTGCCGTCTGAGCGTGGTCCTTACAGAACATTGGAGCGTTCTCACAGAATGCCAGAATTCACCAACCTATCGTAGAAGAATCTACTGAGGGTTTTGGAAGCCATCTGCAATGTCGAGACCCTTTTCAAGAGTGGAATGGGTGAGTCCCGAGGATTTCTGGGACAGTGACGCGGATGAAGACGGTGCCGAGGCGGAAGTCATATTCCCCGTTTGGGATTGGAAGACGGGTAGATGGAGCATCCCTTCCCTATGGGGAGAGGTGGAGGCTTCGGAGATGACTGCCTACAAGCCCTGCGGACCGTGTGGAAAGGAGAGGACGGGAGTTGGTCTGTCCCAGGCTTCCGGGAAGGTAGGAAGGTCAGAGAAGCGATGGCGTTGCAGCGCATCGGCTCAGGTGGACGAGCCCAGAGAAGCAGGAAGACGAAGGATGTTTTCCACTCAGGTGGGCTCCATAGGAGTCGGGGTGAATCAGAGAAATGGGAGTACGGGGTGCTCCTATTCAGGTGGATTCCGAGGGTCCGGAGAAGAATCCAGAGAAGTAAAGGCTCAGGTGGATTCTCAGGCGGGCCGAGAGAGTGTGGCCGTTGTGGCTGAAGGGGCTGGGCAGGAGAGAGCCCAGTCCTCCGTTTGGAACAAGGACGAGCTGGTCCAGGAGATGCAACGAAGCTATTGGGTGCTGCAAGAGATAAAGAAAGCTTTTCATTGTGGGCGGCATGACATGGGTATACTCCTGGGAAAAATGGAAATTTTGGAGGAGAGAGTCCGGAATTGCCAAGAGATGATGCTATGTCTCCCAGCTGAGGAAGAAGGGCATTATGAAGATGCTCCTGAGATGGAGGAGGTCAGCCAGAAGCATGGAGTGTGCTTGAAAAGGAGATGAATCAATGGCTCCCTTCCAGCAGTGTGCGAGCTCTTCGGCCGGAAAGTGGGGCTGTTTTAGTTGCAGAGGCTGCCTTACCAGGTACCGAGTGGGTGGCTGAAGCAGTTGGAGAGTGTCCTGCAAAAATGGAATTGGAGGAGAAGAAAGGAGAAGAAAAGCCCTTTCGCACTGAGGTTTTAGAAGAAGTGCTGGAGCTGGTGAGAGAGCAGAATTCAGTGCTTTTTTGTAACGAGAAGTTGGTGAGTGTGCAGAGGGCTTCTCAAGTTGGAGAAAAGGAAGATTCCCTTCTTCAAACTGTGTCTGTGTCCTTAAGTTGGGCTATAATTCTTGCGGCATGGAATTGCAAAGAAGAAGCCCTTGCTCCAGTGGAGAGAGTTGCCGTGGAGACAATGTGTGGGAGAGATAAGCCCGGCATGTTGGCAGCCAGAAGAGCAGAGGAGGCCCTGGAGGGAGAAGTGGCCGGAGGTGCTTTGGAAGGGCCAGATTGCAACTCTTGCGGTGAAGAGGTCTTGCTTCCCAGAAGTGGAGAGAGCAGTTTGGAGCCGGGTGTGCTGATGGAAACAGCAGGAGGAGATGCCCCGACTTCAGAGAGCAGTTTGGAGCCCAGCAGAGATGGGGCCGGATTGTCAGTGCGAGTCAGCTGTTGACGGAGAGGGCGAGCAGTTGGCGAGGTCCATGGTGGCAGTGCCGGTCCGTGTTGTGAATTCGAGTAAGCTGCTGGGTGAGCCGGATAAGTCGGAGATGATGAGGTGGTTCCAGAAGCGTCCTTTTGGGACCAAACGGATCATGTCACTCGGGATGGGGTGGTTGATTGGGTTTGGAAAAGGTTTGACCAAAGTGCCATTGACTGAACTTTGGGCGACATCTGCGTGGTCAGACAGCGGACTTCAGAGTATGCTGAACTTTGGGGCTGAATTGTGGGCCAGTGTTCCAGCAACAAGTCTGTTAATTTTGACTTTGGGGAAACCCAGCAACTTGGTTGCATTATGCTTTCTGTGGGATATGCTGTTATATGGGGAAAATGGCCTTAAAGGACTTGGAGCTGGGAGGATTTTGATATTTAGTGTTGGCGTCACTTGAATGATTTGCCCCAAAAATGTGCTAGGATGATTTTATGGTAAATTGACCCCGGAATGATGTATATGTGTCGTTATGATGCTCTGTATAAGAACGTAAGTTTTATGTATCTTGCTAGAGATTTATTCATGCTGAGGTGATTGGGGATTGAAGAAGTTAAAGATGATTACTCCTGTGCCTGCAGAATGTTCCTGAAATGTTTAGAAAGCTCTTATTAGTTGTGGGGTTTGCATATGGTGTGTTAATCTGTCTTTAGTTTCCCTTGAGTGTATAAGTTGCATATACATGGGGAATTGTATAATATGCATTTTATTGTTAATGATGTTAGATGGGAAGGTATTCCAGATATGTGCGACAGTTTACTGTATTACTGTATAGATAGAGTTTGGGTTGCTAAATAGAGATTCCTGTGGGAATTGAAGCTTTTGGGGTTATAACATAAATGGTGATTTGAGGATTTTGTCCCCTGGTGTAGTAGGGGTAAGGTTAGAAATTAATAGCATTTGTCAGGGCTTGTGGAGCAATTTAGGTTTAGGATTTAGTGGGTGAGTTGAGTTAATGCAGATGCTCCATTCTTGTGTTTTGTGGAAGATTGGTGGATGCTAATTGTAGCAGAAGGGTTGTTTTGTTTAGAGGATAGACATTAGAGTTTATGCAAACGAAGTGAGGATGCAGTCTCCTGTTGAACTTGCCAGGAGAGATCGGGTTTAGATAAGTTAGGTTTGGTTGTGCTTGACGTTCCCTGGATTAGAATTAGTAGGGAAGGTTCAGAGCTAGATCGTATTACGCTTAGATAACTGGGAGTTATGGTGTTACTAGCACCTTTTTGCCAAAGTGTGGCATGATGATGAGGTTTGAGTTACCTAAGAGGTAAGGTTTTAAGTTTGAGTTATTTGAACTTAGATAATGTGTGTAGCTGGGCGCAGTTGACTTATTCCTGTGCAATGGGTTATCAGGTTGATTAAGGTAAGGTTGATATGGATTATGATAGATTGTGTAGGGGTTGATGGCTGTGTAGAGAATTGTAGTTTGTTGGTGCCTCCTGCTATTGCGGTGAGAGGTATGTAGTTGCTTATGAGCCAGTAGAGTTGTGTGGATACATGTCGCTCTATGTTCCCACGTGGAGTGATGGCTGGTTGGATATTGGATGAAATAGGAATGTAAGGGATTGTTGGAGTGATTTGTTTGGAAGATAGGCTTCAGAGCCAGTTTAGAAGGTAATGATGTTATCTCCTGTTGAGTCTGCCAGGAGAGAGTTGGTTGGGGATGGTATGGGTTCAGGATTTGATGTGTGCATGATACTTAGACGCAGATGTTCATACCTGCGTTTCAGTGGCAGTTTGTTGTTTAGTTAGGATTGATGTGTGGTCTAATAGGATGGATATGGCCAATGGTTGTGTAGTTTTGTAGTTTTGTCAGTAGCCTATCTCCTGCCATTGCAGTGAGAGGATGGGGTTGTTTGGAGATTTGGGTTGAATTGTGGTTTTAAAAGGCACAGATGAGTGTTATTCCTGTGTTCTTTTTGATGGTAGCTAGAGTTACGTTTAAGAAGAAGGAATTTTTATATTGGTCTTGGAGTTTGGGTTATATAGGACGGTTTACTTTGGTTGATTAAATGGTTAATATAGTGTTGCCGTGCCCGAAAGAATTCGGGTGGAGGTTTAGAGTTTTTGACAAGGTAATAATGTGAATGATGGGCATTGTGATGGGTATTGGAGAGTTTTGGATTGCCTGAAAATAGCTGAGGGTAGGAATTGGCCTTGAACAAGCCAGACATTTGTGATAGAGGAATGTCTGGTTATCTGAATGTGTGAGAGTTCAGGATTGGTATGTGAAGGAGATGGAAGAGCTTTGTCCCAGTGTGTGTTTGACTGGAGAAAGGCTGAGGTGAGTTCACTTCGCCTTGTGAATAATAGAGTTGGTTCTTATTTTGGATGGCAAAAGCTAGTTATGGTTTTGTTTGGTGCTGGGACAGGATTTAGATATTAGAGTTGGATAGCGTTTTGAGTCCTCTTTTCCACAGGGGAGGGGGAGGAGTATTCTGTAATGGTCTGTCGATTAGAGCTAGTGTTGCTCTTATCTCATACCCTTCCAGCAGGATAATCTCCACCAGGTGGTGGCCTTGGAGACATGCACAGAGCTGGAAATGTGCCTTAGGTCACACCACACCAACATGAGTAGCACTGACTGGTATATTGCTGACTCAGGCAGGATATGATGCAACCTTTCCTGGACATTGGAGTTGCTGAGTCAGAGGGGATGATGCAACCTCTGCTGGGCATTGCATGTCATGGGGGTTGGGCCTTTGAGATGATGGACAGGTGATGGGGGTGTGTTTTATATATAAGGTGTGTTTGTTCCTTGTGATGCCAATTCTGGCATCAAAAGCGTTATACCTTCAATAAATCTCATGGGATCGAATTGCCGTCTGAGCGTGGTCCTTACAGAACATTGGAGCGTTCTCACACAAAGCACTCCCGACTGATGGCCATCAAGCCTCTGCATAAAATTCTCCAGAGAAGGGGACTACAAGGAAGCATTATTTTATTTTAGTGGTTTTTATTATTATTGTATAATAATTTTATTATAATAATAATATAATATAATGTTATATTGTATTATAATTTCAATATATTACGTCTATATATATACACTATAATATAATAATTATGATATTAATACTAATAATCTATGAATATTTCTTGATATATTAATATGTTAATATTAATGATGTGTAATATATAGTAAAAATAGTAAATAAATAAATAATGTAGATTAGATTGTAGTTCCACCTTCAGGTGCGGCCCTCCATAATATTTTTTGGTTCTCATGTGGCCCCTTGGAAAAATAATTGCCCACCCCTGCTCTATATACTCTCTATATGTATTATATTACACTCTCTATAGGAAGTAAATTAAACATTTATAGCAATAAATAGTAAATAAATATAATCAATTTGAGTATATGAGTTACACTCTATAGACCTTAGATTATATTAGAATTAGGATTAGGTTACACTCTATATACTCTCTCTCTATATTATATTACACTCTCTATAGGAAGTAAATTAAACATTTATAGCAATAAATAGTAAATAAATATAATAAAATTGAGTATATGAGTTACACTCTATAGACCTTAGATTATATTAGAATTAGGATTAGGTTACACTCTATATCAACTTAGAAACAACATCACCCAAGGAGACTTTCTGCTGTGCTTTCTGCAACCGAACTTGCCGATCTCAGATTGGCCTTTTTAGTCATCAACGCGCTTGTAAAAAGCGTGGGATGAGTCCTTCCTGAATCTTCGTTCGCGAAGTAATGCCGAGACGAGACGAGAGACACTCTATATACTCTCACTATATATTATATTACACTCTCTATTTATCGCAAAAAAACCCTAAATAAATATAATAAAATTGGGTATATGCGTCATGTTTCCTTATCACCTCTACAATTTACCGCATATGTGGTTCTCACACGTATTGTTTTGCTTAAACACAGAGCTGTTTTATATGTTATTTTTGGGTCTTGGCGTCCCATAAAATATGTTGCTCTGATGTGAGTGTAAGTGTCTGTCGAAAAGAGCTATTAGAGCTCTTATCTCATACCCTTCCAGCAACATAATCTCTGCCAGGTGTAGCCTTGAAGATGCACAGAGCTGGAAATGGGCCTTGGGCCACACCACACCAACGTGAGAAGCCCCGGCATGAACATTGCTGACTCAGGGAGGATATGAGGAAATATCCACTGGACATTGTGAAACTGGGTCAAAGGGGATATGATGCAATCTCTGTTGGGCATTGCAAGCCAGGGGGGTTGGTCTTTGGGATGATGGACAGGTGATGGGGGTGTGGTTAGTATATAAGTTATGTTTGTTCCTAGTGAAGCCAATTCTGGCTTCAAGAGCATGAGACCTGGAATAAATCTTGTGGGATCGAGTTGCTGCCTACGCGTCGTCCTTACAGAGAATCCCAGCGTTCATTACAGAAAGCCAGAATTTTATAAGCCTATCGTGGAGAAATCTGCAGAGGGCTTGTCTTATTTTTGGGATGCCATCCGCAAGGTTGAAACCCTTTACAGAAGTGGAATGGGTGAGTCCCGAGGAGTTCTGGGAGGATGCGGATGAAGACGGGGCCGGGAAAGTAGGAGTACTCCCCGTTTGGATTTGGAAGACGGGTGGATGGAGCATACCTTCCTTAGGAGGAGAGGTGGCTTCTGAGATGACTACCTACAAATTCTGCGGACCGTATGAGAAGGAGGGGACGAGGGAAAGGCCCAAGAAGTCCCAGCCTTCCTGGAAGGAGAGTGATGTGAGAAATGCCCAAGATGGAGAAGGAGACTGCCAGAAGTCTATTCAGGTGGGCTATGAATCCAGGGGAAGGGGGCAGCGAGGCCCCATTCAGATGGATGTCCGGATGACCGGAGGAACCAGAGAAGCTGTGCGGAAGGACACGCCGGCTCAGGTGGATCCAGTTGTGCGCGGGACCAGAAAAGCTGTGGGGAAGAGTGCCCCAGCTCAGGTGGACCCAGCGAAGTGGAGCAGGACCAGAGAAGCTGCGGGGAAGAGTGCCCCAGCTCAGGTGGACCTGGTGGAGTGTGGCAGCGAGGCCACGAAACCTGAATCACCATCAGGAGTAGAGGTGATGAGGTGCAGCTTGAAGGCTGAAGAGACTGGGCAGGGGAGAGCCCAGTCTTCCGTATGGGACGAGTTAGTCCAGGAGTGGCAAGAATTAAAGAAAGCCTTTTATGATGGACGGCATGAAGGGAGTATACTTCTAAAGAGAATGGGGGCTTTGGAGGAGAAAGCTCACCAGTATGAGAGAATGATGTCGTGTCTCCCAGCCGAAGATGAGGGCGTTTGAGGACGCTTTGGAGGAAGACGCCGGTGCTTTGGAGAGAGAGGCTCAGTCGGTTGTCTTGGAGAACGAGCTTCCTGGGAAAGAAGCGGTGGGGGAATGCCGGTCTTTTGATGTCCCAGCTGGCCGTGAAGGGGTAAGAAGTGGGCCTGTTTTGGCCGCAGAGGCTGTTTTACCGGCAACCGCCGAGTGGATGGCTGAAGCAGTTGAACAGTGTCCTGAAAAAATGGGATTGGAGAGTTTGCCCCCTAGTTTGCTGTCGGCAGATGCCTTTATTCAAAGTGTGGGGATTTCAATTGCCTGGTCTGCAATGTTACTCTATCTGAGCGTGGAAGATAAGATTGCTGCGGAAGGAGGCCAGATGGTTGGTGTGTTCTCCGAAGGGAGGAAGGGGGGGCCCCTTTGTGAAGAATATATTTCGGAAGAGCCAGCAGTGCTTCAGGGAGAGGCCCAGCCTTTGCCAGAAGGGAAAACCGATAAACCTGCCAAGGTTGCTATGGAGCCGAAGTTGCAGAGAGATAAGGCTGGAATGTCTCTCGGATTGGAAAGTGTGTGGAAGGTTTCTCAGCCGGAGAAGTTTGATCCCTTCCTTCGAAGTGTTTCAAGCACACTTGCCTGGTCTGTTGTTTTGTGGTGCTTATGCCGGGAAGACGTGAGTGGGAATTCCCATCAAGTTTGTGGGCTCCCTGAAGAGAAGGAGCCGGCCGTGCTGATGGAAACAGAAGGAAGAGATGTCTTCATTTCGAATGCAGTAAGATCCTGAGTTCGGGAGGAGAGTTTGTTCCAGAAATGGCAGAGCTATTCCAGAAGGGTCCTTTTAGGACCAAACAAATTATGTCACTCGGGATGGGGTGGTTAATGGGAACCTTTGAAAACGGTTTGGCCCGAATGTTGATGACAAAACTTTGGGCAAAGAAGATGGCAAAGAGTGCCCTTGCTGAGTTGAGGAGCGGACTTGGCAACATGCTGAACTTGGGCCTTCCAGCAATTGAACTATATTCCGGCGTTTTGGTAATAGCCGAGTTGGGTTTGAACTTGGGGTTGGCATGGAGAGAGAAATGTATATGCCCTGCCTGATGATGTTTTCTTGGGGAGAGAAGGTGTTTTGGGAATCAGATGTAACCTAAGGGACTGTAACTGTAATATGCAGTTGGGTCAGAATTGTAGTGCTGGAATCATGACTGGATTGTATGACATTGAAATGTTTAATGTTATGTGCTTAATTAATATTTGTATGAGACCTTTAAGGTTTGCACATTGAGGGATTTTAGAAATGTATAAGTTGGTGCTTATTGAGGAGTACTTTCTTTTCTTTAGTGTTAGGTGGAATAAGAGTTAGATTTGTGTATATGTCGCTCAGAGTGGATGTTTCTTTTCCCACGTGAGTGATGACTTGGGTAGATTAGGCAGATGTAAATTATGGGTAGAGAGTTATAGTTTTCCAGGTTCCTCTTGCCATGTGAGGAGATGTATTAGTTTGTTCATGGATCAAGGGGTTATAGGATGGTGTGGTAGCTTTAGGGGGCATGTGGATGCTGTTTACTGTGTGATGAATTATAGTTTAGTAAGAGCTTCTTGTTGAGGAGGAAGGAGGGCTGGATTGTTTTGTAGTTTGTCCTCCTCTGTACTGGAAAGAATAGGTACAGTCTTTGTTGGTGCCTGCGGAGCGATGTAGCCTTAAAGTTGGTAGGTGCTAATTGCGGCAGGAAGGTTATTTTGGTGCTAGAATTGGTTAGGTTGAGGTGTAGTCTCCTGTTGAGTTTGCCAGGAGGTCAGGTTTTGTTGTAATTGTTGTTCCCCAGATTAGAATTAGAGCATATTAGATTTAGCTTTGATGGTGTGTGTAATTTGATATAGGTGTTTTGTTCCTGCGTCATGGGATTCTGGGGTTGTTAGTGATTTATAGTTTTCTTGTGCCTCGTGGCTGAGTGCCAAGAGGGGTAGATTGGTAGAGGTTGTAGTTTTCTCAAGTGCCTTTTGCCAAGGTGGCAAGGATAGTTTGTCTCTTGACTTCAGAGGGGTTAGGTTGCAGGGTAATTGGTAGCCTTTGTTACTGCTTGCTGAGTATAGTCTGGAGGAAAGTTTGGTGTTCATTCGTTTTGTATTTGATTGTATAGAAGATTATGGTTTGGGTGGTACCTCCTGCCATTGCAGGAGAGGGGATTGTAGTTTTTCCAAGTGCCTTTTGCCAAGGTGGCAAGGATAGTGGGTTTCTTTTGTAGGGTTGCTTGACACAGTTGAATTGGTCCTGTGCAGTTTGTAGGGGTTGTAGTTTGTTGGGGTCTCCTGGTTTTGCGGGGAGATAGTTAAGATTGGTTGTAAGCCAGTAGAGTTGTGTGGATGCAGGTCGCTTTATGTTCCCACGTGGAGTGACTTGGTTAGAGGATTAGCTTCAGGGCTAGTTTAGTAGGGAATGATGTTATCTCCTGTTGAGTCTGCCAGGAGAGAGTTGGTTGAGGATTGTATGGGTTCAGGAGTGGATGTGTGCAGGATACCCAGACGCAGATGCTCATACCTGCGTTCCAGGGGGCAGTTTGTTGTTGAATTGGAATTTATGTATAGTCTAATAGGATAGATATGGTTGTGTAGTGTTGTACCTGGTACCTCCTGCTTTTGCAGTGGAAGGTTTTGGGAGTTATGGGGTTTGGAAGTTTGATTGTGTGGTTTTGATTTATACCCTAAGGATGCGCAGTTGATTTGTCCTTGCGCAATGTATTGTTAGGATTTGTAGTGGTCAGTAGTTACATGGGAATTATAGTTTGCGGATTAGTACCTCCTGCTATGGCAGTGGAGGGAGGAAGTTGTTTAGATTTAGGTGGTAGCTGAAGATAGAAATTGGCCTTGAACAAGCTAAGCGTTTGTGAATAGAGGAATGTCTGAGTGAGTGGGAGTTCTAGATTAGTGTATTAAGAAGTTTTGTCCCAGTGTGTGTTTAGCTGGAGAGAGGCTGAGGTGGGCTCGCTTCGCCTTGTGGATGATAGAGATAGTTATGACTTTATTTGGTGCTGGGATAGGATTAGAGTGGGATAGCGTTTTGAGTCCTCTTTTTCCCCAGGGGGGGAGGGAGAGGGGTATTCTGTAAGTGTCTGTCGAAAAGAGCTATTAGAGCTCTTATCTCATACCCTTCCAGCAACATAATCTCTGCCAGGTGTAGCCTTGAAGACGCACAGAGCTGGAAATGGGCCTTGGGCCACACCACACCAACGTGAGAAGCCCCGGCATGAACATTGCTGACTCAGGGAGGATATGAGGAAATATCCACTGGACATTGTGAAACTGGGTCAAAGGGGATATGATGCAATCTCTGTTGGGCATTGCAAGCCAGGGGGGTTGGTCTTTGGGATGATGGACAGGTGATGGGAGTGTGGTTAGTATATAAGTTATGTTTGTTCCTAGTGAAGCCAATTATGGCTTCAAGAGCATGAGACCTGGAATAAATCTTGTGGGATCGAGTTGCTGCCTACGCGTCGTCCTTACAGAGAATCCCATCGTTCATTACAGTGAGATTTGCAATACATATATTTATTTATTTACTTTATTTATATTCCGCTCTTCTCACCCCGAAGGGAACTCAGAGCGGATTACAGGTACACATACTTAGCAGACAATCCCTGCCGTTTCCACATACACACATATAGACGAACAGAGGCAAACTCTGGCCACCAGGGGGAGCTGACGCACTCCTCATCTCTCGGCGTTCCCAGCATCCCTTGTTGTTCCGTCCGCATTCCTCAGTTCTTTAATGGCCTCATAATTCAGTCAAAATTTGCCTCCCCACTTAATGTGGTACCTTAATCTCCTACTTGACAGATGCAACTGTCTTTCGGGCTACAAAGGTCGACAGCAGGCTACACTTAAAGGTCGAGCACCCACCTCGACCCGGGCAGGCCTTGAACTCATGACCTACTGGTCAGAGAGATCTTATGCAGCTGACACTTAGCCAGCTGCACCACATTCCCAGTGCTGTTTGGTATATGGGCCAAGGTACAAGTCTCTCACCTTCTGATACAATTTACAATCCAATAATATGTGTGCTATATCCTCAATTTCAAGTGCTCCGAAGATGCAAATGTGTTCATCATAAGGCAGTGTTTATCAAAACTTCCTAATGCCACGACCCCTTAATACAGTTCCTCATGTTGTGGTGACCCTCAACCATAACATTATTTGCATTGATACTTCCATAACTATAATTTTGCTACTGTTATGAATCATAATGTAAATATCTGATATGCAGGATATATTTTCATTCACTGGACCAAATTGGGCACAAATACCCCATATGCCCAAATCTGAATACTGGTGGGGTTGGGGAAGGGGACTGATTTTGTCATTTGGGAGTTGTAGCTGCTGGGATCCATAGTTCACCTACAATCAAAGAGCATTTTGAACTCCGCCAATGATGGCATTGAAGCAATCTTGGCACACAGAACTCGCATGATTAACAGAAAATACTGGAAATATTTGGTGGCATTGACCTTGAGTTTGGGAGTTGTAGTTCACCTCCATCCAGAGAGCACGGTGGAGTTTGGGGAAAATAGACCTTGTCATTTGGGAGTTTTAGCTGCTGGGATTTATAGTTCACCTACAATCAAGGAGCATTCTGAACCCCACCAATGATAGAATTGGGCCAAACTTGGCACACAGAACTCTCATGACCAACAGAAAATACTGGAAATATTTGGTGGCATTGACCTTGAGTTTGGGAGTTGCAGTTCACCTCCATCCAGAGAGCACTGTGGAGTCAAACAATGGTGGATCTGGACCAAACTTAGCTTGGATATTCAATGTGCCCAAATGTGAACCCTGGTGGAGTTTGGGAAAATTGGCCTTGGAGTTTGGGAGTAGTTGTTGCTGGGATTTATAGTTCAATTACAATGAAAGATCAGTGCGCTGCAGCAGTGAAAAAAGCAAATTCTATGCTAGGCATGATCAGAAAGGGAATCGAAAATAGGTCAGCAAATGTTGTATTACCTCTCTACAAATCTATGGTGAGGCCACATTTGGAGTACTGTGTACAATTCTGGTCTCCGCACCTTAAGAAGGATATAACGGAACTGGAAAAGGTACAGAAAAGGGCAACAAGAATGATCCAAGGGATGGAGCGGCTCCCTTATGAAACCAGGTTGCAACGCCTTGGTCTTTTCAGCCTTGAAAGACGGCGTTTAAGAGGTGACTTGATCGAAGTGTATAAAATCATGCATGGGATAGAAAAGGTGAATAAAGAAAAATTATTTTCTTTGTCACAAAACACTAGGACTAGAGGGCACTCCCTGAAGCTCCAAGGTAGGAAAATTAGGACTAATAAAGGGAAATATTTCTTCACCCAGAGGGTCATTGGGTTATGGAACTCACTTCCAGAAGAGGTTGTGACAGCTGTCAGCCTGAACAACTTCAAGGCAGGATTAGACAGATTCATGGATACCAAGTGTATCGGTAGTTACTGAAAAGGACATTCAAGTGCCACCTCGGAGTTGGTTGAGGTAGGCAGGATTTCCCTGGGTACTGGTTGTGGGGGGTCGGGAGCAGGTCAGGGTTTTGCCCTCCCTTCTGCTCGAGATCCCCGTGTACAACTGGTGGGCCACTGTGTGATACAGAATGCTGGACTAGATGGGCTGAGGTCCGATTCAGCATGGCTCTTCTTATGTTCTTATGTTCTTATTCTGAACCCCACCAACGATAGAATTGGGCCCAACCTCCCACATAGGACCCCCATGACCAACGGAAAATACTGTGTTTTCTGATGGTCTTTGGCGACCCCTCTGATATTGTGTTCAAAAAGAGGATACACACGTAGTATGATGCAAAAATGTTTATGAGCAAGAAAATAATATGCAAGAGCCGCACCGGGCTGAAATATCTATAGGTATAGTCACAAATAAACAAGGTGCACAAATGTGCGTAGCAATAAAGTGTCCTAAAGGGTAAATACCCCAGGGTTAGTCCATGTCCAAATTATATATTTCCAATGGAATACCAAAGACGGAGGTCAGCCAGCTGAGTGGAGAAATGGTAATCCCTGGTAGAACGCCCACAGCGGGTGTCTTTGTCTTCCACAGAGTGGGCTGGGGTACAGGGCCGGCGAGGAAACCGTTATGAGATCTAGCACTCGTTTCGACCTAATACCGGTCTTTCTCAAGGCCAAAATAATTCCATCAAGGGGTAATAGTGGTCATGGCTGGACTTGCCTGTGGCAAAAACATATATATACACATCTCAGTATATGTAACCATGATTATAGCAGTATATACAACAGTAAAGGACACAAAGTATCCCATATGCAACCAATAAGTATCCAAACAAGTTAACAGTCAGTTAAACATTTACGGCAAACGAAAAATAGAGCATACAATAGCTATAATGCTAATTCCAAAATCGAGCATAATGGTAACAGCAATTTTAAACAAATAAGCGGTGTGGGAGGACGCTCACCAGGCAGGGGGAAATCACTCCAAGGCAGAGTCCAGGGCGTGTAGCAAACAGCACATAGTGAATAGGGTTTAAGTAAAGCGGAGGGGAAGAGCGCAGCAGGTGTGAGAGCTGATTAGCGTAACAAATCGTTAATACGGACTTTCTCGTTTAACCCGGAGGGAAATTCGCAATTTAGAGAGAGAATCCAGCGGGTTTCATGGCGGTGTAGATGGTAATCAATATCGGCATGTGGTGGAACTTTAACCTTTTCAATCCCGAAAAAGCGGAGACTGTTGGGGCCATGCTGTGCGGTCTTAAAATGACAGTAAAGAGGAGAATCTTTGGATACATTTCGGATCCTAGAACGATGCTCCGAGACTCGGGTGCCCATCATCCGCCGAGTCATGCCCACGTAAACTAGGCCACATGGGCACTGGAATCCACAGATACAGAATTCAGATTTGCACGTGAAAAAGTCCCTAAAAGTGAAATTACGACCCATACCCGGAATATAAATCTCTCTCCCTGGAAAAACGAAGTCACACTGTGCACAATTACCACACCGGTGGGTCTTAGGGGTAAAGTTGGTTTTGAGATGAGGGACTTGTATGTCCGAATGTACCACAAGATCTCGTATGTTTTGGGTACACTTGTGCGCGATTATGGGTGGTTTGGATAATCCTGGTATGTCCTTAAGCATGGGCCAATATCTGCACACGACCTTCCTGAGGCGTGAAGAGTTAGAAGTCAGCGTTAAAGGCCAAACAAGGCGATCCTTGATGGTTTTGTGTGGGGCATCACTGAGCAGCTGGGACCTGGGGACCCGTTGGGCACGGGCAAATGCAGACTGAAGAACGTGGTCTGGGTAGCCCCTCATCCTTAGTTTATTGAGAAGAGAGTAAGCCTCTGTCGTGTAATCCAGCGGACTGGATGAGTTGCGTTTCAATCGGAGTAATTGAGAGAAAGGGAGGTTCCTTTTAAGAGGATGACTGTGAAAGCTGTTGAAGTGTAGGAGGGCATTCTTGTCAGTGGGTTTGTGAAAGCACCTCATCTGAAGTTTGTTATCCTGGATATAGATATTAAGATCCAAAAAATTGACAGCAATCTCACTGACAGAGAAAGAAAATTGTATGGTTTCTGCCCATGAGTTCATCCATGATTGAAAGCGGTCCATAGGAGTATCCTTACTCACGAGTAGTATTACATCATCAATGTAACGACCATAGAATTTTATATAGGCCGCAAGGGGATGGGGCGTTGGGCCAAAAATCTGGATAAATTTAACTGATTTACGAGGCCATAAAAAAGATCTCTAGGAAACACGCTGAGGAATGAAGGAGTGCGACAGCTCCCCCTGGTGGCCAGACGTTAAATTGCTTCTGTCTGTCTTGTGTGTTTGTGTGTCTAAATGAAATGTGTACATTGTAATCCGCCCTGAGATTGAACTGGATTATATAGTGACATTGACCGACACAATCCAATTCAGCGCAGTTCAATCTGCATTCTATGAGTCTACAGACTCTACACCAGGGGTGCCCACACTTTTTCAGCATGCAAGCTACTTTTATAATAACCAAGTTTGAAAGATCTACCTGGCGCGCACACGCGCTCCCGCCGCCACCTTCTGTCTGCGCGGGGTTTCTTTGGCCAATGAGGCTTTAGTGCACGGGCCCTGGCGCTCATCTCTTGACACATTGGTTGCTCCTGGGGGGGAGAAGGAGCAAGGCGAAGGCGCGCACAGGGATAGGATGCGAGACTGCGGGAGGGAGTGAGTGAGTGTGTGTGTGAGAGAGAAGGCCTCGCCAGAGGAGGATGGCCTCCGCGGTGGGGCCAGGCCCGGATTAAGTCATTGTGGCACCCTAGGCCACACATTGGAAGCCACGCCCCTAGGGGCGGGCTTTCCCCCACCTCTTCATCTCTCGCGCCGGGCACCGCTTCTTCATT
Source organism: Anolis apletophallus (assembly GCA_030556195.1). Taxonomy (NCBI): domain Eukaryota; kingdom Metazoa; phylum Chordata; class Lepidosauria; order Squamata; family Anolidae; genus Anolis; species Anolis apletophallus. The sequence continues at coordinate 7,542,572 of JARBWK010000016.1, forward strand.
GAGTGAAGGAAGGAGAGGGGCCGGCGTGAGCAAGGAAGAGGTGAGGTGAAGCCGCGTCAGAGGCCCTAGGGGCAGGACTTCGCTCCACCTCTTCGTCGCTCGTGTCGGGCGCCCCTCCTTCCTTCACTCTAGGAGGAGGCTTCGCTCGATGAAGAGGAGGAGTGAAGTTGCTCGGGCCTCGGTGCGCTCCCCCTTTGTTGCATAGCGGTGCGAGCGGCGAAGAGGCGGGGCGGAGCTGCGTCGGAGGCCCTAGGGGCCTATGGCGCTCCGCACGCAGGCGCCTGAAGATCGTCCTTTTAAAAAAAAAATTGGGGGGTCTGGATCTGGCACCCCCCCCCCCCCCATGGCTACACCCCTAGGCTGTGGCCTAGGGTGGCCTAATGGATGATCCGGGCCTGGGTGGGACTGCAGCTGATGAGCACGCCCTCAACGCCGGTGAGTGAAGCCTGGACGGGGCCCCAGTGCTGCCAAGGGCCAAGGCGAGTGAGAGAGACTGGTCGGAGCATGAGGCGGGGCCCCGTCCAGGCTTCACTCACCGGCGTCAAGGGCGCACTCGTCAGCTGCAGCCCCACCACGGGGACCATCCTCCTCCACCGAGGCCTTCTCTCTCTCTCTCTCTCTCTCTCTCTCTCTCTCTCTCACACACACACACACACACACACACACACACTCCCTCCCTCCTGCAGCCTCGCATCCTATCCCTGTGCGCGCCTTCTCCCTTCTCCTCGGAAGGCGGTGGAAAGCACGCACACTAAAGCCTCATTGGCCGAAGAAGCCCCGCGCGGGCGGAAGAAAGCCCCACGCGGGCGGAAGGCGGCGGAAAGCGCGCACACTAAAGCCTCATTGGCCGAAGAAGCCCCGCGCGGGCGGAAGAAAGCCCCACGCGGGCGGAAGGCGGCGGAAAGCGCGCACACTAAAGCCTCATTGGCCGAAGCAGCCCCGCGCGGGCGGAAGAAAGCCCCACGCGGGCGGAAGGCGGTGGAAAGCGCGCACACTAAAGCCTCATTGGCCGAAGAAGCCCCGCGCGGGCGGAAGAAAGCCCCACGCGGGCGGAAGGCGGCGGAAGCGCGCACACTAAAGCATCATTGGGCGAAGAAGCCCCGCGCGGGCGGAAGAAAGCCCCATGCGGGCGGAAGGCGGCGGAAAGCGCGCACACTAAAGCCTCATTGGCCGAAGAAGCCCGCGCGGCGGAAGAAAGCCCCACGCGGGCGGAAGGCGGCGGAAAGTGCACACACTAAAGCCTCATTGGCCGAAGAAGCCCCGCGCGGGCGGAAGAAAGCCCCACGCGGGCGGAAGGCGGCGGAAAGCGCACACACAATGGCAAGTGTGTGCAAGGGGTGCGTGCGCGCAGCGCCCCAAACTGCGGCGAGCTACCTCAGATGGGCTCGCGAGCTACTAAACGATCGCGATCGACTTCCTGAGCAGCCCTGCTCTACACTAACCATATAATGCGGATTGAACTGAAGTATATGGCGGAGTAGATACGGCCTTACAAAGGGGGAGTGGCTTTGGTCATTACACAATTGGGAAAGACTGCTGACCTTCCTGGTGACCAAGCCAATGGGTAACAGTAGCTCAAATTGGATTTCAGCTAATGGGATGCACTTCTTGGGCACGAGCCCATTCATTCTTTAACAATAATAGTGTATTTTACAGAGAAAACACTGTCCCTCTAATGAAAAATCACATGTATTTCTCTAGATAATGGGACTTTCCGAGGTGCAAATAGGGATCAGGACCTGCTTAGAAATCTTTGGGTCTCATTTAGCAGGAAGAATGCGGGAGGAATTATCTCTTCTTTTCTGCAGGGACAAAGAACACGAAGGTTTTCCCCCCCTGTTCTGTCTCAAATAATTGGTCTGTAGTCTGGTATCAGTTGGTTTGGGGGTGGCCTTACCTTTAATGCAGGACAAGACAAGCTATTTCATGCAGGAGATTTAGGACACCATGAGACAGCAGGGCGTTATTAGGAAATGGGCTTCTCTTATCCTTTTTTATAAAAAAAAACAGGTGAAGAATTACCTTATGGATACTTGGCATACCTTAGATCAGTGTTTCCCAACCAGTGTGCCGCGGCACACTAGTGTGCTGTGAGCGATCATCAGGTGTGCCGTGGGAAATTGGAACCTCCAATACCCTTTCTTCCCTCTCCTGCCGAACACTACTTCTTCTCCACTCGGGCTCCCTTCTTCCCAGCCTCGCTCTGCTCGCTTTGCCTTGCGTTGCTCTGGGGCGAGTCTGCGCAGTAGCGCCCGCACGGGTCATGTCTTCCTCCCTCCCCCCTCCCCTCCTGAACATGTTCACACTTCCCTCTCAGATCAAAATGTCGGCAGAAGCGGCAGTGTAGAAGAAAGGAGGGGGAAGAAAGGGCGCGAAGGGGAAGGGGGAGGAAGAGGTCTCTGTCGAAAGCTGGCATGGGCAAACTTGGACCTTCCAGGTGTTTTGGACTCCAACTCCCACCATTCCTAGCAGCCTCAGGCCCTTTTCCTTTCCCCCCTCAGCCACTTAAGCAGGAAAGGGCCTCAGGCTGTGAGGAATGGTGGGAGTTGGAGTCCAAAGCACCCAGAGGGCCGAAGTTTTCCCATGTCTGTTTTAGGGAGCTTAAAATGGTGAGCCTCCTTCCAACATTGTGATTCTGGATAGAAAACAAACAACAACATAGCATAACATGGTTTGAGTCCCTAGTGCTCTCTGGGTGTAGGTGAACTACAACTTCCAAACTCAAGGTCAATTCCCAAGCAAACCCTTTCAGTACTTTCTGTTGATAATGAGAGTTCGATATGCCAAGTTTGGTTTAATTCCATTGTTGCAAGAGTTCAGGATGCTCTTTGATTGTGTGTTAACTATAAATCCCAGAAACTGTAAATCCCAAATGTCAAGGTCTAGTTTCCCCAAACTCCATCTGTGTTCACATTTGGGCATTTTGAGTATTCATGCCAAGTTTGGTCCTGATCCAACATTGTTTCAGTCCACAGTGCTCTCTGGATATAGGTGAACTACAACTCCAAAACCCAAGGTCAATGCCCACCAAACTCTTATAGTATTTTCTCTTGGTTATGGGAGTTCTGTGTGGGAATTTTGTGTCTTTCTGCCATTCCTGCCAGGATATCTATGTTGTGTTCATCGAAACAGGCCCAGGTTTCACACTGAGTGTATAAATACATTTAAAAACATCTTAACTATATGTATTACTGTGTTAGAGTGTCATGTTGTGTCATTTTGGTTGGTGGACTGAAACAATGTTGGATCAGGACCAAACTTGGCATGAATACTTAATATGCCCAAATGTGAACACAGATGGAGTTTGGAGAAAATAGACCTTGACATTTGGGAGTTAGTTTCTGGGATTTATAGTTAACACACAATCAAAAAGCATCATGAACTCTTGCAACAATGGAATTGAACCAAACTCTCATTTGGTGGGGGAAGAAAGGGTATTGGAGGTTCCAATTTCCCACGGCACACCTGATGATTGATCACGGCACACTAGTGTGCCACGGCATACTGGTTTGGAAACACTGCTGTAGGTACACTGGCCCCAGACCATATAAGGCCTTAAAAGTAAGAACTAACATGTTGAAGGTGATCCGGTATTCAATTGAGAGCTAGTGCAGATCCTGCAGTATTGGTGTTATACGGCTGCACACAGGCTCCCCTGCGAGGAGATGAGCTGCAGCGTTCTGCACTAGCTTAAGTTTCCGGATCATGGTCAAAAGAAGGCCAATGTAAAGAGCATTACAGTAGTCAAGTCTTGAGATGACCGTGGCCTGGATTACCGTGGCTAGGTCATTCCGGGACAGATAGGGAGCCAGACGCCTCGCCTGTCGCAGGTGGAAAAACGCGGTTCTGCTGACGAAGGAGATTTGAGTCTCCATTGACAGCAGAGGGTCCAAATGGACACACAGGCTTTTTACAGACGGGCGTAATACCTCGCCATCCAGGGTCGGCAGTTGGATGTCCCTATCGCCCGGGCGGCCCAGCCAGAGGATCTCCATCTTCGCCGGATTCACCTTCAACCTACTGACTCGCAGCCATTCAGTAATGGCAGGGGCGGTCTATGGTAATTTTAAATGGTAAGCGAACATTGTTTTGGTGCCCCCCACATTATTTTGCCCCCCCCAAAACCATCCACCACAACTCCCACAATTCCTAAACAGCCTCAGGCCTTTTCCACAAGGCCTTACACCAGGTATGGGCAGACCTCGGCCTTCCTTCCAAGGGTTTTGGACTCCAACTCCCACCATTCCTAACAGGCGCCTTCCATTTCCCCCCTCAGCCAAATTTTGCCCATGCCTGTTGTAAGGCCTTGTGGAACTACAGCTCCCAGGATTCCCCACCCAGCCTTGAGCGGGTCCAGCCTGCCCCCCCCCCTTTCTGCGAGCTTGGCTACCTGCGGGGCAAGAGTGAGCCCCCGCCTTCACTGCCTCCTCGGAGCAGGAGCAGCGCCTCCTTGGCACCGGGGCTTCCCTGCGCGGCCCCCGAGGCGAGCCTAATAGCCTCAGGGGGGAGCTTTCCTTTTCCCCAGCTGAGGGAATGGTGGAAGTTCAAAACCCCTGGAGGGAAGGCCGAGGTTTGCCCATGCCTGCTGTAAGGCCTTGTGGAACTACTGCTCCCAGGATGCCCTCCCCCCTTCGGCGAGCCCATTTACCTGCGGGGCGAGAGGGAGCTCCCGCTGTCCCTGCTGCCTCGGAGCAGGAGCAGCGCCTCCTTGGCACCAGGGCTTCCCTGAGCAGCCGGACGCTATCTGGCGGGCGGGGGAATGCGCCCTTTACCCAGATGGCGCGCCCCACGCAGCAGCGTCCTTTGCCTACCGGTAGGACCGCCCCTGAGTAATGGCTTCAGGGCACAGATGGAAATTTTTGGGTATGGAGTCCGGCAGGCCCTCCATCCTCTGAATGAGCTGGGTGTCATCAACATACTGGTGGCAATCCAGCCCAAAGCTACGTACCAGTTGAGTGAGTGGTCGCATATAGATGTTAAATAACAAGGGCAAGACGATGGCTCTCTGAAGGAGCCCACAAGGAAAGGGGGATCCCCGGAAGTCAACCCTCCCCTTTGCACTCGCTGCTTCCGGTTGTGGAGGAAAGAGGACAGCCAGTTCAAAGCCGTCCCCCTCACTCCAGCCACGGCAAGGCGGTGCGTCAAAAGATCATAGTTGACTGTATCAAACGCTGCTGTGAGGTCCAATAACACAAGCAGTGCCGATCCGCCTTGATCAAGCTGGCAATGCAGCAGGTCTGTTATTATTATTAACTATATATATAAAGGAAGAGTCGTCATGGAACGACCGTCCCAAACAGAGAAACCTTACAACGCAGAGACACCAAACTTGCCAACAGAAATAGGCCTCAGACAAGGTAGGTTTGTAGCAAAGAAACTTCCCCCCCAAAACCTAAAAGGCCCCCAAAACAACAAGTAAAAAACCTACATTTCCCAGCATCCTCCGGGGCTGCCAACGACTCCCCCAGCCTCTACATTCTGACAACATGATTGGCTGCCAGTAAGGGCGGATTTGCATAACTCCTGGACTGGCCAGCCAACATGAACATTCCGACCCATAACAAACTGTCAGAGGAGGATAAGGCAAAGGGCTGAGGGACAAACACAAACACCCAATTCACTTCCCACAGAAAATTTACACCCCTACAAATCACAGACCACGCCCAAAATTGACAGTAAGGCTTCATTAACTTAATTTCCATGACTAGGCCTCACTTAATGGAATGCTGTTTACGCTCTGAATTGACAGTAAGGCTTCATTAACTTGATTCTCCGACTAGCCCTCAGCTCATTGGACATTGTGTATGGCCTGAATTGACAGTAAGGCTTCATTAACTTGCTGTTCCTGACTAGGCCTCAGCTCATGGGACATTGTGTATGGCCTGAATTTACAGTAACCTACCTTGGCACACAGAGCCCCTATGAGCCACGCTACATTCTACTACAGTTTGGAGGAGGGTGGACCATGGATTATGGGACTTGAAGTACCTCCATGGATAATGGGATTTGTAGTACTTCAAAACCCATCATTCCCCACAGACCACTGTGTCCCAGAACCAAGAGCGATAAAGACCAAACTTGGCAAACAATGCCCCCCATGACCCATACTCCATCCGACTGCAGATTAGAGGAGGACACACCATGGATAATGGGATTTCAAGTACCTCCACTCACTTCCAAAGTACCCCACCCACACACGCATCAACCTCTACATCAACACAACAGACGGAAAGACAAAAAACATTGTATATCCACAAGCTATGCAGAACGCCAGCAACACCACACAACAACAACTCCACAGGACTCCAACATCCCACCCACCAAAACAACCCACAACAACACAGCCATGACCCCAACAACACCATAACTAACAACAACTCCAACCCTTACATACTCAGACTTCCTCGCATCTCCAAAATAGGGCACAGCAACGCGTGCCGGGTACAGCTAGTTATTATTATTTGCCAAAAGGGTATGACATCATGAATTATGAAGGTTATGAATTCCATTTTCTCTCTCTCCAAAAATACCATTATAATAAACCTCATTATCAATGGGAGTGATTGCATGAAAAAACTATTGAGGCATGTCTTGCATGCATGTAAGTCTTTCTGCTACAACTTATTGCCAATTCGTAAAATGGAGAGATGCAGGCGATGAACACCAGAGGGTACTGCTTTCACACTTTGGACTGGCAAGTGAGGAAAGCTTGCTGAAACTTGGCTCTAGTTTCATTTCAAAGCATTGTGAGGATAGGTATATACACATACCATTTCCTAGGATGTGATTATTTATTTATTTAATTGATTGATTTTTTTTTTATACTGCCATTCTCAGCCTGAGGGCGACTCATGGCGGTTTACAAGCGGCATTATTCAGTGCTCATAACATAAAAACAAATTAAAATCACATAGCTAAATAGTACATTATTAACATCAATCTATCTCTCTCTCTCTCGCATTACTTCGTGAACGAAAATTCTTAGGAAGGACTCATCCCACGCTTTTTACAAGCGCGTTGATGACTAAAATTGCCTTCAAGGTGTTGGTTTTAACCTTTAAGGCCTTGCACTGTCTAGGGCAGGGGTGCTCACACTTTTTCAGCATGGGAGCTACTGATTAAAAAAACCAAGTCCCAAAGATCACCTGCCCAGAAATGTAAAACGTATAACTATTTTCTTATTTATTTTTTTATATTTATTATTCATTTTTATGTTCCGCTCCTTCCAGCAGGCTCGGGGCAGTTTACATAAAATGAAGTTATAAAACATCAACATTTCAATTTAATAACAACAATATAAAACAGAGCATAAAAATACATCCAACCACCCCATTTCTCCCACACTGCCATATTACCACAACCATTATCAGCCAGAAAGTAAGAAGAGAGGCTTTTGAACTGCAAGGCCATTTAATACTCAGCAAGGTAAACAAAGGGGCATGCAAAAATACATCCAACCACCCCATTTCTCCCACACTGCCATATTACCACAACCATTATCAGCCAGAAAGTAAGAAGAGAGGCTTTTGAACTGCCAGGCCATTTAATACTCAGCAAGGTAAACAAAGGGGCATGCAAAAATACATCCAACCACCCCATTTCTCCCACACTGCCATATTACCACAACCATTATCAGCCAGAAAGTAAAAAGAGGCTTTTTAACTGCAAGGCCATTTAATACTCAGCAAGGTAAACAGAGGGGCATGCAAAAATACATCCAACCACCCCATTTCTCCCACACTGCCATATTACCACAGATATTATCAGCCAGAAAGTAAGAAGAGAGGCTTTTGAACTGCAAGGCCATTTAATACTCAGCAAGGTAAACAAAGGGGCATGCAAAAATACATCCAACCACCCCATTTCTCCCACATGTCCATATTCCCCAACATATATTTCTCAAGGAGCAAAGCAAGCAGAGAGGCTTTGGAGCTAAAAGGCCATTTTTAAACATTAAAAATAAACAAAGAGACATGCCACAGAACAATCAAGCACCCACCCCAAAGTAAAAAGACCGACCTTTGAGATGCGGTAAGGAAATGACCCCAAAGCGTCCTTCTTCTCCTCCTCCGTCATTGCTCCTATTTCCACGCCACCAGCATGCGTGCCGCCTCAAGAGCTCACGAGAAGTCCGAGAGGCAGAATGGGCGCTTCTGCGCATGCGCAAGGCCAGCCATGCATCGCGTCATCCAGGCCCGCCCCTTTGGTCTCCTACGACTCTGAGTGGCTGGAGAAGGATGGAGGGAGGAGGAGGAATCCAAAAGAGGGGGCCCATTCTGCCTCTTGGACTCTGCAGCTTTTGGAGGCAGCGTGCGAGCAGGGAGCCGGGAGGAGCAAGGACTGAGGACTTCTTTGCAGCGTGCAGGGGCGCGTGAAGAGGACCAACAGCAAAAAACCTGGTCAGGGGCCTGAAGATCACCAGGATGAGGCCCAAAGATCACCCTGGTGATCCCGATCACCATTCTGAACACCCCTGGTCTAGGGCCTGCGTACTTGAGGGACCGCCTTACCCCGTATGTTCCCCCGAGATCACTACGTTCAGAAGAACAGAATCTGTTACTTGTGCCATCAATCCGCTCCTGCCATCTGTCCACAACCAGGCAGAGAGCCTTCTCTGTGGTGGCTCCGGTGTTATGGAACTCTCTTCCTGATGACACCCGAGCGATTTCGGAGCTTGCTCCCTTTCGTAGGGCTTGCAAGACTCCCCTCTTCAGACTGGCTTTTAATTAGTCCGGCCTGTCCGGCGTTCTCTGTGCCTGAGGTTTTAAGGAATTGTAACCCCTTTGAATGTTACTCTTGTAATCGTCCCGTGTTTTTTATGTTTTTATTGTATGCTGCAAGTTTTTGTCGCACGCAGCATGTTTTATTGTATTTGTGATCCGCCCCGAGCCTGCAGGGAGGAGTGGAATATAAGACCGAATAATAAATAAATAAATAAATAAATAATAAATAAAAAGGCCAATCTGAGATAGGCAAGTCCGGTTGCAGAAAGCACAGCTAAAAGTCTCCTTGGGTGATGTTGTTTCCAAGTTGCGGTTCTTTCTGCGTTGTCATTTCTCTTCGAGACCCAATCGGCGTGTCTTCTCGAAAGAGGCAGCAGCATTGTGGATAGTACGTCTCCACGCCTCCCGATGTGAGGCAAGGGTGGACCATTGTTGGTGATCAATCTGGCCGAGCCTGAGATGTTGTTTCAGGGCAGAGGTTCCCAAACGTTTTTGGCCTACCGCCCCCTTTCCAGAAAAACATTTACTCACCGCCCCCCTAGAAATTAATTTTTTTAAAATAGCTATTAAACAGAAAGATAGATAGATAGATATATACAGTATATATATATTAATGCAGTGGTTCTCAACCTTTCTAATGCCATGACCCCTAAATAAGGTTCTCCATGTTGTGGTGACCCCCAACGCTATTTTCGTTGCTACTTCATAAATAATTTTGCTACTCTTACGAATTCTAATCCATATATCTAATATGCAGGTCAAAGCGAAGGGGGCGGGGCCAAAGAAGAGGGCCACGCAACACCTCCTAAATGGCCAATCGTTCACTGCCCCCTTAAAGGGGTTCACTGCCCCCCAAATTCACCTGAGCCTCCCACCGCCCCCTTGGATCACCTCAACGCCCACCAGGGGGCGGTACCGCCCACTTTGAGAATCAGTGTTTCAGGGAGTCCTTATATCTCTTTTTTGGGGCGCCTCTTTTGCACTGACCCGTGGCGAGTTCATCCTAGAGTAGTATCTTTGGGAGGCGGTGGTCCTCTATCCTAGAGACGTTCCCTGCACAGCACAGCTGTGTTCTCAATAGCATGGCCTCAACGCTGGTGATCCCTGCTTGCTCAAGGACAGCAACATTCATCACATAGTCGGTCCAGTGTACATTTAGGATTGTGCAAAGACAGCGCTGATGAAAGCGTTCGAGGAGTCGTAGGTGTTGGCGATGGGTGACCCATGTTTCAGACCCATAGAGGAGAATAGACAGTACGATAGCTCTGTACACACTGATTTTGGTGCTTTGCCTCAGGTGCTTGTTGCTCCAGACTCTTTTGTGAAGCCTTCCGAATGCACTCTATGCTTTTGCTAATCTGTGATCTATCTCTTTATCAATCTTGGCGTCTGAAGAGATGATGCTTCCCAGGGAGGTGAACTGCTGAACGGACTTAAGCACAGGTGTGTCTATGCTGACGTGGGGATGATGGTGTTCTTCCTGTGGTGCGGGCTGGTAGAAGAATTCCGTTTAAAACTCAATAAAACCATAACTCCTCCGCATTTCATTACCAATTCATTGTCCAGTCACGTTGTCCAGCCATTCCGAGGTCAGAGGTCATAGCTACACTGCGTTTGGAAACGCTTGCTCAAATAATTAAGTTTTTACTTTTTTACGAAATGTTAAGAGGGTGGAGGCCGATTGAATATCCCTGGAGAGGCATTCGATCTGCTTTATATCCCTCTAAAGCAGTGTTTCTCAATCTTCCTAATACCGCAACCCCTTAATAATATATTGTACTTACATATAACTTGTAAGCCGTTCTGAGTCCCCTTTGGGGTGAAAAGGGCGGCATATACGAGAGCGGGTCAATAAGTCCGTGACTTTTTGAATTTCCCGCCTCTTAACTGAAAGGGCAACACTGTTCCTGTCAACAGGCATCTGCCAGTTGACTCCTGTCAAAATTTGAACAAGCTGCGACATTTAGTTTGTGTTTGACAACCATTTATAGCAGACTACTGCGTGATTTGAGGAGAAAATGGGGAAAAAGTGGATTTCGTGTGCTCATTAAGCATTTTTTTTTTGCGGAAAAAAACATCACTCAAAACAAGACTAAGCTTGATAAATACTATGGGGACTCTGCACCATCAATTTCAATGGTAAAAAAGTGGTTTACTGAATTTCGTTGTGCCCATACAAGCACGGAAGATGCCAAACGTTCTGGACGCCCAGTTGAGGTCTCTACACCCGAAACAATTGGGGAAAAAAAATCATGATATGGTGTTGGCCGATCGGAGATTGAAAGTGCGAGAGATTGTGAAGGCCATAGGCATCTCACATGGCTCAGTGGTTTCAATTTTTAATGATCGCTTGGGTATGAGAAAGCTTTCCACAAGATGGGACCAGGACAATGCAAGGGTGCACACAATGCGAGGGTGCACACATGTGCAGTTTCCATGGCAACAATCCATGAATTGGGATACAAATTCCTCCCTCATCTGCCCTATTCTCCGGATTTAGTCCCGAGTGACTATTTCTTGTTTCCAAACCTGAAGAAATGGCTCGGCAGAAAGAGATTTGACTCCAACGATGAAATCATCTCACAAACAAATACCTATTTTGATGACCTCGACAAATCTTATTTTTTGGAAGGGATAAAAAAATTGGAGAAACGTTGGACAAAGTGTATAGAGCTCAAAGGAGACTATGTTGAAAAAAAGTTTTTAATCCTGTGTTCATTCAAAAAGACACTGACTTATTGACCCGCCCTCGTAAATGTTGTAAATCAAGTCAGTGTTTGCGGGCGGTGGGTGGTGTGGTGGGAGCAATATGTGCCAGCGTTTCGATTGGCTGCCACTGTGAGATTATTTGCATAATGGGCTCTGATTGGCCAGCCTCAGAACTCCAACATTCTACGGCTCAAGACAAAGGGGATTGGCTGCCACTGAAATGGTATTTGCATAAAGGACTCCGATTGGCCAACCACATTCCAACATTCTAAAGTGACTCAGAGGGAAAAGGAAAGGGCTCAGGCAGTCAGCCACTGCTGTCCACAGCAATCACGGATCAGGACCAAACTTGGCTAACAGGGGCCCAATGGCCCACTTCATAACCTGGTGTGGTTTAGGGCAGGAGGGGCAACGAATGATGGTATTTGCAGAACCTTCACATTATTCACTTCCCAAACAACACTGCCCTATAAATCACAGACCAGGCCCAAATTTGACAGCAAGGCTTCCTCAACTTGATTTTCCTGACTAGGCCCCCAACAATGACAGAACAAGTCCAAACTTGGCACACAGACCCTCCAAGATGCACCCTACACCCTGGTGCGGTTTGAGGGAGGATGGACCATGGATGATGGGACTTGCAGCACTTTAATTCACTTCCTTAGAGCACTGTGGCCCACACCAATGACGAATCAGGCCCAAACATGGCACACAGAGGCCCAATGGCCCACTTTACAAACCTGTTGCGGTTACGGCAGGATGGCTCACAAATGATAGGATTTGCTGTACCTTCACCCAATACATTTCCCACAGAACATTGCAGCCCCTACAAATCAGATACCAGGCCCAAACATGGCACAGAGAGTACCCATGACCCACTCTACATCCTGGTGCAGTTTTGAGTGGGACGGACCACGGATGATGGGAGTTGAAGTACCTTCACTCACTTTCTGAGACCGCTGCGACCCTCATCCAGTGACTGATCAAGACCACACTTGGCACACAGAGCCCCCATGACCCACTCTACATCCTGGTGTAGTTTGGAGAACAGGGGGACCATGGATGATGGGACTTCCAGTACCTTCCCTCACTTCCAGAGACCACTGCAACCCTCATCCAGAGAATGATCAAGACCAAATGTGACACACACAGCCCCCATGACCCACTCTACATCCTGGTGCTGTTTGGAGGGGGATGTGCCATGGCCAATGGGACTTGCAGTACCTTCACTCACTTCCTGAGACCACTGCAAGCCACATAAACATCTAATAGGAACCAAGCATGGCACACAATGCCTTCCTCCAATAACCCGGGCACCGCCGGGTCCTCAGCTAGTAAATAAATAAATCAAAAGGCAACAAGAAGTTTGCCCCAAACATTGGGATATTCGTCCCTTTTTGTCGCTGCAGCCAGGGAGGAAAAAAAAATGCTGAATTTGGACATACCTACCGGCGCATGATTTGCAATGATAACATCTTGATTTCGGGAGGATAAAAAAGCAGAGCTGTCCTCTTTCCCTGAAGGGACTTAGCGAGTTCCGCTTTGCTAGTCAAAACAACCTGTTTTAGGTTTCACGAGACTGGTATTTAGGAAGAGAAGCGGGAGGAGGAGAGGATGTTTTGGCTCACCTGCTTTGTGCCCCAGGTTGGAAAGTGCTTCCTTCCCCTTGCGGCCCATCACTATCTTTGACATCTCGGCTCACAAAACCGGTTTGGTGGATGCTTTCCGATCCAATGTCAATGATCAGGATTGACACCGGATGCGAAATGACAGATCCGTAGACAGGGTAGGTAGAAAAAACATAGCTTTCATCTTGTGGGCAGTGGGACCAGGGGTCAAAGTGGCTCAACAGGACATTCATAAGGCTGTCATAAGGAAGTGGCTTGTTTTCTGCTGGAGGCAATGACCGGGAGCAATGGGCTCAAATTTTACTAAAACAGATTCCACCTGAACCGTAGGAAGAACTTCCTGAGCTGTTCAACAGTGGAACTCTCTGCTTCAGAGTGCAGTGGAGGCTACTTCTTTGGCGGCTTTTAAACAGATGCTGGATGGCCATCTGCCAGGGGTGCTTTGATTATAATTTTCCTGCAGGGAAGAAGGAGGTTGGACTAGATGGCCCTTGGGGTCTCTTCCAGCTCTTATTATTCTACTAGCTTCGGGACCCGGCGGTGCCCGGGTTATTTGAGGAAGGCATTGTGTGCCAAGGTTGGTTCCTATTAGATGTTTATGTGGCTTGTAGTGGTCTCAGGAACTTAGTGAAGGTACTGCGAGTCCCATTGGCCATGGTCCATCCCCCTCCAAACCGCACCAGAATGTAGAGTGGGTCATGGGGGCTGTGTGTGTGTCACATTTGGTCTTGATCATTCTCTGGATGATGGTTGCAGTGGTCTCTGGAAGTGAGGGAAGGTACTGGAAGTCCCATCATCCAGGGTCCCCCGTTCTCCAAACTACACCAGGATGTAGAGTGGGTCATGGGGGCTCTGTGTGCCAAGTGTGGTCTTGATCAGTGATTGGATGAGAGTTGCAGCGGTCTCAGAAGGTGAGTGAAGGTACTTCAACTCCCATCATCCGTGATCCGTCCCACTCAAAACTGCACCAGGATGTAGAGTGGGTCATGGGTACTCTGTGCGCCAAGTTTGTGCCTGGTCTCTGATTTGTAGGGACTGCAATGTTCTGTGGGAAATGAATTGGGTGAAGGTACTACAAATCCCATCATTGGTGAGCCATCCTGCTGTAAACCACACCAGGTTTGTAAAGGGGGCCACTGGGCCTCTGTGTGCCAAGTTTGGTCCTGATTCGTCATTGGTGTGGGCCACAGTGCTCTAAGGAAGTGGATTAAAGTACTGCAAGTCCCATAATCCATGGTTCATCCTCCCTCAAGCTGCACCAGGATGTAGGGTGCATCTTGGGGGGTCTGTGTGCCAAGTTTGGTCTTGTTCTGTAATTGTTGGGGGCCTAGTCAGGAAAATCAAGTTGAGGAAGCCTTGCTGTCAGTTTTGGGCCTGGTCTGTGGTTTATAGGGGCTACAGTGTTGTTTGAGAAGTGAATCAGGTGAAGGTACTGCAAATCCCATCATTCATGGCCCATCCTGCCCTAAACCACACCAGGTTGTGAAGTGGGCCATTGGGCCCCTGTGTGCCAAGTTTGGTCCTGATCCCTCATTGCTGTGGGCCTCAGTAACTGACTGCCTGAGGCCTTTCCTTTTCCCTCTGTGTCACCTTAGGATGTTGGAATGTAGATGGCCAATCAGAGTCCTTTAAGCAAATACTCCCTCGGTGGCAACCAATCCTCTCTGTCTGGTGCCTTAGAATGTTGGAGTTCTGAGACTGGCCAATCAGAGTCCTTTATGCAAATAATCCCACAGTGGCAACCAATCGAAACGCTGCCACATATACCTCCGCACCTCCGCCCGCAAACACTGACTTTTATTAGATAGATAGATAGATGATTCTACAATCTGGCTTCATTTCCCATGATGCTTCTGAACTACGGTCCATCCAAACCGGTCTTGGAGTTTTACACAACACCTGGCATCCTGTTCGTAACATCCATAGGCTTAAGTCCAACATACACCCATCTTGGAAAGTCATATATTTCATGCAGGAAAAGTATAATCAAATCACCCCCAACAGATGGCCACCCAGTCTCTGCTTAAATGCCTCCACCAAAGTCCGAAACAGAGAGTTCCACTGCTGAACAGCTCCCACAGTTAGGAAATTCTTCTTCATGTTCAAGTGGAATCTTTTAAACAGAGGCTGGATGGTCATCTGTTGGGGGTGCTTTGATTGCGATTTTCCTGCTTCTTGGCAGAAGTGGGTTGGACTGGATGGCCCACAAAGTCTTTTCCAACTGGGAGTCAGCTGCATTATGATCAATACTGACCTAAAGGTCATGAGTTCGAAGCCAGCCCGGGTCAGAGTGAGCTCCCGACCAAAATTGTGTAGCTTGTTGTCAACCTTTGCAGCCCGAAAGACAGTTGCATCTGTCAAGTAGGAAATGTAGGTACCACTTTGTGGGGAGGCTAATTTAACTGATTTACGGGGTCATAAAAATCTCCAGGAAGTATGCAAAGAATGAGGAAGTGACAGTTCCCCCTAGTGGCCAGAAGCTGGAATGTTAAATAGCCTCTGAGTGTCTGTCTATATATGTTGTGTGTCTATGGCATTGAATGTTTGCTGTGTATATGTACATTGTAATCCGGCCTGAGTCCCCTGCGGGGTGAGAAGGGCGGAATATAAATGATATCATCTTCTATATATATAAAATCCTTCATGTCATCCTGACAGGCTCATAGACAAAGAAACCACACAAGGCAGACACACAAAAACAGCCCACATACCCAGAAAACCCTACGAGGTATGTTTACCACAAAAAAAAAAACCCAAAGAAGAGTCAACGGCCACAAATCCAAAAAAACATTATGGACTACAACTCCCATGATCCCCCACACCACCCCCCTCTGACAGTTTAGAGTGTCGGAATGTTGGTGGTGCTGGCCAATTACAGGCATTATGCAAATACTCCCTCAGTTAGAATGTAGAGGCTGGGAGCCACCCCCCTCTGGCAGTTTAGAGTGTCGGAATGTTGGTGATGCTGGCCACTCAGAGCCGTTATGCAAAACAGACAGGTAATAAAAGGCAATACAAGAGGTAGAAGCTGGTGAAGGGACTAGCAAAAGGAAGGGGGAAAAGGTAGGGAGGGAATGGAGGAAGGGAGACAAGGGGAGCAAGAACTGATACAGAAAGGGGAGGGATGGCAGGAAGGAGGCAAAGGAAAGAAGGAAGGGAGGGAGAAGAGGCAGGAGGACAGAGAGAAGAGAAAAGCTGAGGGGGAGAGGGAAGAAAGGAAGTATAAAAGGCAGGAAGGGATGTTACTGTTGGTCTTCGCCACATGAACACATGCATGTACATATAGACATGTGCACATACACACATATATACATGCACTAAAATATACTAATGCACACATACATACACACATCTGTACTTACACACATCTACACATATGCACGCATATACATATACAAAAACACACATATACATAAGTACACACATATACACGCATATACATATACACATATAAATAAGTACGCACACATATACACACACACATATGTGCACATAGACACAAATCCATATATATATATATATATATACATACATACACACACACACAAAACACACACATATATAGACTGTGACACAGGAAAGAGAAAAGGCCACAGCTGCGCATGGCCGGGTTCAGCTAGTAAAGAAATAAAATTAAACAAATAAATAAATAAATAATTTATTATTTATAATTCAAAGTGCTGGCTTTGGCCTTTAAAGCCCTTAACGGTTCTGGTCCAACTTACATGTCCGAACGCATCTCTTCCTAGGAACCTTCAAGATGCTTAAGATAATCCGGACAGACCCTGCTCTCGGTCCCGCCTGCTTTGCAGGCGCGATTGGTGGGGACGAGAGACAGGGCCTTTTCAGTGGTGGCTCCTCGGCTTTGGAACACCCTTCCTAATGACATCAGATCGGCCCCCTCCCTCCTGACATTTCGCAGGAGGGTTAAGACCTGGCTATTTGACCGGGCATTTGCAGATGTAGCATGATTGTCAAATTGAGACCTAAGGAACGACGACGATGCAATTGGAAGTCGATTTAATTAATGAGACGCTGATATTGTGTTTTTAACGTTGAATGCTAATTTGTATATGTTGGAATTTTATTGTATTGATAATTGTTGATATGTTTGTCTTGAGCAGTTTTTGGTCTTGTACACCGCCTCGAGTCGCCTTCGGGCTGAGAGAGGCGGTCTAGAAGCAAAATAAATAAAATAAATAAATAAATATGATTTCTGTTTGGTCGAAAGGGTTTGGACTAAATGGCCCATGTGCCGGTTAATTGAGAGTCCACTCTTTATGCAACCTGCACTGTGGTGCATTTTGTGACAGTGCTTTTTTGAATAAGTTAAAAATAGTCGGCCATTGTTTTGGGGATGACTTTACCCTCCAGGAGCCCTGTGCCATCTGTCTATTGCCACCCCCTGGTTGCCCCTCTCTTCCCACAGGGCTACATTGTCCCTCTATATCAGCAATTTGGGGGGAGAAGGAGGCGGGTTTGGGGTGCTGTAACCAACACCTGCGGCTGCCGGCACAATGGGCCATGGGCTGTGAGTGTGCAAGAGATTGATGCTTTGTGGGCGGGAGGCAAGAGAGGCCTGTCATTCGAAGCCATGTGAACTCCAGCTTCGGAGGGCAGGCTTTGATGGACAGCTTTTGTGGGTTGCCATTGGGTTCCTTCTTCCCCCCTCTCCCCCAAAAAGGCTCTGCTTGAACAGACAGCAAGTTGGGCAGAGCGGGTGGGTTGGAGGCCAGGTTTCCCCACACCCCATGCTCCTCGCAGGGCCATTGCAAACATTTGGAGAGGTTTCCCCCCCTCTCTTTCTCTTTGCACCCCCTTTTCGCCCCACACTCTTTCCCCACTTGTTATGCATCCGGCAATTGCTTTGCTGCAGGAATGTGCAGCATTAATTAAAAAGTGCACAGAAGGGAGAAGAGAGAAGGATCGAAGATGTCTCGAGACTTTTCGTTTTCTGGGTTTCCATCCTCCAATCCAGATAGTGGTCCTTTCCATCGAAAGCTGCGAAATCTTTGTTTATCATCTCTCGTTTGAAATCCTACTCATTCTGACCCAGAGCGGGGTCTTTAATGCTTGACTTTCGACTTCTTTCAGGGTCTTTTTGAAGTCTGTTTCTGTCCCACAGCTTCCCTTTTTTTTTGCATGCATGAAAGAAAGATGCATCCATGTGTAGGGTCTTGCTCTTATATGTTGCACAAAAGGCTTTTGGATAATCTATCAGGTTTGAATAGTGAGGGAAAGATATGGATTTTCAAAAAATCGTTTGTGTCAGGACTGACTTGAGAAACCGCAAGTTGCTTCTGTCGCTTTATTGTCAAAGGTGCTTAATTTGTAAAATCGTAATGTAATTTGACATTCAGTAGGCTTTTCCTTAATCCTTCCGTATTATCCAACATTTTCGCATATCCAACGTTCTGCCGGCCCATTTATGTTGGATAAACAAGACTCTAAAGTAATCAGAAACTACATTTATCCCACTCCTATCAATCCGCATGGATTAATTGAGGACCCATCTACACCGCTACATAATCCAGTTTCTGATTTCAGATTATCTGTGTCGAACTGGATTATATTACGACACAGGAAGCAATGTATCATACAAAAATACACATTATATTGGAAGTGAACAAGTGGTTGACCCGGAAACACATATATGTTACATATATCTCTCTAGTATAGAGCAGGGCTGTCCAACTGGCGGCCCGCGGGCCGTATATGGCCCCCCAGCACCTTCCCCATGGCCCCCTACCCTCCTGCAAGATATCTGCTTTTTAAGATTAATGTATTATTATTATTTTTTTGAATATTTTTTTGAATATTTTTTTTATTTTTGTGGCGGGGGTGAGGGGCGGGGCGGGGCAGGGAGGAGGAACAGGCTCCCTTCCTCCTCCTCCTACTTCCCTTCCTCCCCCTCTCTCTCCCTCCCTCCTTCTCTCTCTTTCCCCCTTTCATTCCTTCCCCCTTCCACCACCTGAACGAAAGAGGGAAGGAGAGAGAGAGTGCACCGAGCGAGAGGGGGCGTGGCCAGAGCAAAAAAGGGGTGGGGCCGAGTTCAGAGCGCGCGGGGGGGGGGTGCTCATCCATTCCCTTTCCGGCTTCCTCCTCTTCTGAGGATTCGTGCCAAGTTTGGTCCTGATCCATCATTATTTGAGTCCACAGTGCTCTCTGGATGGAGCAAAACTACAACTCCCAAACTCAAGGTTCAGTACTTTCTGTTGCTCTCATGAGAGTTTAGTCTGTTTGATTCAACCTGGCTGAGGCATGCTTTGATTGTGTTTTCCCCTTATGGCAGAAGGAGGTAGGACTGGATGGCCCTTGGAGGTCTCCTATTCTAGGAACCCATTGTAATTATTATTATTATTATCATCATCATCATCAGAGGCTGAATGGCCATCTGTGAGGAATGCTTTGATTGTGTTTTCCCCTTATGGCAGAAGGAGATTGGACTGGATGGCCCTGGATGGCCTTTGGAGGTCTCCTACTCCAGGAACCTGTTGTTGTTGTTATTATTATTATTATTAGCAGAGGCAGAATGAATATTATGCCTTGTCATTCAGGGTTATAGGCCTGTGTGGAAGGGCCCTGGCTTCTTATTTGACTTTCTTTCCACACATCTGAATAAAATCCCATGTTATTTGCTTTAAACCAGATTATATGAGTGTGGACTCCGATAATCCAGTTCAAAGCAGGTATTCTGGGTTATATGGCTGTGTGGAAGGGCCCTGAGTCCACACTGCAATATAATCCAGTTCAAAGCAGGTTTTGTGGGGTTTCCTGCCTGGATATTCTGAGTTATATGGCTGTGTGAAGGGCCCTGAGCCCACACTGCAATATAATCCAGTTCAAAGCAGGTTTTGTGGGGTTTCATGCCTGGATATTCTGAGTTATATGGCTGTGTGAAGGGCCCTGAGTCCACACTGCAATATAATCCAGTTCAAAGCAGGGACTGGGACTTGAGACTGGGATTTTGGTGTTCATCTCTATCTCCAAGTCAAAGTCCCGGTGTCGCCCACAGACACCTCCAAGGCGGGGAGGGGCCGGAGCCGGGGAGGGGGCGGAGCTGGGGGTGGGGCAGGGGTGGAGCCAGGGAGGGGGCGGAGCCGGGGGCGGAGGCAGACTATTCGACCCCCCAGGTCATCAGTAACCGGAATTCCGGCCACAGGTCCGGTAGAAGTTGGACAGCCCTGGTATAGAGCATAACAAACGAAGTGCACAACAATAAGGAAATACGCATCACAGCACTGCCTACAGTACAGTACCTCAGCAATGCTCAATTGGAAGTCCATGACAGGTGTGAAGGAAAGATTGTCCAGGAAGATAAATAAGTCCACAAGGTTTTCAGGTAAGTAGTCCAGGTAAGTCGTTTACCATCTGCAATATAGTTATGTCACAACGACCTTGTGCCAATGCGCCTGCCTCTATACATCACTGGATAAGCCTGTTCCTGCATTCCTTCACGGAAAGGTTGCGCCAATGCGCCTGCCTCTATGGAGAGGTTGCGCCAATGGGCATTTAGGACAAAAACCAATTGTAATCCATGCCAGGTACTTCAACGTAGACGAAAAGAGATGGTGTCCCGAAAGCAGTTCCACAGGACGCCAGGCATGCCGCAACGGTAGAGCTGCAGGACCCGATCCATTTCGCCACGGGTCGGCTTTGTCAAGCGGCAAAGTGCATGGCATTAAAGGTGTGTCACAGGATATATCAATTCTGTAAAATGACATCAATAATTTAACATTTTCTACAGAGAAGAGCTAGTAAGTTTACAGAATACATTACATACCATGCTGTAAATTTTCAACGACACAATCTATCCTACAGACCTGGAGGTAATTGGGAGGAGCTACAACTATGCTATATATGGAGAACTTCAAATCACCATAAGTTATGTCAGGAGAGTGTCATTTTGTGTCATTTCGGTTGGTGGTGTGCCCCAGGATTTTGTAAATGTAAAAAATGTGCCGCGGCTCAAAAAAGGTTGAAAAACACTGGCTTAATAATGAAAGCTTAAGAGGACACTTGGAATGGTTTGTATTGAAACCCAAGGGAAAAAAGTCCCATTCAGACTTTGAGTCAAATTGAACCACTACAACCCTGGGGAGGAGCGGTCAGAAGTCCACAGCACCCTGAGGAAGCGTGTTTTACGTGAAACGGCCATCTTGGCGTCGTCAGCTTACCTCTAGCCGTAGGCGCCTGCCCACCCGGCAGTTTGCCAGCTCTTTCGTCCACCAAGGCTCCCCCACAGACTCTGTCTCTCAGTCCGTGAGTTATTAGGCTCCGGACTCCCCATAGGGTTACCTGGACCTTGTTAGCGCGTCGCTTTAGCCCTCAGATGTTTGTAAGGGCTTTTGGTATATTGGCATACTGATATATGTTGTCTCTTTAGCCCTCAGATGTATGTAAGGACTTTTATTGCATTGTCATATTGATTTATACATGATATATGTTGTAAGATACATTGTGATATAGGCATTATACTGTATGTAATATTGTTCTACAGCTCTGAGATTGTTTAGAATACACTTTTTGATATTTTTGTATCAGTTATTCTCTTAATTAGCTTGCTACCTGGGATCAAAATTCCTTCCTATTCAGGGTGCATCTGCACTGTGGAATTAAGACAGTTTGGCACCACTTGAATTACCATGGCTCAATGCTATGAGGCCCTAGGAGTTGTAGTTTGTTGAGCCACCAGCATTCTTTGACAGAGAAGAAAGTTGAGATACAACTCTCAGGGTTCCACAGCATTGAGCCATGGCAGATGGGATTTGTAGTTTGGTTAGGCACCAACACTCATTGCAGAGAAGGCTCAAGACCTTATAAAACTACAATTCCCAATGGCCCCAAACTGCATTCTACAATGTAGATGCACCCTAAGTGTGTTTATTCTACACACCTGAAACTATTGAATGGAAGGTTCTTCGGAGAGAGGGGACTAAGATGCCTTTGCAGTACATACATCAGTGTTTCCCAACCGCTGTGCCGTGGCACACTAGTGTTCCATGCGCGATCATCAGATGTACCGGGGAAGAACCGACCACCCCGCCAGGAGTCATCTGGGCAACCTGCCTCTCACTCTGTCTCTCCGTCTCTCTCTCTCTGTGGCACAAGCAGGGCCAATCAATGCCGGCCAAGAAACAAGCCCCGCCTCTCTAAGGGTCTCCCGCCCGGCACCACCATGTTTGTTCAGGACGGAAGTCCCGGGGGAGGGGAGGGGGCGGGGCCTCGGCTTCCTGGAGAAGTGGTTGGTTGGAGGCTGAGAAGGGGAGGAGCCGGGCGGCGCCTTTCTCTGTGAGGTCACTTCCGGAGGAGGTGGAGAGCTTCCAGAGAGGAGCGTTGGGCTTTGTTTTCCTCTCAGCTGGCTCAGGATTCCTTCGGGCTTTGGGACCGAGGCGGCTCCAGGGCCTCCTCCCTTCTTCTCTCCTGGCCTGGGCTGTGCCTCGGCCTCTCCTGCTCTCAGGCCTCCTTCCTTCCTTCCTGCCTTCCTTCCTTCCTTCCTTCCTTTGCGGCCTGCCTTTCGGCTTCGGAAGGCTTGCCCCTGCGCCTCCCTCCCTCCCTGCCTGAGGGAAACCCAGGTGAGCAGCGTCCTTGAAGCACCGGGTGGTGATGATAGGGCAGCGTTGGCCCAGGCGACCCAGTCCGAAGCACACAACGCGGGATGTCTATGTCCGAAGCACACAAGGCGGGATATCTATGTTGCGTGCATCGAAACAGGCCCACTCAGGTTTCACACTGAGTGTATAAATACATTAAAAAAACATATTAACTGTATGTATTACTGTGTTAGAGTGTCATTTTGGTTGGTGGTGTGCACCAGGATTTTGTACATGTAAAAAATGTGCCGCGGCTCAAGAAAGGTTGAAAAACACTGACATACATCACTGGTCATTAAGGATTGTGGGATCTGTAGTCCTACCCCGAAAGGAACACTTCTGTGTTCTCCTTTGAGGTCTGCCTTCTTTCCTTCTATTTTCCCAACCTGGTGTGTGTGTTCCTGGTACCCAAGAAATACCATCATGGAAGGGCTTAGTGAGTTTGCTTGGCTTTGGTTTCCACCGACTGTGTTTTGAACAACCACTCTCTCTGTGTGTATTTAGAGGGGGGGGTCCCTCCATGTGACCCCAGTTTTCTCATTGACATGCATAAGGGAGCTTTAATCCTAAAGCAGGCACAATAAGGCACAGGGAAGGAGGGAGTGGTCCATCTTGGGCTGGCCAAAGTGCAACGCCTTGGGAGATAATCCCACGGAAACCCACCACCCATCTTTGCAGCATTTCAGAGACCTGACGGGTAGAAACAGGACACCTTTTGCTTGGATTGCTTGCTCTTCCAAAACTTTGCGCTGGCCCAGCTGATGGGACGCCCTCGGCCTTTGCAAACACCACCATCTCTTCCTCCTCCTCCTCCTCCTCTTCCTCCAACAAGAAAAGAAATTCTGAATGAGCCCAGGGCCCCTCCGAAAAGAAAGGCCGCTCTGTCTTGGAGATGCCCGAGTGCTGCTTCCCGCACAGCTTGGCCTGTCTGCCTGAGAACCCCTATTCATTCTGTTTCAGCACCTGATTAATTAGTTAATTAGGCCCCAGAGAAGGCTGGCTCTGTTATGTAATTTTGGGGAGAGGGAAGAGAGGGTGGGATGCAGAGGTTGGTCTTCATGGAAGCCAAGCTGAGAAGTGGCTTTTCTGTTCCTTCCTCACATTTCCATCATTTCTACCGTTCCCGACAACTTTCCCAAGCAGATAGTTTAGACCAGGGCTGTCCAACTTCTACCGGCCCAGGGGCCTGAATTCCGGTCACTGATGACCTGGGGGGGCGTAGGGTCTGCCCCCGCCCCCGGCTCCACCCCCAGCTCCACCCCCGCCTCCCGGCTCCAATTTACTTACAATTCCTAGTTGCATTATTAATTATAAAATAAATATAATATTTTACTAACATTAAATGCAGGGGGGCATTCAAAAGGGCCATCCATACAATTAAATATAATATTTTACTAACATTAAATGCAGGGGGGCATTCAAATACATAATAATAACATAAAGGTTATCCTACCTTCCCAAACGCGCGGGATCCAGGAGCAGCCGGACCACGAGCAGAGGCGACGACCGAGCGAGGCAGCAGCTGGGAAGGTACAAATCACGTCTGCGTGGGCCGCAGGGATTAAGTAGCCGAGATTTTGGCAACAGTGTAGCAGGAGTATCGCGAGACTACGGAAGCCACACGGGATTTCGCTCTCAACGCAGGCGAGATTTCGCGTTGAGAGCGAGATCCCGTGTGGCTTCCAGAGTCTCGCGATACTTGCTCCGAAACCCGGAAGTGGGTAATTTTTAAAAATATTTTAATTTAATTTTTAATTTTTTAATTATTTATTAAAAAGCTTAGGGGGGCGTAGGGAAGGGGCTGGGGGGCCGTATACAGTCCCCCGGGCTGCCAGTTGGACAGCCCTGGTTTAGACCAGTGTTTCCCAACCTTTTTTGAGCCGCGGCACACTTTTAACATTAAAAAAAATCCGGGGGCACACCACCAACCAAAATCACACAAAATGACACTCTAACACAGTAAAGAACGGCTGGGGGATGGTGGCCTGCTGGGAGCAGCTGCTGGGAGTGCCGAAGCCGGGGAGGGGGCGGAGCCAGGCTGCGCCATGCCCCGCCCCCTACCCCCGGCTTCACCTCTCCCAGCAGCTGCTCCAGCCTTGAGGGGGCAGTGCCAAGACAGCGGTGTCAGAGCCAGCACAATGCTGGCTTGGCACTGTCCCCTCAAGGCTGGAGCAGCTGCTGGGAGTGTCGAAGCCGGGGGAGGGGGCAGAGGCAGGCTGCACCATGCCCCGCCCCCTCCCTCCAGCTTCAGCTCTCCTACAGGCCGTGCCATGCCCCGCCCCCTCCCCCAGCTTCAGCTCTCCTACAGAGGAGGAGCATGAGCGGTGGACGGGCTTAAGTGGGCGGGGCTCCTCCTCCACGTGGCTTCAGCGAGCGAGGGGCAAGAGTCATGGTGGGAGTCATGGCGGATTGGAGGCTGGCTGGGGAAACGGCCGAAGGAGGCGGCGCCCCAGTCCCTTCTTCTTTTTCTTCGCCACTGCCCGGCCCTTCCTCCTCCCCCAAGCAGCAGGAGTTCGGCAGGAGGGGGGAGGAAGGGGGGCAGAGAGCTTTTCTCGCGGCACAGCAGGAGGTCCGTCACGGCACACTAGTGTGCCACGGCACACTGGTTGAGAAAGACTGGTTTAGACCAGTGTTTTTCAACCTTTTTTGAGCGGCGGCACATTTTTTACATTTACAAAATCCTGGGGCACACCACCAACCAAAATGACACAAAATGACACTCTAACACAGTAATACATATAGTTAATATGTTTAAAAATGTATTTATACACTCAGTGTGAAACCTGGGCCTGTTTTGATGAACACAGCATAGATAGATATCCTGGCAGGAATGACAGAAAGACACAAAATTCCCACACAGAACTCCCATGACCAAGAGAAAATACTATTAGAGTTTGGTGGGCATTGACCTTGGGTTTTGGAGTTGTAGTTCACCTATATGCAGAAAGCACTGTGGACTGAAACAATGTTGAACCAGTCTTGGCACACAGAAGTCCCATGACCAACACAGCACACTGGAAGGGGTTGGTGTAGATTGACCTTGAGTTTGGGAGTTGTAGTTCACCTCCATCCAGAGAGCACTTTGGACTTAAACAATGATGGATTTGGACCAAACTTGGCACAAATGGTCAATGTGTCCAAATGTAGAGTTGGGGGGGGGGCACAGACTTTGACATTTGGGAATGGCAGTTACTGGGATTTATAGTTCCTAAGACCATCAGAAATAAATGTTTTCTGGTGGCCTTTGGAGATCCCTCTGAAACCCTCTCACAACCCCCCGCCCCCCACAGGGATCCCGACCCCCATGTTGAGAAATGCTGCTCTTGGTCTTCCAGCTGAGATTGACCATAGGGCCATACTGGTGGACCTAGAAAGACCATATTAATCAAATCTTCAAATAATCATATCCCCAGATATGGAGGCTAGCTGTATGTGAACTAATAGGGTGCTGAACCTATTTTGGGACCAAAGTTGAGCATGGTATGCGGCAGGTACTGGCTTGTTCAGTAGACTCTCCTCTACAGTTCCATTTTGGCGGGAAGCCTTAGCATTGAACGGTTGTGTTGTTAAAGTGCGAAGTATGGAATCTTGTGCAGACGGTCAGTCAGTGCAACTTAAGCAACGTGCAGTCATTGAACTCTTGACAGCAGAAGGTGTCACCCCAAAGGAGATTCATAAGAGAATGCAAGCTGTTTATGGGGATTGTGTTGATGAGAGTACTGTGCGTTGTTGGTGAATTTAAAGATGTTGAGGTGAGAACATCTGACTTGTGTGACAAACAAAGAGTTGGACGTCCTCAGCAACCACTGAGTTTCACAAGCAAAAGTTCGACAGATTGATTCAGGATGATTGTCGTATCACTCAGAGAGAAATTTCAAGCATAATCGGCACTTCACAAGAATGTGTGGGTCACATTATTGCTTTGCTTGGCTATCGGAAGATCTGTGCACGATGGGTACACAGCAGAACTTCAGAGACTGGATCTCACCATCGTACGGCATCCTCCATTCAGTCCAGATTTAGCATCGCCTGATTTCCATCTGTTCCCGATAATGAACGAAGATCTGCGGGGACATCATTAGGCTTCTGATGAAGATGTTGAGAGAACTGTGAGAAACAAAGTGCCAACTTCTTCTATGAGTACTCCAAAAAACATGTTCATTGTTGGCAGAAATGTATCCAATTATCTAGTGCAGGGGTGCCCACACTTTTTCAGCATGCGAGCTACTTAAATAACAACCAAGTCGCAAAGATCTACCTGGCGCGTGCGTGCGCACTCCTCCGATGCGTGCGAGCTCCTGACGCCCGCGTGCTCCTGACGCCAGCTTCAGCCCACGCAGGGCTTCTTCCGACAATGAGACTTTAGTGGGCGGGCCCTGGCAAACATCTCTTGACAAGGTGTGGTGACGTGACCACCCATTGGTTGCTCCTGGGGAAGGCGATAGCAAGGCGAAGGCGTGCGCAGGGATAGGATGCGAGGCTGCGGGAGGGAGGGAGTGTGTGTGTGTGTGAATGAGAAAGAAGAACTCGCCGGAGGAAGATGGTCCCCGTGGTTTGGCTGCAGCTGACGAGTGCGCCCTCGACGCCGGCAGGGGCGGACCAAGCATATCCCGGGGGGTACGCAAACTTTTTTTGTGCCCTCCCAGTGCACATGCGCCAATCGGTGCACGCGCACTGGCTCCAAAGCGGGAGCTAGTACGCATGCACGGACCTTTTCGCACATTTGCAAAAAGGTCCGCGTACACGGAAGTACGGCCGGAGCGCCCCGGGCTGCCTAGAAAAGGGGCAGCGCGGCACGGGCAGCGCGGGTGGCGCGGGTGGCACGGGCGGTGGGGAGCCGGCGCGGCGGCGCCCCTCCCGGGTGACGTCGCCCCTCCCTGGTGACGTCGCCCTATGCGCCTGCTTCCTTTGTCTAATGGACGAACTGGCCCTGGACGCCGGTGAGTGAAGCCTGGACGGGGCCCCGCCTCGCGCTCCACCCTACCTCTCTCTTGCCTTGGCCCTTGGCGGCACTGGGGGCCTGTCCAGGCTTCACTCACCGGCGTCGAGGGTGCGCTCATCAGCTGCAGCCCCACCGCGGGGACCATCCTCCTTCGGCGAGGTCTTCTCTCTCATTCACACACACACACTCCCTCCCTCCCGCAGCCTCGCATCCTATCCCTGCGTGCGCCTTCGCCTTTCTCCTGCCTCCCCCAGGAGCAGCCAATGGGTGATCCCGTCACCACACCGTGGCAAGAGACGAGCGCCAGGGCCCACCCACTAAAGCCTCATTGGTGGAAAAAGCCCCGCAGGGGCAGAAGGTCGCAGCAGGAGCACGCGCGCGCGAGGTGCACGCGCGCCGGACAGAAGTGCCCTATCCGGCTGGGATCGACCTCATATGGGCTTGGGATTGACTGGTCGATCGCGAGCTGCCTAATGAGCACCCCTGATCTAGTGATTATGTGGAAAGGTGACTAGCGGTAGTTAAAGAGCACATTCTAAGGATTATTTCTGCATTTGATTTATTGAAATATTCCCATCCAAACCCAAGTAACGAAGGTGGAGGCATTACTTTTCATTCAACCCTCGTATTTATGGTTGCAGAGTACATGCCATTGCCAGAAAAGCCAGCCTCTGTCAATGGGAATAGTGGAGGTTACCATCTCATCTGTGGCCATCATAGCATGTTGGGTCCCCCCTTCCTACTTTCTCCAACTTCGGGCACCAAAGAGAGATTCCCACCATTCAGGACACGAAGGTCCAGGACACGAATTTGACCTCCCCGGCTCTCAAAGGTGAGGGATGAAACCATTTTAATCTGTCATTTCCCCAGTTCTCAAAGTGGCATTGTCTCAACGCCGAAGCGTCCAATCCTGCTCCGTGGAGGGGTTTCAGGCCCAGTGAGTTTGTCCCGTTCAGAATGTTGTTCCTGCTGTTCACTAAAGACGCGCTCACGTCGGCCGAGACGGACTTCTGAAAGCTTCCTTCCAATTAGCTCCGTCCTGCTGGGTTCCAAGCAAAGCTGGGAGATCATGCGAACCGTCATGGAAACATGGCCTCTTCCCAAGCAAGTCCATTCAGAGATGCCATCCACGAAAGTGCAGACCCTATGGATGGGGGTGATATCACAATCTGGCCTCCTCTGATCAATGCCATGGCCACCAACGCTGGGAATTGTCAACGGAGAGGCACACCTCTGACACATAATGCTTTCTTAACGAATAATAGCATTCCCATTTTATTTTTAATTTTTTTACAAACAGAGTCCAGAAAATTCCAACACAAAACGGATCTGGGGAAAATAGAATGTACCCACCCCCCCCCCCGGATATATAGTTTGCAAGAGCTTTTTGTTGTTGTTGCAGCATCCCTATTTTTCTCTTCCCACCGAAATGTACAAAAAACTGTTTCATGCACAACATGGTTACATATGCCAGTGTTTCCCAACCTGTTTTGAGCCACGGCACACTTTTTACATTTACAAAATCTTGGGGCACACCACCAACCAAAATGACACAACATGACACTCTAACACAGTCATACATATAGTTAATATGTTTTTAAATGTATTTATACACTCAGTGTGAAACCTGGGCCTGTTTCGATGAACACAACATAGATATCCTGGCAGGAATGGCAGAAAGACTGAAAGTACTGAAAGTGTTTGCTTGGGAATTGACCTTGAGTTTTGGAGTTGTAGTTCACCTATATCCAGAGAGCCCTGTGGGCTCAAACAATGTTGGATCAGGACCAGACTTGGCATGAATCCTCAATATGCCCAAAAGTGTACACAGATGGAGTTTGGGGAAAATAGACTTTGATATTTGGGAGTTACAGTTTCTGGGATTTATTACTAACACACAAACAAAGAGCATCCTGAACTCTTGCAACAATGAAATTGAACCAAACTTGGCATATTGAACTCTCATTACCAACAGAAAGCACTGAAAGGGTTTGCTTGGGAACTGACCTTGAGTTTGGAAGTTGTAGTTCACCTACATCCAGACAGCACTGTGGACTCAAATAATGATGGATCTGGACCACACTTGAAATGAATACACAATATGCCCAAATATGAACGCAGATGGAGATCAGGGGAAATAGACCTTGCCATTTGGGAGTTGTAGTTGCTGGGATTTATAGTTCCCCTACAATCAAAGAGCATTCTGAACCCCACCAATGATAGAACTGGGCCAAACTTCTCACACAGAATCCCCAGGTGGCTCCCTTCCTGAATGGCTCTCTCCCTCTTCCACACCAGAAGGAAAGGCACTCACTCGGTCCGCGATTGCCTGCCATCTGTCCTTCTTTTCTGCGGTTCGAAAGAATAAGCTGGTGGGCCTGCCTCGGACTGTGCCCCTCACTTCCACTTCCGTTCACCGCCCTCCCTCGATTGGAGGCTGGCTGGCTGGGGAAACGGCCGAAGGAGGCAGTGCCCTGGCCCTTCGTCGTCGTCCCCCCCCCCCCCAAGGAGCAGCAGCAGCAGTTCGGCAGGAGGGGGAAGAAAGGGGGGGAAGAGAGGTTTTCCTGCGGCACACCAGGCGATCACTCACGGCACACCAGTGTGCCACGGAACAGTGGTTGGGAAACACTGACATATGCTGTGCATCAAATTACTTTGATGACCTCATCAGACAGGCTACTTTGCCCGTTATATGCCACTTATTCTCCCCTATCAGCACATGTGTACTTCCTTGTGGGCTCCATGCTGAAAGGGGCAACACGGGAGGCTTCTTGTGTTGCCTTCAAAACAGGACAACATGGTGTCGGGTGATGTGGGCTGTAGGAATCCAAATCAGTAGGTGGCAAAATGACCTCTGGTTGGGCCTTTAAGGCCTCAATCTCATTTTTGAGAGAATCAAATTCAACAGCAGTCCGTTGGATTATCAAAAGCATCAAATCTTTACTGCATCTAAGAAGGATGGATTGCCATTTTTTAAAGAAAATTGTCATCATTGTAATAAACTCCTGGTGGAAGGTTAATGCGTAAACCCCTAGGTACAATCTTCCTTCTAACATACTCAGATAATGTGTCCATATTCAGTTTCACCCTGATGTGGGCTGTAGGGCAATGAGTTCTCCAACCTCCCCATGAATTTGTCGCAATGTGTGGTGAACCTATTAGGTCAGTGTTTTTCAACCTTTTTTGAGCCATGGCACATTTTTTACATTTACAAAATCCTGGGGCACACCACCAACCAAAATGACATAAAATGACACTTTAACACAGTAATACATATGGTTAATATCTTTTTAAATGTATTTATACACTCAGTGTAAAACCTGGACCTGTTTCGATGAACACAACATAGATATCCTGGCAGGAATGGCGGAAAGACACAAACTTCCCACACAGAACTCCCATAACCAAGAAAAAATAACATAAGAGTTTGGTGGGCATTGACCTTGAGTTTTGGAGTTGTAGTTCATCTATATCCAGAGAGCACTGTGGACTGAAACAATGTTGGATCAGGACCAAACTTGGCATGAATATTTAATATGCCCAAATGTGAACACAGATGGAGTTTGGAGAAAATAGACCTTGACATTTGGGAGTTAGTTTCTGGGATTTATAGTTAACACACAATCAAAAAGCATCATGAACTCTTGCAACAATGGAATTGAACCAAACTCTCATTTGGTGGGGGAAGAAAGGATATTGGAGGTTCCAATTTACCAAATCCTGGGGCACACCACCAACCAAAATGACACTCTAACACAGTAATACATATAGTTAATATGTTTTTAAATGTATTTATACACTCAGGGTGAAACCTGGGCCTGTTTCGATGAACACAACATAGATATCCTGGCAGGAATGGCAGAAAGACACACACAAAGGTCTTGCTCAACAACTGTCAGTCATGGGTAAAACTTTGGCCCTCTGGGTGCTTTGGACTTCAACTCCCACCATTCCTAACAGCCTGAGGCCCTTTCCTGCTTATGTGGCTGAGGGGGAAAAAGGAAAAGGGCCTGAGGCTGCTAGGAATGGTGGGAGTTGGAGTCCAAAACACCTGGAAGGTCCAAGTTTGCCCATGCCAGCTTTCGATTCCATCGCCACATCTATCTTCAGCCTCTGGCGGTTTGAATATATGTGATTATCTACGTGATTTCCTACCTTGTCGCTATGATTATGGTGCTGCTTCTTTAAATTGTCCGCAAACTGACTGTGTTATTGTGCAGATCCCGGAACTGACATTGGATAACATTGTGAGGATACACTTTGTTTTTTGCACTCACTTCCGTGATTTCATCAAATATCGTGAGTTTTCCGTAGAGGAGCTCTCCGTGAACTCGCTACTTCCTGGTTCGCAACTCCTCCGCTCTCTGTGGCGACCACACCGAACTACCTTATGTAAGACTTTTGATTTTTTCCAGCAGGAGTGGGTACTTTGAATGTGTTTTTTTGCATATGATTATGTATGATTAATTGTGCATTTTGTACTGTGATGTAGCAGCACTCCTTTAATAAGTAACGGTATTGGAGGTTCCAATTTCCCACGGCACACCTGATCATCGCTTATGGCACATTAGTGTGCCCCAGCACACTGGTTGGGAAACACTGTGCTGGAGGACTCAAAATTATCTGCCACTGGGGGCAGGGGGGGGGGGCTGAAACATAACTTGTGTAGCCCAGTCTTTCCCAACCATTGTGCCATGAGCGATCATCAGGTGTGCCGTGGGAAATTGTAACCTTGGGGGTGGGGGGTGGAGAGTCTAGTGTGTTGAAGTATAAAAACCCTAAAAAACCTACTCGATAAAGGCACAGAATTACAAACACCCCTCCCCCTCCCCACCTGTTGTCTACTTGGTCTCTCCCTCTCCATGCATTGGGAAGGCCTGCCTCCCTTCCCCTAGGTAGAGACCTCCTCTTGCCTCCTGGGGGTTCTGTGTGGGAAGTTTGGCCCAGTTCTATCATTGGTAGGGTTCGGAATGCTCTTTGATTGTAGGGGAACTATAAATCCCAGCAACTACAATTCCCAAATGTCAAGGTCTATTTGTCCTGAACTCCATCTGCGTTCATATTTGGGCATATTGAGTATTCATGCCAAGTTTGGTCCTGATCCAACATTGTTGGAGTCCACAGTGCTCTCTGGATATAGGTAAACTACAACTCCAAAACCCAAGGTCAATGCCCACCGAACTCTTATAGCATTTTCTCTTGGTTATGGGAGTTCTGTGTGGGAAGTTTGTCTTTCTGCCATTCCTGCCAGGATATCTATGTTGTGTTCATCGAAACAGGCCCAGGTTTCACACTGAGTGTAGAAATACATTTAAAAACATATTAACAATATGTATTACTGTGTTAGCAGGGGCGGTCCTACAAGATAGGCCAAGTAGGCGGCCGCCTAGGGTGCCATCTGGGAAGGGGGCGCCATCCTGGCCGCATGGGGCGCCATCCTGGCCCTGCCGATGTTCCTCAGACATTTACATTTACATTGGGACCCTAATTTTGGACTTATGGGAGACTCCTATGAATTATGAGTCAGGTGATAGGTAATATATTCTGATTTTGATGCATTTACATTGCATTTCTTGTTGATTATTATACAGTTCTGCTTAATATTGTCATACAATATAATACAAATACAATATAACAATAGAACAATGATATATTTTATATTACATGTAATATTACAAACAATATTGCAGTATAGTGGTATTGTACAAAATAGTAATATATAATATTTTATTTTACTTTATTTTGGGTTATTTGAGTTTTATAGGAGTAATGAAAATATTTAGTAGAGGATAATTTTATTTAAATAAATAATGTTATTATTTTATAATAATAATATAATAGAATGTTACATTATATTATCATGTCAATATATTATAATATAATTATATTGTCATGTAGTATAATATAATTATGATATAATATAGTATGAGTATGGTATAATATATTGTATATACATTGATACAATATAATACTACTCCTGGTATTGTGATCTTATAATTGTATATTTGTTTTACATGGGGGGGCCGCAAAATAATGTTTTTTGGGGGGGGCAACAAAATAATGTTCGCCTACCATTTAAAATTAACTTAGACCGCCCCTGTGTGTTAGAGTGTCATTTTGTGTCATTTTGGTTGGTGGTGTGCCCCAGGATTTGGTAAATGTAAAAAGTGTGCCGCGGCTCAAAAAAGGTTGGGAAACACTGGTGTAGCCCCTTGGAAAAAATAATTGCCCACCCCTGGTGTAGATGCGCCCTGTACCCCACCTGCAAATCTTCGGTTTGTTTATACAGCAATCTCATTGGCAAGCATGGGAGATGAAAATCCCGAAAGTTCCCTATTTGAAAGGGGCTTGTGTCTAAACCAAGATGGGAAAGTAATTGCTAGTTCATCAGCCAATTAACCATTCCAAGAAGTAGCTCGCGAAGGAGGGGGAAAGGCAAGGGAATGAATTCAGGTAGGGCCGAAGTGGAATTCTTTAGGGGTTAATGCTAGGAATCCTTTCAAAGGGATTAGGTCCTACCTTGACCACTTTTCATTCTTTGCATCTCCCCCACTTCCAGGGGCCGTCCTTTCTGCCTCCTTTCCCATTCGTAATTGTTTGTTCCCCCCTTAATTGGCTGATTAACTAGTTATTACATGGAGACCGAGGGTAAGGAGGTCCCTTTCACCGGGGGCCTTGTCTTTTCCTCTCCAGTGGAAAACAGCAGAGTACATTTTGTGCAGCTCGTTAGGTTCTTCTTGCTGTTTTGCCTTTGACGACTGGCCCGGAATCCTATTTGCATTTTTAACGGTTGCATTTTAGCACAGCTGCTGTGCTAATTATTTGGGGAAAGGGGAAAGAAGGGGTCGATAAAAATAAAGACATGCACGCTGTCTCGATCAGAGTTGGTGCTTATTGTACCAAGAGAGTTGTAGGCTGGGTCCACACTGCCGTATGATGCGGTTTGGAACTGCAACCAGTTTGGAACTGACCTCACAACCTCTGAAGGATGCTTGCCATATAAGCAGGCGAAACATCAGGAGAGAATACTTGTACAACATGGCCATATTTATTTATTTATTTATTTACAATGTACATATACATGGCAAACATTCAATGCTATAGACCAGGGCTGTCCAACTGGTGGCCCGGGGGCCGTATACGGCCCCCAGCCCCTTCCCTACGCCCCCCTAAGCTTTTTAATAAAAAATAAAAATTGAAAAATAAAATAAATAATAAAAATTAAAAAAAAACCTACTTCCGGGTTCGGAGCAAGTATCGTGAGAATACGCAATCCACACATTCAATGCTATAGACCAGGGCTGTCCAACTGGTGGCCCGGGGGCCCGTATACGGCCCCCAGCCCCTTCCCTACGGCCCCTTAAGCTTTTTAATAAATAAATAAAAATTGAAAAATAAAATAAATAATAAAAATTAAAAAAAAACCCTACTTCCGGGTTCGGAGCAAGTATCGTGAGAATACGCAATCCACACATTCAATGCTATAGACCAGGGCTGTCCAACTGGTGGCCCGGGGGCCCGTATACGGCCCCCAGCCCCTTCCCTACGGCCCCTTAAGCTTTTTAATAAAAAATAAAAATTGAAAAATAAAATAAATAATAAAAATTAAAAAAAAACCCTACTTCCGGGTTCGAGCAAGTATCGCGAGAATAAGCAATGCACACATTCAATGCTTTAGACCAGGGCTGTCCAACTGGCGGCCCGGGGGCCCGTATACGGCCCCCAGCCCCTTCCCTACGGCCCCCTAAGCTTTTTAATAAAAATAAAAATTGAAAAATAAAATAAATAATAAAAATTAAAAAATACCTACTTCCGGGTTCGGAGCAAGTATCGCGAGAATACGCAATCCACACGGGATTTCGCTGTCAACGCGAGATCACGCCGGCGTTGACAGCGAAATCCCGTGTGGATTGCGTATTCTCGCGATACTCTTCGGCTTCTCTACTACTGGATCGCTGAGGCCCACAGACGCGATTAGGACCTTCTTCGACTCAGTCGGTCGTCGCCTCTCTCGTCGTCCGGGTACTCCTGGATCCTGCGCGTTTGGAAAAGGTAGGCGAAGCAGGGGGCTCCTCAGGGGCTCCTCATTCCCTCCCCATCTCCCCTCATGTATTAAATATAAAATTAAATATATTTAAAGATGAAATAAGGGGAGATGGGATACATTAAAATAAGGGGGGAGGGGAGGATGGAATTAAATATATTTAATATTAAATTAAAATAAAGGGGAGGGGAGGTTGGAATTAAATATATTTAATATTAAATAAAAATTATTTAATATTTTATCCCTGCATTTTATCTCAGTAAAAGATTATATTTGACTGTATGCATGCCCCTTTTGAATGCTCACCCTGCATTTTATCTCAGTAAATATGAGATAAAATGGGGGGAGAGGGCGGGGGAGAGGGCGGAGCCGGGGGTGGGGAGGGGGCGGAGCCGGGGGCAGGGGCAGACCCTACGGCCCCCCCAGGTCATCAGTGACCGGAATGCAGGCCCCTGGGCTGGTAGAAGTTGGACAGCCCTGCTATAGACCAGTGTTTCCCAACCTTTTTTGAGCCGCGGCACATTTTTTACATTTACAAAATCCTGGGGCACACCACCAACCAAAATGACACAAAAATACACTCTAACACAGTCATACATATAGTTAATATGTTTTTAAATGTACTTATACACTCACTTAGTGTGAAACCTGGGCCTGTTTCAATGAACACCACATAGATATCCTGGCAGAAATGGCAGAAAGACACAAACTTCCCACACAGAACTCCCAGAACCAAGAGAAAATGCTATAAGAGTTTGGTGGGCATTGTCCTTGAGTTTTGGAGTTGTAGTTCACCTATATCCAGAGAGCACTGTGGACTCAAACAATGTTGGATCAGGACAAAACTTGGCATGAATACTCAATATGCCCAAATGTGAACACAGATGGAGTTTGGGGGGACCTTGAAATTTGGGAGTTACAGTTTCTGGGATGTATAGTTAACACACAAACAAAGAGCATCCTGAACACTTGCACCAATGATAGAACTGGGCCAAACTTCCACACAGAGCCCCCAGGTGGCTCCCTTCCTGAATGGCTCTCTCCCTCTTCCACACCAGAAGGGAAGGCACTCACTCGTTCCGCGGTTGCCTGCCTGCCTTCCTTCCTTCTTTCCTGCGATTCGAAAGAAGAAGCCAGTGGGCCTGCCTCGGACTACGCTCCTCACTTCCGCTTGCATTCCCCGCCCTCCCTCGATTGGAGGCAGGCTGGCTGGGGAAACGGCCGAAGGAGGTGGCGCCCTGGCTCCTTCTTCGCCGCCGCCGCTTGGCCCTTCCTCCTCCTCCTCCCCCAAGCAGCAGCAGCAGGAGTTCGGCAGGAGGGGGAAGAAAGTGGGGAAGAGAGGTTTTTCCACGGCACACCAGGTGATCGCTCACGGCACACTAGTGTGCCACGGAACAACAGTTGGGAAGCACTGCCATAGATGCACAACATATATAGACAGATACTCACAGGCTACTTAACATTCCAGCTTCTGGCCACCAGGGGAGCTGTCGCTTCCTCATTCTTTGCATACTTCCTGGAGATTTTTACGACCCCATAAATCAGTTAAATTAGCCTCCCCACAAAGTGGTACCTACATTTCCTACTTGACAGATGCAACTGTCTTTCGGGCTGCAAAGGTCGACAACAAGCTACACAATTTTGGTTGGGAGCTTACTCCGAACCCGGGCCGGCTTCGAACTCATGACCTTCTGGTAGTGATCTTAATGCAGTTGACTCCCAGCCAGCTGCGCCACAATCCTGGTGCCCATTTAACCTGAAAAACCTACAACAACCCAGTGGTTCCAGCCATGAAAGCCTTCAACAATGCATAGTTTGGAACTGCATTATATGGTCAATATGGTCCCATATAATGCAACCTACTAGTAATATCTCTATCTCTCATCTCTATCTCTTCTCTATTTATATAATAAAGCAGAAAGTTTGTATGTATGTATGTATGTATGTATGTTTGTGCCAGCGTTCTGATTGGCTCCCGGCCTCTCAAATCCCACCCTCTACATTCAAACATCAGGATTGGTTGCCACAGAGGCAGAATTTGCTAAACCCCCTCTGATTGGCCACCATTGCCTCATTGTTAAACCGCCTCTGATGGGACATCATTGCCTCAAACACCAGGATTGGTTGGCACAGAGTCAGCATTTGCTACACCGGCTCTGATTGGCCACCATTCCTCCTTCCCTATTCTCTAAGCAAGTGTTTTTCAACCTTTTTTGAGCCGCGGCACGTTTTTTACATTTACAAAATCCTGGGGCACACCACCAACCAAAATGACACAAAATGACACTCTAACACAGTTATACATATAGTTAATATGTTTTTTAAATGTATGTATACACTCAGTGTGAAACCTGGGCCTGTTTCGATGAACACAACATAGATATCCTGGCAGGAATGGCAGAAAGACACAAACTTCCCACACAGAACTCCCATAACCAAGAGAAAATACTATAAGAGTTTGGTGGGCATTGACCTTGGGTTTTGGAGTTGTAGTTCACTTATATCCAGAGAGCACTGTGGACTCAAACAATATTGGATCAGGACCAAACTTGGCATGAATACTCAATATGCCCAAATTTGAACACAGATCGAGTTCAGGGGAAATAGACCTTGACATTTGGGAGTTACAGTTTCTGGAGGGGGGCCTCGAAAGACCAGCAGTCTCCCTCTCACTTAGGTTGCCCCCTCCCTCCCCACCAGGCTTGAATTGGGGTCGCGGGGAGCAGGCGCCTCACTCACCACCTGTGCAGCTCCTCAGCGGTCAGCGGGGCGGCCCGGGTGGGCATCTTGGGGCTGGCAAAGCAGGCAGGAAGGAAGGCGGCAGGCAGGGAGCTGGAGGGAGGCCGAGAGCAGTTTCACGCGCATCGGGGAGGAGATGCGCGTGGGGGGGGGGAGGCAAGAGGAGGCCTCTACTTGGGGAAAGGGGGGCAGGCATTTCCAATGCATGGAGAGTGTGAGACCAAGTGGACATCGGGTGGGGAGGGGGGTGTTTGTAATTTTGTGCCTTTATTGAGGTAGGTTTCTTAGGGGTTTTATACTTCAACACACTAGACTCTCCCCCCTCCCCTCCTGGAGGCTCCAATTTCCCACGGCACCCCTGATGATCGCTCACGGCACACTAGTGTGCCCCGGCACACTGGTTGGGAAACACTGCTCTAAGCTCTCCCAGACACTACTTTACAAACAGCCTTCCTCTCTTTCATAGTAAGACTTACTTTCCTTCTTTCTCCTGACTAGGCCCCTTAAAACAGGGCTGTCCAACTGGCAGCCCGGGGGCCGTATAAGGCCCCCCAGCCCTTCCCTCCGGCCCCCTAAGCTTTTTAATAAAAAATAAAAATTGAAAAATAAAATAAATAATATTTTTTTAAAAATACCTACTTCCGGGTTCGAGCAAGTATCGCGAGAATACGCAATCCACACGGGATGTCGCTGTCACGGCGAGATCACGCCAGTGTGGACCGCGAAATCCCGTGTGGATTGCGTATTCTCGCAATACTCTTCGGCTTCTCTACTACTGGATCGCTGAGGCCCACAGATGAGATTAGGACCTTCTTCGACTCAGTGGGTCGTCGCCTCTCTCGTCGTCCGGGTACTCCTGGATCCTGCGCGTTTGGAAAAGGTAGGCCGAAGCAGGGGGCTCCTCATTCCCTCCCCCCATCTCCCCTCATGTATTAAAGGTAGGCCGAAGCAGGGGCTCCTCATTCCCTCCCCCCATCTCCCCTCATGTATTAAATATAAAATTAAATATATTTAAAGATGAAATAAGGGGAGATGGGATACATTAAAATAAGGGGGGAGGGGAGGATGGAATTAAATATATTTAATATTAAATTAAAATAAGGGGGCCGGGGAGAGGGCGGAGCTGGGGGTGGGAAGGGGTCGGTGCAGGGGCGGAGCCGGGGGCGGGGGCAGACCCTACGGCCCCCCAGGTCATCAGTGACCGGAATTCAGGCGCCTGGGCCGGTAGAAGTTGGACAGCCCTGCCTTAAAACACAGAAAAATACCACACTTGCCGCACTCTCCCCCCCCCCCAACACCCACTCTACATCCTGCTGCAGTTTGAGGGAGGAGGGCTATGGATGATGGGACTTGAAGTACCTTCACTAACTTCCTAAGACCACTGTGACCCTCATCCAATAATACAGACCCAAATGCCCACACAGAGCCTCCATGACCTGCTACACTTTGGAGGAGGCTGCACCACGGATGATGGGACTTGCACTGCCTTCACTACTTACACGATACCACTCCAATGCCTTCTAATGAAGGAACAAGACCACACTTAGCACACAGAGCCCGCATGACCCACTCTACAACCACCTGCTGTTTGGAAGAGGGTGAGCCACAGATGATGGGACTTGCAGTTCCTTCATAAATTTCATGATACCACTGCAACTCCCAATAATAATGGATCAAGGCCAAACTTGCCAGACACAGCCTCCATGACCCACTCTACATCCTTCTGCTGTTTGGAATTGGGTGAGCCAGAGATGATGGGACTTGCAGTACCTTCATTAATTTCATGATACCACTGCAACTCCCAATAGTTATGGATCAAGGCCAAACTGGCCAGACACAGCCTCCATGACCCACTCTACATCCTTCTGCTGTTAGGAAGAGGGTGAGCCAGAGATGATGGGACTTGCAGTACCTTCATTAATTTCATGATACCACTGCAACTCCCAATAGTTATGGATCAAGGCCAAACTGGCCAGA
Source organism: Anolis apletophallus (assembly GCA_030556195.1). Taxonomy (NCBI): domain Eukaryota; kingdom Metazoa; phylum Chordata; class Lepidosauria; order Squamata; family Anolidae; genus Anolis; species Anolis apletophallus. Next base: position 7,582,927 of record JARBWK010000016.1, read on the forward strand.
CACAGCCTCCATGACCCACTCTACATCCTGCTGCTCTTTGGAAGAGGGTGGGCCACAGATGATGGGACTTGCAGTACCTTCACTAATTTCATGGTACCCCTGAAACTCCTGCTCATGGTGGATCAAGACCTAACTTGGCACACAGGGACCCCGTGACCCACTCTACACCCTGCTGCAGCTTGGGGGAGGATACACCACAGATGATGGGACTTGCAGTACCTTCACTAACTTCCGGAAACCACTGCGAGCCACACAAACATCTGATAAGGACCAACCTTGACACACAATGCCTTTCTCAAATGACCTGGGCACCGCCGGGTCCCCAAGCTGGTCCCCAAGCTAGTAGTAAATAAAATTAGTTTCTGACATGATGAATAAAAGGGTTAATGCTTTGAGGAGGGCAAGGGAAGTGTTGCACAGTCTCCCAAGGTCCTGATTTGGATGATTTTTGACATTAGACAAGCGGTCCAATATGAACCATTTTCCTTCTCCCCGCAAACCATTTATTCCATCACGAAGGAGTCATTTTCCTAGACTTGAAACTCAGTCCCTTGCATCCGTTGGGATTCTGACACACACACATCCTTGCGGTATTAAACATTCATTCCTCTTTTTTGGAGAAAGAAAAGTTTCCTTCACTCCTTCAATGTGATGTGACAGTCCAGTCACATGAATAATGGACGCCTTCCTTTCACAGGCAAATCGATTTAATTCAGCGTGCCTTTCCGCCACAAAGACGACGCAGCTGCAATCCTGCAAATTCCTTGAGAGACTTCGGGGTGCGAAGAAATGTTTGGGACACGCATTTCTTTCTGCCGAAACTCCTGGGAGTTGTAGTTTGGTGAGAAGACTCAAGACCAGGGGTGCCCACACTTTTTCAGCATGCGAGCTACTTATGAAACAACCAAGTCAAAATGATCTACCTCCCCACTACTCAGAGAGCCATAAAAGCAAAATATTTGGAAATTTATTTCAGTGAGAGCCATATAATATATTTTAAGACTGAATTCAACTAAATGTGAGTATAATAAGCCCCTGAATTTATTCATAATAATAATAATAATAATATTCATTCAGCCTCTGCTACTACTACTACTAATAATAATAGTAACAACAACAACAACAATAGGTTCGTAGAGTAGAAGGAGACCTCCAAGGGCCATCCAGTCCAACCTCCTTCTGCCATAAGGGAAAAACACAATCAAAGCATTCCTCACAGATGGCCATTCAGCCTCTGATAATAATAATAATGGGTTCCTAGAGTCAGGGGCGGTCTAAGGTAATTTTAAATGGTAAGCGAACATTATTTTGGCATCCCGCCCCAAAACATTATTTTGGCACCCCCCCCCCCCCCTCCGCACATGCCCAGAAGCTCCTGTGCGGCACCTTAGGCAGCAGCTGGTTGACCACCTCGCGTGTGATGTTGGGCGCCTCCTTCAGCCGCAGCTTGCTCAGGATCTGGGATTTGGGAGCTCCTTGCTGTGCTGCCGCCACAGGCACACCGGGCAGCCCGAGCCGGACTCCCCCTCCGCGCCCACAGAAGACGGCGCCGGGACCAGTGAGGAGGAGGAGGCCGCCTTTGCCTTCTCGCCGACGCCCACCTCCAAGGCCAGTAGCACCAGCAGACACAGCAGGGAGCGGGGCGCGGCATCGGAGCGCACAAGACCCAAAAGCGGAACATCGGCTGGACGCTGTCTGGCGGGTGGGGGAATGCGCCCTTTTTACCCAGATGGAACCCCATGCAGCGGCGTCCTTTGCCTACCAGTAGGACCACCCCTGCCTAGAGTAGGGGGAGACCTCCAAGGGCCATCCAGTCCAACCTTGTTCTGCCATAAGGGAAAAACACAATCAAAGCATTCCTCACAGATGGCCATTCAGCCTTTGATAATAATAATAATAACAACAACAGCCACAACTATGGGTTCCTAGAATAGGAGGACACCTCCAAAGGCCATCCAGTCCAACCTTGTTCTGCCATAAGGGAAAAACACAATCAAAGCATTCCTCACAGATGGCCATTAAGCCTTTGATAATAATAATAATAATAACAACAACAGCCACAACAATGGGTTCCTAGAATAGGAGGACACCTCCAAAGGCCATCCAGTCCAACCTTGTTCTGCCATAAGGGAAAAACACAATCAAAGCATTCCTCACAGATGGCCATTCAGACTCTGATGATAATAATAAAAACAACAACAACAACAACAACAAAGGGTTTCTAGAATAGGAGGGGACCTCCAAGGGCCATCCAGTCCAACCTCCTTCTGCACCTGGGTGGTTCGGGAGCCTGTGGGGCAGGACTGAACCTTCCCCCCGCCCTGCCTTCGATCTACCAGGACGCCCTACACGATCTACCAGTAGATCGTGATCTACCTAATGAGCACCCCTGCTCAAGACCATGTAAAACTACAGCTCAAGTGGTTCCGTAGAATTGAGTACTGGCAGTTAAAGTGATACCAAACTGCATGAAGTCTGCAATGTAGATGCACCCAACGAAAGGGACGATACCTTAGCTCTCTTTTCCCGACATGGAAGTCCCAACCCACTTCCCCCTATCATTCTACGTATTAAAAGAAGAGAAGCACAGTCGAAACATGGCACCTCTTTAATATCATATCTGAATACCTCTAAGGCCATTCATTATCCCATCTGCAACAAGAAAGTTTGATAAATTCATCTGCTTCCCTCCATCTCTCACGGGCTGTTCTTCCGCCTGATGGTTAAAATGAATTAAGAGATTTGGGGCTCATCCATCAGATTTGGAAATGGCCTTTTAATTGATGCGAGTGTTTAACAGTTAATTGAGCATGTCTATTGCGGGCTTCTAGAAAGGTTTGAAAGTGCCGAAACCAACCAAAAAAAAGAGAGGAGAGATTGGATTAAAGGCCTTTTTTTTCAGCAGAAGCCTTCCAGAACTTCAAAGAAAAGTAATAGGGTTGTACGTGGAACTGTTTTCCTTCAATCCATCTGTTATTTTGTTACTTTCGTTACTTTCCGGAGAACATAACGGGAAGGCCCTTTGCAGTGCGAAAATCAGCTCAATACGAAAGCAAGGAGGAGCCAATCCCGGAACCCCTGGGAGGGGGGGGGGGGTCACAAGGGGGTTTCAGAGGGGTTGCCAAAGACTATCGGAAAACATATATTTATGATGGTCTTGGCAATCCCTTTGCCATAGTTGTTTGGGTTTGGGTTCACAGTAGGCCTGGACAATCCATGGTTCTAAATCAGACCTGGGCATCTTGCAGCCCGCGGGCCGGATGTGGCCTGCCAGCTGATTCTGACCAGCCCGTGGATCCTTCGGTGCCCAGGGAGAAAGGCGTCGGGGGCGGGGCCATTTCCTCAAGAGAAAGGGTTACTGCTGCCGCCATCCCATCGCGGGCTGTGGGGCCTGCATCGGCAGACAGCCCGCCGCTCTGGAGAACGAACGGAGGAGTGGCGGCTTTGGAGTGCCTGCCATCCCGGGAGGCAATCCGGGCCTGCAGCGGGAGCAGTCGCCGACCTGTGGCAGCTGATTGCTCTGGCGACCCGGAAGACTCGATCGTCTTCAGGGTCGCCAGGGCGATCAGCCGATCGGGAATGCCTCTGGCGGAACGGCTGGGGGCGAGAGTGGGCGGAGGCCTGCAGCATCTGATCGTCTGCAGCTCTGCGTTGTTGCGGCGGCTGCTGGGTCCGCTTTGTCATCCTCTGGGCTGGGTCCATTGGGCCATTCCATCTTGGGATCCTTCCTCTCTTGATGATGTCAGCCTCCATCTTGGTTTGCACCTTGTCTTCTTGAATTTCATTTTATCTTATTTTAGTGGTTTTTCTTTTTCTTTTTTCTTTTTATAAATTTTTATTGAGTTTAAAATAAGAAGTACAAACAAAGTAACAAGGCATCGACAAAATATGCCTTATACAAGAGCAGATAGACACGTAGAATAAAAGTGGAAAGAAATAGAGAGTATGGTCCTATGACTCGAAGGCCAGGGCGAACCACAACTGACTAGGGGGAAGGGACAGGGGTAGAGGAGAGAAGAAAGGTGTAGGAGAAGGGGAGAGCTCGGGATAGAGTGGGGGGGGCAGGGTTTCAGGAAAGAGAGGCGGTATATTTTCTTTCTCTTTGATGAAGTCTATAAATGGCTTCCAGGTTTCCTCAAAAGGTTTACTAGTATTATTTCTTAGTAAACAGGTTAGTTTGTCCATTTCAGCGATATCAATTGCCTTTTGGATCCATTCCTCCTCTTTAGGGATTTCAGTTGTTTTCCAGCATCTGGCGTATAGAAGCCTGGCTGCAATGATAAGATAAGTCAATAGTTTGTCAGTTGTTTTACTTTTTAATTGGCCGGTGATATTTAGCAGGTAGAGTTCGGGTTTTTTCTCCCAATTGCTTTTGAATATTTTCAATATATTGTTGTGTATCAAGTTCCAATAGGAGGTGGCTTTTTTGCACGTCCACCATTGGTGAAAGAAAGTCCCCCTTTCTTCTTGGCATTTCCAACATTTGTCGTTATCATTTTTGTATATTTGGGCTAGTTGGTGAGGCGTTATATACCACCTATACATCATTTTGTAGATGTTTTCTTTCAGGCAGTAGGCATAATTATATCTCTGTTTCACCCTCCATACATTCTCCCAATCTTCCCTTGATATCTTAAAACCCAGGTTGGCTTCCCATTTTACCATTTTAGTGGTTTTTCTTATTATTATTTTATAATAATATAATACAATAAATAATATAACATAATGTTATATTATATTATAATTTCAATATATTATAATGTCTCTCTATATATACTATAATATAATAATTATGATATTAATACTAATAATATATGAATATTTCTTGATATAATAATATGTTAATATGAATGATGTGTAATATATAGTAAATAAATAAATAAATTATGTAGATTAGAATGTAGTTCAGCCTTTAGGTGCGGCCCTCCATAATATTTTTTGGCTCTCGTGTGGCCCCTTGGAAAAAATAATTGCCCACCCCTGTTCTAAATGGTTCTAAAGTACTTACAAAACTAAAGTTCTGGTGGTGAACACTAGGTGGCGCTGGCGCTGGTGCTTTGCTTCTACAGTGTTGCTAAAGTTCTGGTGGTGAACATTTCAGAACTCTAACAAAACTTTCGAAATTTCATTATAAATGGCAGTTCCTAATTGGTTCTTGTCTTAAAAATTGCCAATAATGAAATAATAATGAAATTTTGAAAGTTTTGTTAGAGTTCTGAAATGTTCACCACCAGAACTTTAGTTTTGTAAGTACTTTAAAACCATTTAGAACCATGGATTGCCCAGGACTAGTTCACATTGCTCTCTGGATGGAGGTGAAATACATCTCCCCTAAATCACTGTCAATTCGTCCCAAATCCCTACATTATTTTGTTGGCCATGGGGTTTCTGTGTGGCAGTGTTTCCCAACCAGTGTGCCGTGAGTGATCAACAGGTGTGCCGTGGGAAATTGGCACTCTTCCCCCTCCTAGCAGCTCTTTCTCCCTCTTTCCCTCCCCAAAGATCCTCCCCGAGGCAAAGGAAGGGTTCCACAGAATGCCGGAAGCTTCCCGTCAGTGAATTGGGCAGTGAGCGAACCTGGGAGCATCGGGAGACTGAAGCATTCACAGGTTTCCAAGAAACAAATTGAGCCTCTGCTTGGAAATGGTTTTTTAAAACTATTTTACTGGATTTTTGAGAGTTGCCCCCCCAAGGAACTGTTTATAACAACTTCATGACATCTATAGTTATCTGGAAGCAAGTTTCACTCAAGGTGAAAATTCACAAGGGTCTGGAGAACAAGCCCTATGAGGAGTAGCTTGAAGAGCTGGGCATGTTTAGCCTGAAGAAGAGAAGGCTGAGAGAAGACATGATAGCCATGTATAAGTATGTCATATATATGTTGTGTTCATCGAAACAGGCCCAGGTTTCACACTGAGTGTATTAATACATTTATAAACATACTAGCTGTACCCGGCACGCGTTGCTGTGCCCTATTTAGGAGATGTGAAAAAGTCTGAGTATGTAAGGGTTGTAATTGATGTTACTTATGGTCTTGGTGGGGTCATGGCTGTGTCGTTGTGGGTTGTTCTGGTGGGTGGGATGTTGGAGTCCTGGGGAGTTGTCGGTGTGTGGTGTTGCTGGCGTTCTGCAGAGCTTGTGGATATACAATTTTTTTGTCTTTCCGTCTGCTGTGTTGATGTAGAGGTTGATGCTTGTGTGGGTGGAGTACTTTGGAAGTGAGTGGAGGTACTTGAAATCCCATTATCCATGGTGTGTCCTCCTCTAATGTGCAGTCGGATGGAGTGTGGGTCATGGGGTCTTGTTTGCCAAGTTTGGTCTTTATCGGTCTTGGTTCTGGGACACAGTGGTCTGTGGGGAATGATGGGTTTTGAAGTACTACAAATCCCATTATCCATGGAAGTACTTCAAGTCCCATAATCCATGGTCCACCCTCCTCCAAACTGTAGTAGAATGTAGCGTGGGTCATAGGGGCTCTGTGTGCCAAGGTAGGTTACTGTAAATTCAGGCCATACACAATGTCCCATGAGCTGAGGCCTAGTCAGGAACAGCAAGTTAATGAAGCCTTACTGTCAATTCAGGCCATACACAATGTCCAATGAGATGAGGGCTAGTCGGGAGAATCAAGTTAATGAAGCCTTACTGTCAATTCAGAGCGTAAACAGCATTCCATTAAGTGAGGCCTAGTCAGGGAAATTAAGTTAATGAAGCCTTACTGTCAATTTTGGGCGTGGTCTGTGATTTGTAGGGGTGTAAATTTTCTGTGGGAAGTGAATTGGGTGTTTGTGTTTGTGTCTCAGCCCTTTGCCTTATCCTCCTCTGACAGTTTATTATGGGTCGGAATGTTCATGTTGGCTGGCCAGTACAGGAGTTATGCAAATCCGCCCTTATTGGCAGCCAATCATGTTGTCAGAATGTAGAGGCTGGGAGAGTCGTTGGCAGCCCCGGAGGATGCTGGGAAATGTAGTTTTTTTACTTGTTGTTTTGGGGGCCTTTTAGGTTTTGGGGGGGGAGTTTCTTTGCTACAAACCTACCTTGTCTGAGGCCTATTTTATTTATTTATTTATTTATTTATTGTTCAATCTTGTATTCCGCTCGTCCCTGCAGGCTCGGGGCGGATAACAGCAATACAAATGGGCAACATGTCACAGGCATGTAGCCCTACAGTAAAAGCATAAAAACACATTAAAACATATTACATCACATCACAGTGTAGGAGGACAACCAGGCACTTTCTTAGACCAATGTGTCTAATTAAAGGCTAGTCCAAATAGGGCGGTTTTGCAGGCCCTTCGGAAAGGGGCAAGCTCCGAGATGGCTTGGGTGCTGTCCGGAAGGGAATTCCATAGCACTGGAGCTGCCACAGAAAAAGCTCGTTGTCTAGTTGCGGACAGATGGCAGGAGCGGATTGATGGTACTAACAACAGATTCTGTTCATCTGAACGCAGTGATCTCGGGGGAACGTACGGGGTAAGGCGGTCCCTCAAGTACGCAGGCCCTAGGCCTTAAAGGTCAAAACCAGCACCTTGAAGGCAATTCGGTACTCGATAGGAAGCCAGTGCAGTTGCCGGAGGATGGGCATAATGTGCTCCCTCACTGGCGATCCCGCCAGCAAGCGAGCAGCGGCATTCTGCACTAGCTTGAGTTTCCGGATTGTCGACAAGGGAAGGCCAACGTAGTCTAGCCTCGAGATGACCGTCGCTTGGATTACCGTGGCCAGGTCGTTCCTGGACAGGTAGGGAGCCAGTCGCCTAGCCTGTCGTAGGTGGAAGAAAGATGTCCTGCTGACCACGGAGACCTGAGCCTCCATGGTCAGCGAGGAGTCCAACTGCACACCCAAGCTCTTAACCAAGGATGACGGGCTAAGCTGTTGGCAAGTTTGGTGTCTCTGCGTTGTAAGGTTTCTGTTTGGGACGGTCGTTCCATGATGACTCTTCCTTTATATATATAGATTAACTATATGTATTACTGTGTTAGAGGGTCATTTTGTGTCATTTTGGTTGGTGGTGTGCCCCAGGATTTTGTAAATGTAAAAAATGTGCTGCAGCTCAAAAAAGGTTGAAAAACACTGCTGTGTGGGAAGTTTGGCCCAATTCTATTGTTAGTAAATTTCAGGATGCTCTTTGATTGTAGGTGAACTATAAATCCCAGCAACTACAACTCCCAAATGACAAAATAAATCCCCTCCCCAACCCCACCAGTATTCAAATTAGGGCCTATTGGGTATTTGTGCTAAATTTGGTCTGGTGAATAAAAATACATCCTGCATATCATATATTGACATGACGATTCATAACAGTAGCAAAATTACAGTTATGAAGTAGCAATTAAAATAATATTATGATTGGGGGTCACCACAACATGAGGAAATGTATTTATTTATTTATTTATTTATTTATTTACTTCATTTCTATTCCGCCCTTCTCACCCCACATGGGACTCAGGGCGGATTACAATGTACACATTACATTTAGACACACAAACACACAAGACAGACAGAGGCAATTTAACATCTGGCCACCAGGGGGAGCTGTCGCACTCCTTCATTCCTCGGCATGTTTCCTAGAGATCTTCTTATGGCCTCGTAAATCAGATAAATTAAGCCTCCCCACTAAGTGGTACCTTAATTTCCTACTTGACGGATACAACTGTCTTTCGGGTTGCAAAGGTCGTCAACAGGCTACTCAATAGGTCGACCCGTGCAGGCCTCGAACTCATGACCTTCTGGTCAGTAGAGATCTTATGCAGCTGACATCCAGCCAGCTGCGCCACATTCCTGGTGCTTAAGGGGTTGCGGCATTAGGAAGGTTGAGAAACACTGATCTACTCACATTTGCATGCTTTCGAACTGCTAAGTTGGCAGGAGCTGGGGCTAATAGCGGGAGCTCACCACACTCCCCGGATATGAACCACCGACCTTTTGGTCAGCAAGTTCAGTGGTTTAACTCGCTGTGCCAATATATGCTATATTATAACATACCCTAAACTCTGTATTGCTTTGATATAAATACTGAAAGACAGTCACTAAAAGCAAACCAAGACAAAACATAACACAGTTTTATGGTACTACTATGCATGTATTTTGATTATTATTGAAAATATTTTTTTCTATTTTTTTGCTGGTTTCTTGAGAGTTCTGGTTAACTGAGAGTCTACTACAATAATGTCCTATCATGGGCTTGTAGGAGTCCAAGTTTCATCATCTCCTTTGGAAAGTCAAGATGATGCAATTTGGGTTCATTCCTGTATCACGGTGGACGCCATATAAATAATTGCCCATCTTTTATATTATTTACACCCGCTTGTAATAAAAGAAAAATCAGCTGTGTCACGATTGTGCTTACACAGAGGATATTGTCAGCGTATGCAGTGACCTGAGAGACTTCAGTCCTTCATTTCGTCTTCTTTTTTTCTTTCTCCCTTCTGGTGCGAATGTCTTGCTATGTTGGGCTCGGTTGGATCTCCATAGAAAGAAGCCAGGAATGCATGGAGGGACAATGCAAAGAGGGGAGAATGAAGGGCAACCAAGTTTGATAACCGCATTAAAGAGCTCCCAACATCTGTTCCGGGCCAAAGACAACACCATCGCCAAGCATTAACCTCCTGAACCACTTAATCATTAACTGCGGCCGGGAGAAAGTGCGGCAACAAGGCCCCTGTTTGTTGGCTCGCAAGGCCCTCCAAAGGCGGGCCGTGCGGTGATATATTTTACGGTGAAACAGCGTGAGAAGAAGCTGGGCAGATTTGAGACACTGGAAATGTGGAATACGATTTCGGTGGGAAAGCGGGAGACAATGGGAGATGGCACACAGCTGATCGGATGCTGGTCTCCTCCTCTTCCTTCGCTTCATTGGGGACCAAAAGGAGAATGACAAATTGTTGGTTGAGCAAGCACATCCCTTCTCCGAAACCGACATGTTTCTGTTTTGGAGTGGTTTTTTTTAGCTTGAGTTACCCGGCTATGCCCGGTTTATTTTTGGGGTGAAAGGTAATTTCATTTAATTAATTAGAGAAAAAAAACCCAGTTTTCGATTTGTTTTTTTAATTAATGCTCCCATTAGAAAATGCCTAATGACGTGAGTGAACTACAATCCTCAGAATTGTGGGTAAACCCTCCACAAACCAAGCCTCTATGCCAGGCCCGGATTAACACCTTTTTGCGCCTCTAGGCCACACTTTGGAATTACGCCCCCTCTACTACAGGCACTGAAAGTTGTTGTTTGGCATCTGGGAAGGGAGGGTGGGGCCCAAGCCGCGTCTGCCTTTTCTTCCTTCCTTCCTCGCCCGGGGGCTTGGGGGCCGTGGCAGGGTGGCCATCTGCCAGGGCTGATTAGGATCCCCGCGCCACAGGGAGGGAGAGTAGTGGGGAGAGGCCTGGGGGGCCTTCCCTCCCTCCCTCCCTCCCTCCCTCCCTCCCTCCGTCCCCTCCTTCCTTCCTTCCTTCCTTCCTCCCTCCCTCCCTCCCTCCCTCCTTCCCTCCTTCCTTCCTTCCCTCCCTCCCTCCTTCCTTCCTTCCCTCCTTCCTTCCTTCCTTCCTTCCTTCCCTCCCTCCTTCCTTCCTTCCTTCCTCCCTCCCTCCCTCCCTCCCTCCCACCCTCCTTCCTTCCTTCCTTCCTCCCTCCCTCCCCTCCTTCCTTCCTTCCTTCCTTCCTCCCTCCCTCCTCCCCTCCCTCCCTCCCTCCCTCCTTCCCTCCTTCCTTCCCTTCCTTCCCTCCCTCCCTCCCTCCCTCCCTCCTTCCCTCCTTCCTTCCTTCCTTCCCTCCCTCCCTCCCTCCCTCCCTCCTTCCCTCCTTCCTCCTTCCTCCTTCCTCCTTCCTTCCCTTCCTCCCTTCCCCCTCCTTCCTCCTTCCCTCCTTCCCTCCTTCCCTCCTTCCTTCCTTCCTTCCTTCCCTCCCTCCCCCCTTCCTCCCTCCCTCCTCCCTCCCTCCCTCCTTCCTTCCTTCCTTCCTTCCCTCCCTCCCTCCCTCCCACCCTCCTTCCTTCCTTCCCTCCTTCCCTCCCTCCCACCCTCCTTCCCTCCTTCCCCCTCCTTCCTTCCTTCCTTCCTCTTCCTCCCTCCCTCCCTCCCTCCCTCCTTCCCTCCTTCCTTCCTTCCTTCCTTCCTTCCCTCCCTCCCTCCCTCCCTCCTTCCCTCCTTCCTTCCTTCCCCTTCCCCCTCCCTCCCTCCCTCCCTCCTTCCCTCCTTCCCTCCCTCCTCCCTCCTTCCCTCCCTCCTTCCTCCCTCCTTCCCACCCTCCCACCCTCCTCCCTCCTCCTTCCTTCCTTCCTTCCTTCCTTCCTTCCTTCCTTCCTTCCTTCCTGCCTGCCTGCCTGCCTGCCTGCCTGCCTGCCTGCCTGCCTGCCTGCCTGCCTGCCTTCCTTAGTACCACTTCCCAACAAAGGAGTCCCCCAGGTAGCAACCAGCTAAGCTTTGGAGCTGCAAGGCTATTAAATGCTAATCAAGGTGCTCAATTGCAGCATTAAAAAAAGAACAACACTCAAAAACGGGCAATCCAGACCAAGACAATCAGGGCCAGCTAATCACCTCCCAGCAAAGGATTCCCCCAGGCAGCAACCAGCTAGGCTTTGCAGCGGTAAGGCCATTAAATACTAATCAAGGTGCTCAGTTACAGCATTATAGAAAGAACAACACCCAAAAACGTGAAATCTAGACAAGAAACAATCAGGGCCAGCTAGTCACCTCCCAACAGAGCATTTTCCCAGGCAGCAACCAGCTAGGCTTTGCAGCTGCAAGGCCGTTAAATGCTAATCAAGGTGCTCGATTGCAGCATTAAAAAAAGAACAACACTCAAAAACAGGGAAATCTAGACAAGAAACTATCAGGGCCAGCTTCCGCTTCTGCTGCCTCTGGGGAAGACTCAGCGTGGCCTAAGAAAGAGGGAGGGAGGAGGAGTGAGTGCAGCAGAGCAAAGGGAGGGGGCCCAAGGCGGGCGTGGATGGCGCTCCGCTCACAGGCACAGAAGTTCCCGAAGATTGACTTGGTTTTTTCCTACTTTGGGGGGGGGGGGGTGTTCCAGAACTGCGCCCCCCGAGCTGCACCCCTAGGCCGTGGCCTAGTGTGGCCTTTTGGGTAATCTGGGCCTGCTCTATGCACAGTAGGCCATATTGCATCTATGTGCCAGGTTTGGTGCAGATCCGACGTTGTTTGGGTTCAGTGCTCTCTCGATGCCGGTGAACTACAACTCCCAGATTCCCAGGGCAGTCACCTCCAAACTCTACTTGTATTCACAGTTGGGCATGTTGGGTCTGTTGTGCCAAGTTTGATCCAGATCCATTATGAGTTGGGTTTCCATTGCTCTCTGGGTGTGGGTGAACAACGATTCCCAACCTCAGGTGGGATGTGGTTGAACTACAACTCCCAACTTCATGGGGTTGTTCATCCCAATTCACGGCAGTATTCAAAGTTGGTCATATTGGGTATGTGTGCCAAGTTTGGTCCAGAGCCATCAAGAGCTGGGTTCACATTGCTCTCTGGATGTGGGTGAACTACAATTCCCAACCTCAGGGTCAGGAGGGAGGGAGGGAGAAAGGGGGAGGGAAGAAAAGGAAAGAGAGGAGAGAGGGAGGGTGAAAAGATGGAAGGGAAGGAGGAAGGAAAGAGAGCAGGTGACAGCATTACCAGACTAAAGTAATTTAAAATGGTACGTGAACATTCCTTTGGCGCCCCCTTGCTCTTTGGCCTCACGCCAGGTGCACATGCGTGCCGGTGTGCGTATGCGCAGGGCTAGCTAATTCCGTGCATGCGTGTCGTGTGCATATGTGCAGGGCCAGCTAGTTCCGCGCATACGCCATTGCTGCGGGGCGGCTTGAGATGGACGGTGACGCAAAACGCACTCCACGAGGCCGAAAAGGAGGACGTTTTGCAGCTGGAGATGGGAGGCTCCCGCATCCGGCTGTAAAAGGTCTTCCTTTTCGGCCTCTTGGAGTGCGATTCGCAACTCCAACCACCTGGTGTTGTGCCGCAGCAATGGTGCATGCACGAAAGTTCTGCGCATGCGCCATTGTTGCAGCCGCGACACCAGGTGGTCGGAGTTGCGAATTGCACTTCTAGAGGCCGAAAAGGATGGAGGAACGTTTTGCAGCCGCAACTCCGACCACCTGGAGTCGTGTCCGTGTGCCAGCCTGCAGCAATGTCGCGGAATGCGCAGGCCCGGATTATCATGCCGTGGCCTCTGGGCATAAGCCGAGGGGGGCGCCAGATCAAGGCCCCCAAAAAATGGCGATGACTCAGGCCGAGTTGTCCCAGCGGCAGCTGCGTGGCGCCCTTCCACGCGGCGCCCCATTCATGCAGCGCAGCTGCCGCTGGCTGTGGGACAACTCGCCGTGGTCTCAGAAGAAAGGAGGGAGGAGGAGTGCAGCCCGAGCGACGCCACTCCCTCTGGGGGCGGGGCCCGAGCAACATCACCAAGGAATATGCGACAGCGTTTCAATAGGTTGCCACTAAGGGAATATTTGCATAAAGGACTCTGATTGGCCAGCCTCAGAACTCCAACATTCCACGGCCCAGACAGAGGGGATTGGTTGCCACTTAATGGTATTGGTTGCCACCGAGGGAGTATTTGCTTAAAGGACTCTGATTGGCCATCCACATTCCAACATTCTAAGGTGATGCAGATGGAAAAGGAAAGGCCTCAGGCAGTCAGACACTGCGGCCTACAGCAGTGACGGATCAGGACCAAACTAGCCACACAGGGGCCCAATGGCCCACTTCACAACGTGACCCTCACCCAATGACCACTACAGACCAACATTAGCACACAGAGCCCCCTTGACCCACTCTATACCCTGGTGCTGTTTCAAGGAGGACAGACCACAGATGATGGGATTTGAAATACCTTCACTCACTTTCCGAGACCGCTGCAACCCTCATCCAAAGAATGATCAAGACCAAATGTGACACACAGAGCCCCCATGACCCACTCTACATCCTGGTGCTGTTTGGAGGGGGATGGACCATGGCCAATGGGACTTGCAGTACCTTCCCTAAGTTCCTGAGACCACTGTAAGCCACGTAAACATCTGATAAGGACCAACCTTGGCACACAAAGCCTTCCTCAAATAACCCGGGCAGTGCCAGGTCCCCAAGCTAGTATACTGTATATATAAAAGACCCCTGTCATAAACAGAATGACTTGCTGCCTTAATCATTACACACTGCAGAGAATGGGATTGTATTTTGTGACTTCATAATAGCCTAATGAAAAGACAGTTTTGCGTGAAGAATAAAATACCAGCATTACCTGACAAAGCATGGGTGGGTACTAGAGTAGATCTAACTATAATTCTCAGCTGGCTTTTGTTAGTAAAATAATAACAATAATACTGCATAATGAGTTCTACCAAAAAGTGTACCGCTCACCGAATCCCTTGTCTGTTGGAAATGAATCTCAAATTACTTCCAAAGAATTGAGAAATATTTTAATCCTGAAAGAAAAATAACATATTAAAAATAGCTGTTGCATTTGTTGATAAGACACAGGCCGCTGGAACAGAAAAAATAAGTTTTTAGACCTCACAACCTCTGAGGATGCTTGCCATAGATGCAGGCGAAAGGTCAGGAGAGAATGCTTCTAGAACAGATCTGGGCAACCTATGGCCCGCGGGCCAGATGCAGGCCGGCAGCCGAGTCTGTCCGGCCTGGGAAGAAGGGCGTCGGGGGCAGGGCCAAGAGAAAGGGGTGCCCCTGCCGCCATCCCATCGTGGGCTGTGGGGCCTGCGTCGGCAGATAGCCCGCCGCTCCGGAGAACGATCAGAGGAGCAGCAGCTTTGGAGTGCCTGCCATCCCGGGAGGTGATCCGGGCCTGCATCACGATCAAGTCTTTTGGGTCGCCAGGGCGATCAGCCGCCTCAGGTCGCCGACTGCTCCCGCTGCAGGCCCAGATCGCCTCCCGGGATGGCATGCACTCCAAAGCCGGGATGGCAGGCATTCCATGGCAGGGTGATCAGCTGGGGAACGGCTGGAGGCGAGAGCGGGTGGAGGCCTGCAGCCTCCGATCGTCTGCTTCTCTGCTCTGCTGCGGTGGCGGCTGGGTCCGCTTTGTCATCCTCTGGGCTGGGTCCATTGGGCCTTTCCATCTTGGGATCCTTCCTCTCTTGAGGATGTCAGCCTCTATCTTGGTTCGGACCTTGTCTTCTTGAATTTAATCTAATTTAATTTTAGTGGTTGTTATTATTATTTGATAATAACTTTATAATAATAATATAATATAATGTTATATTATATTACAATTTCAATATATTATAATGTCTATATATATATATATATATATATATACTATAATGTAATATCTCTCTCTCTCTCGGCATTACTTCGTGAACGAAGATTCAGGAAGGACTCATCCCACGCTTTTTACAAGCGCGTTGATGACTAAAAAGGCCAATCTGAGATAGGCAAGTTCGGTTGCAGAAAGCGCAGCAGAAAGTCTCCTTGGGTGATGTTTTTTCCAAGTTGCGGTTCTTTCCGCGTTGTCGTTTCTCTTCGAGACCCATTCGGCGTGTCTTCTCGAAAGAGGCCGCAGCATTGTGGATAGTGCGTCTCCACGCCTCCCGATGTGAGGCCAGGGTGGACCATTGTTGGTGATCAATCTGGCCGAGCCTGAGATGTTGTTTCAGGGAGTCCTTATATCTCTTTTGGGGGGCGCCTCTCTTGCGCTGACCCATAGCGAGTTCACCATAGAGTAGTATCTTTGGGAGGCGGTGGTCCTCCATCCTAGAGACGTGCCCTGCCCAGCGCAGCTGTGTTCTCAATAGCATGGCCTCAATGCTGGTGATCCCTGCTTGCTCAAGGACAGAAACATTCGTCACATAGTCGGTCCAGTGTATATTTAGGATTGTGCGAAGACAGCGCTGATGAAAGCGCTCGAGGAGTCGTAGGTGTTGGCGATAGGTGACCCATGTTTCAGACCCATAGAGGAGAATGGACAGTATGATAGCTCTGTACACACTGATTTTGGTGCTTTGTCTCAGGTGCTTGTTGCTCCAGACTCTTTTGTGAAGCCTTCCGAATGCACTATATGCCTTTGATAATCTGTGATCTATCTCTTTGTCAATCTTGGCGTCTGAAGAGATGATGCTTCCCAGGTAGGTGAACTGCTGAACGGACTTAAGCACAGATGTGCCTATGCTGACATGAGGATGATGGTGTTCTTCCTGTGGTGCGGGCTGGTAGAGGACTTCCGTTTTCTTCAGGCTGACTTCCAGCCCAAACAGCTCTGCAGCTGTTGCAAAGCAGGATGTGAGGCGCTGCAGGGCTGCTTCTGAATGGGCGACAAGGGCAGCATCGTCAGCAAAAAGCAGCTCACGGACTACATAGTTTAGAGTCTTAGTGAGAGCCCTCAGACGGCTTAAGTTGATATTAATAATATACAAATATTTCTTGATATAATAATATGTTAATATTAATGATGTGTAATATATAGTAAATATAGTAATTAAATAAATGAATAAATAATGTAGATTAGAATGTAGATTAGCCTTTAGGTGCGGCCCTCCATAATATTTTTTGGCTCTCGTGTGGCTCCTTGGAAAAAATAATTGCCCACCCCTGTTCTAGAACATGGCCATATAGCCCAAAAAAACCTACAACGACCCAGGAGAGAATGCCTCTGGAACATGGCCATACAGCCTGAAAAACTTACAACAACCCACTGTGATCCACCCTGAGTCTCCTTCAGGGTGAGAAGGGCGGAATATAAATAAAGTGTTGTTACTATTGTTATTTGAAACACAACAAGATGAGTCCACAGCAAACAAGATCACTTTGCTGGCTGTTGTATTGGATCACACATCGGACACTTCCCAAGTGTCTAGGACTGTGTGATGTATCGACAAATAATGAGTGCAGATCCCAGTAAAATGGCCTTCTGCAGTAATTTTGTCAGCGCCGATTGTGTTTAAGTGCAGGCCAAGGTCTTTAGGCACTGCACCCAGTGTGCTAATCACCACTGGGACCCCCTTGACTGGCTTGTGACAGAGTCTTTGCAGTTTGATCTTTAAATCCTCATATCGTGTCGGCTTTTCCAATTGTTGTTGTTATTGTTGTTGTTATCAAAGAGCTGTGCAACTGGACTTATTTTGGGTCCAAGGATGGGCCCAAGGATTTGAACCCTGGTCTCTAGAGTTATAGCACAGTGCTCAATTCAGTACATTCTGATGGCTTTCAAAATGCTGATCCCAAAATAGGTCCAAAGATGATTCCTCTTATGGTTCCGACTATATCTTGGACCCTGAAAAAAAAATCAACATTGACACTGAAATACAACACCCCTGAGCTCTGCGAGTGCAGCATTTTCCGAATGGAGCAGAGAGTGTTTGAAGACCGAGACATCCGTAGGGAGACCAAGGTGCTTGTTGATAAAGCTGTTGTCCTCCCAACCCTGCTATACGCCTACGAGACGTGGACTATCTACAGACGTCACCTCTCAACTCCTGGAACTATTCCATCTGCGTTGCCTGGGAAAAATCCTGCAAATCTCTTGGGAAGAGAAGCAGAAAATGTCAGTGTGCTGGAAGAAGCAAAGACCACCAGCATTGAAGCGATGCTCCTCTGCCATCACCTTAACTGGACCGGCCACGTGGTCTGGATGCCCGACCGTCTCCCAAAGCAGTTGCTCTACTCCGAACTCAGGAATGGAAAATGGAATGATGGTGGCAGGAAAAGAGATTGAAAGATGGGCTGAAAGCCAACCTTAAAAACATGGCATACACACTGGGAACTGGAAAGCCCTGGCCCTTGAGCCAGGGGCGGTCTAAGGTAATTTTAAATGGTAGGCGAACATTATTTTGGTGCCCCCCCAAAAAAACATTATTTTGCCGCCCCCCATGTAAAACAAATATACAATTATAATATCACAATACCATTAGTAGTATTATATTGTATCAATGTATATACAATATATTATACCATACTCATACTATATTATATCATAATTATATTATACTACATTACAATATATTATATTATAATATATTGACATTATAATATAATGTAACATTCTATTATATTATTATTATAAAATAATAAAATTATTTATTTAAATAAAATTATCCTCTACTAAATATTTTCATCACTCCTATAAACTCAAATAACCCAAAATAAAGTAAAATAAAATATATATTACTATTTTGTACAATACCACTATACTGCAATATTGTTTGTAATATTACATGCAATATAAAATATATCATTATTCTATTGTTATATTGTATTTTTATTATATTGTATGACAATATTAAGCAGAACTGTATAATAATCAACAAGAAATGCAATGTAAATGCATCAAAATCAGAATATATTACCTATCACCCGGCTCATAACTCATAGGAGTCTCCCATAAGTCCAAAATTAGGATCCCAATGTAAATGTAAATAGAAAAACAGCCAAAATGTTCAAATGAGGTCGAATACAGGCAGTGCGGCCTGGGCAAACTTGGGCCCGCCCTCCCTCCTTCTAAGTGTTTTGGCCTCCAACTCCCACAACTCCTCATAGCCTCAGGCCCCTCAGGTCTAGACAGAAATAGAGCCGAAGAAAGGAAGGAGGGAGAGAAGAGGTCACAGAGGAGGAGGAGGAAAGCCCTTCATTCATTCCTTCACTTACACTTCCTTCACTGATTCTTTTCTCCTTCCCTGCAAACGCGCGCGCGCAGCGGAGACAAAGGGAGAGTGAAAGCACTCCCTGCCTGCCCGATAGGGAGTGATTTGCTTACAGGCTTCTGCGCAAGGGAGCTACTGGGCATGCGCAGAGGTTTTCGCAAGATGTGCAGTTGCTCCTGCGCTCAACTTCAGCTCCGGAGCAACTGCGCCTGCATGAAAACCTCCGCGCGTGCCCAGAAGCGGCGTCGGAGCGCACAAGGCCGGGGTCAAAAAGCAGGCAGCTGCAGCACTGTTTGAGGAACATCGGCAGGGCCAGGATGGCGCCCCATGCGGCCAGGATGGCGCCCCCTTCCCAGATGGTGCCCTAGGCGGCCGCCTACATGGCCTATCTGGTAGGACCGCCCCTGCCTTGAGCGCTCCAGCTGGAGGTCAGCTGTGACAAGCAGTGCTGTAGAATTTAAAGAGGCACGAATGGAGGGAAAAAGAGAGAAACGTGCCAAGAGGAAGGCGTGTCAAGCCAACCCCGACCAGGACCACCTTCCACCTGGAAACCAATGCCCTCACTGCAGGAGAACATGCAGATTAAGAATAGGGCTCCACAGTCACCTACGGATCTATTGCCAGTACACTGATCTTGGAAGACTATGCTACTCAGACAACGAGGGATCGCCTCAGTAAGAAGTAAGGACCTTGAAGAAGATGACATGGGGCAATGCAAACAGGCCCAAATTACCGGTAAGGCCAACCTAGGCCATGGCCTAGGGGCGCAAACCGAGGGGGGCGCAGATCATGCACCCCCATTTTTTTTAAAAGTCGATCTTCGGGCCACGGAAAACGGCACATGGCAGGCCCTGCCAAGCCCGAAATGCAAAAGGGAGGCCATCCGGGGGCCTTTATCGCTCACCCCGAGCCTCCTCCGGCTTCAGAGGGGGCAAAGGGAGAGCAAAAAAGGGTCTCTCTCTCGGTCTCTCTCTCTCTCTCTCTCTCTCTCGTGCGCGCCTTTGGAGCGAGTTTGCACCCGCTGTGCTCTCCCCAAGCCTCCCGACTCCCGAGGAGACGTTCAGAGCACAGCGGAGCTTTCCAGCCGGTGGGAATGGGGAATTTGGAGGTGGCGGGAGGTTGGCTTAAAGGGGGCGTAATTCCAAACTGTGGCCTAGGGCAGTCTTTCTCAACCAGTGTGCCGTGGCATACTAGTGTGCCGTGACAGACCTCCTGCTGTGCCGCGAGAAAAGCTCTCTGCCCCCCTTCCTCCCCCCCTCCTGCCGAACTCCTGCTGCTTGGGGGAGGAGGAAGGGCCGGGCAGTGGCGAAGAAAAAGAAGAAGGGACCAGGGCGCCGCCTCCTTCGGCCGTTTCCCCAGCAAGCCTCCAATCCACCATGACTCCCACCATGACTCTCACCCCTCGCTCGCTGAAGCTGCGTGGAGGAGCCCCGCCCACTGAAGCCCGTCCAATGCTTCTCCTCTGTAGGAGAGCTAAAGCTGGGGGAGGGGGCGGGGCATGGCTCTGCCCCCTCCCCCGGCTTCGGCACTCCCAGCAGCTACACCAACCTTGAGGGGACAGTGCCAAGCCAGCATTGTGCTGGCTCTGGCACCGCTGGCTTGGCACTGCCCCCACAAGCCTGGAGCAGCTGCTGGGAGAGGTGAAGCCAGGGATAGGGGGTGGGGCATGGCGCAGCCTGGCTCTGCCCCCTCCCCAGCTTCGGCACTCCCAGCAGCTGCTCCCAGCAGGCCACCAACCCCCAGCCGTTCTTTACTGTGTTAGAGTGTCATTTTGGTTGGTGGTGTGCCCCCGGATTTTTTAATGTTAAAAGTGTGCCGCGACTCAAAAAAGGTTGGGAAACACTGGCCTAGGGCGCAAAAAAGTATTAATCCGGGCC
The DNA here is from genome assembly GCA_030556195.1 of Anolis apletophallus. NCBI lineage: Eukaryota > Metazoa > Chordata > Lepidosauria > Squamata > Anolidae > Anolis > Anolis apletophallus. The sequence continues at coordinate 7,603,395 of JARBWK010000016.1, forward strand.
TGAATGCAAATGCAATGGTGGATCCAGATGGGTAACAAACTGACCACCTTAAAATTGAATAATGGGCTATTAAATAAGCTATGAATCTGATCCACCAAGGCTTTTCTGGTGTTCTAATCCCAATTTACATCTATTATTTTTTTTTAGCCTTTGATATTCCAAAGCGGAGATGCTAAGAGAATGATAACCAAGGGGGCAGTTCTGGCGTGGAGATGTCTCGTTCTTGATCTCCAATTCATAGCGTTGTCCCTTGCCCACCTGCTTCCCCACCAGCCGTTTCAAGGTAAAACAAAACAACACACACACAGCTTCTCCATTGGAGCTTTCTGCCTTTTTTTTTTGGCGCTCCTTGACAACACTTGATAAACAAAATCTGGAGCGACTAATGAAGCCAGCGGCAAGCAGGGAAGCTTCCAATCTGTTAGACACTTGTTACCCAATGAAAAGGCTATTATCTCCTGAAAAGGAGGGAAGTCAACATATGTGTGTATGTGTGTGTTTTGGTTGTGCTTCAATCAAAATGTACACTGAAAAGGAGAGAGGGAAAGAAGCAGGAGCACTCCATCACTGTATCCTGGAGAGGATTTTCCGAAGGGAAGCAGCTGCTTAAGGGTTCGGCCGAGAGGCAAGAGTCCTGGTCGTCCGGTGATGGTGCACTTTGGCAATTAAAAAAAAGCAAAACTCTTCTCCGAGGAGAATAGAAAGGGAGATACGGGAAGAGGGACAATGGCGGGTCTCAATTATGGGCGCCAGGTGTCCGCTTGGGGACTCCAGGTGAGGAGAGGAGGGCTTTCGCAGCCGACAAAAGCAAGCACACAATTAAAAAAGGGCCAAGTTTGAAATGGGGGGCTTCTCAGCTGGGAACTGCATCACAGTCTCCAGAAGCAAAGAGCCAGCCAAAAAAGTGGCTCATTTTCATTTTATTTTCTAAGATGTGGCTTTTTCCAAGCTTACAGATACGCAGCACGACCAACTTTGAGTACTGGTGCGATTTGAGGCCAAATTGACCCTTGTGTTTGTGAGTTGTAGTTCACCCACATCCAGAGAGCAATGTGAACCCAGCTCTTGATGGCTCTGGACCAAACTTGGCACACATACCCAATATGACCAACTTTGAATACTGGCGTGAATTGGGATGAACAACCCCATGAAGTTGGGAGTTGTAGTTCAACCACATCCCACCTGAGGTTGGGAATGGTTGTTCACCCACATCCAGAGAGCAATGGAAACCCAACTCATAATGGATCTGGATCAAACTTGGCACAACAGACCCAACATGCCCAACTGTGAATACAAGTAGAGTTTGGAGGTGATTGCCCTGGGAATCTGGGAGTTGTAGTTCACCGGCATCCAGAGAGCACTGAACCCAAACAACGTCGGATCTGCACCAAACCTGGCACATAGATGCAATAGGGCCTACTGTGCATAGAGCAGGCCCAGATTACCCATACTGGTGTGAATTGGGGTGTTGCCGAACAATTTAGGACAGCCTGGCCCTGCAGATTCCTTGTCGCAAAGCAGCCATAAAGTTACATTCAAAAGATATGCCATTTTTATAAGGTTACAGATTCAATTTTTCCCACTTCCCGCCCCCAGACCAGCTTTGTGTTGATTGGATGGAATCGCTGGGGCAGCTGGAGTTTGGTCCAATAGTGAAACTGTGACACTTCTTGTTCTGGCGAATGGGGAGCGAGGAGCAGGAATGTTTTCAAAACAAAGCAGCTGGAGTTTTCTTGAGTAAATTTGTCCATATGTTAATGAATCCAAGGCCCTGACCTTTCAAGTCAAGGGAATGCTTTTGTGAGAAACAGGAATTGTCCTTAACGACCCTTCCTTGTTGACAAAGGGCCATATGCAGATTTTCCATGAGAAATTCAGCCTTCTGGATGGTAAACAAATTTATTTATTTATTTATTTATTTATTTATTTATTTATTATCCAAATTTGTGAGTCGCCACTCCCAGGTGGCTCGGGGCGACTTACACCATGAATTCAGAATTTAAAACAGAGTATAAAACACCATAAAACACATAAAACATAGTAAAATACAATAAAATACACAACAAGCCGGTGGCACAGGTGTGTATAACTGCATCGGCATGCGCAACACAAGGAGGCAGAGTAGCCTACAGATCTCAGCATTAATACCCGAAGGCCTGCCGAAACAATGAAATGATTGCAGCTATGTGTTGGTTTCCGAGGCCAACAGTGACAGCCGGTTATGAAATATGAAATATAGTTATGCCATAGGTTCTATAAACGTGGGACGGGGCTAATCTCAGAGGGTCCAGTGTTTATAAAACAAAAGGAGTCTTTCAAAAATGGGGAAAGGGAGAGAACCTTCTTCAAACCAGAAAGAGTCCTCTGTCATGCAAATTGTTTCAATGATTGGATTAATGGGTGCAGCCAGGAATGTGGTCACCCTGATCTTGAAAAACAACAGCTGAGTCACGTAGCCTTCCTCATACTATTTTACACATGGAGAGGGGGGAAAACATGCAGGAAAATTACATAGGAGGGTTTCAGGGGAATATTACCAATATCTCATAATTACTTCATATGCAAAAGGTGGAAAGAAAATCCATATGATCTTGTAAAGCATCAAATTCATATGCTTTGGGGAAGTCCATCTGTGTCCTTGGGAAAACTATAAGAGAAAAGCCCTTTCTGCTAATAGCCAGAGGAGAGTCCAAACACATGGAAGTCCTTGGAAAACTATGTCTCCCAAACCGCTCAGGGCTTGCCCCTGTTGGCCTGTCCACATGCAACTCCGTGCACAAAGAGTCCATGGCTTCAGGTTAAGTGAGGCAAGAAAACAGAGAGGTAGAAATGGCTGGAGGTCTTTTGATGCCAAATCCCAGCCTTTGGTGCTAGAGATGCCAGACCACATGTGCAGGAACGTTGGAACTCCCTGCTGCAGGTCAAACCAATTAGGATGCAGATGGGCTCTTTCTAGGGCTCGCCTTCAGAGGCGAATAAACTCATGAGGTTGGGAGTTGTAGTTCAAGCGCATCCTTATGCATTTTCGAACGGGGTCATTCATAAAAAGAAAACCAAACATTGACTATTTTTTTTATACCATTACAGAATCACTAACCCGGGCATTTCTGGGTACTATTTATTTATTTATTTATTTATAAATTCGACTTGGTAGACCGCTCTCTCTGGAGCCCAGAGCGGTTTACAGCATAAAATCAATAAAAACATCAAAACAGATAAAAGACGTATACCCAAAAGCCCCACTCCCCACAATAACCCACAGTAACCCCGGCAAGCAATAATATGCAGAGGCAATACATGGCAGAACAGTGTGTTGGCAGCTGGCGAATAGGAGGCATCAGTTGGAACCAAATGCCTGCCTATATAACCAAGTCTTCACAGACTTGCGAAAGGCCAGCAAGCCCCGTAGTGCTCGTATCTCCTCTGGTAGAGAATTCCAGAGGGTCGGAGCGGCCACTGTAAATGCTCTCTGCCGGGTGCTCAACAGCCTACAGATCTTGATACTGGGAACCTCTAGTAGATTAAGCCCCTCTGAGCGCAGTGATCTTCTGGGTTTGTATGGGGTAAGACGCTCCCTCAGGTAGACTGGCCCCAAACCATGTAAGGCCTTGAAAGTTAGAACTAACACCTTGAAGGAGACCCGGAATTCAATAGGAAGCCAGTGCAGTGCGCGCAGGAGTGGGGTCACATGCACAGATCTTGGGGCTCCCGACAGCAGGCGCGCTGCTGCGTTCTGCACCAGCTTAAGTTTCCGGATCGCCGACAAGGGTAGGCCAATGTACAGCGCATTACAGTAATGAGCCTCGAGATGACGGTGGCTTGGATCACCGTGGCCAGGTCGCAGCGGGAGAGGTAGGGAGCCAGACGTTTCGCCTGCCGTAGATGGTAAAACGCTGTCTTGCAAGCGCAGGCAATCTGCACTTCCATCGACAGTTGGGTGTCCAGCTGGACCCCAAGGCTCTTAACTAGGGGCTGTGGACGAAGTGCCACACCATCAAACGTTGGCAACTGGGTCTCTACCCCCCGGCGGCCCAGCCACAAGATCTCCGTCTTCGCCGGGTTCACCTTCAACTTACTGGCTCGCAGCCATCCAGTTATGGCTTCTAGGCAGCGATGGAAATTATCGGGTAAAGCTAGTTATAAATATTTGTGCTCTCTCTCGTCCACTTTGTCAAAATGGTAAATCTATCCTGGAACTCTAGAAAAGGGCGCAAGACACAGGACTTTGTGTTATCCTCTCCCCAAAAAGAGACTCCTCCAGGCTCTGCTGTGTTTGGCAGAAACAATAATACAAAACTTTCGGGACTAGGCTTGAGAGGTAATGTGCTTTCCAAATTGAAACGCCACCTCGGGCTCCTCACCTTTGACAGGTTAGATATAAAGTGCCGGATGCCATCCCCACCTGGGCCAAACACTCTTATCTTTTCTTCCCCCTGCGTCTTCCTCCGCCTTGCACTCACCTGGAACTGAGGGCTTCCTCTGGGGTTTATCTTATCAAGGAAGCAAGGAAATGCCACACGGTCCATGTCAATATGACCTTTTGCTGCCCAGCGTGACACCCTCCTCTTCCATTAGGTGAACTGAAGGTGCATTTGGATCCCGGACAGCGCCAGGAAGGAAATAAGCTTCCAAACAAAAGCTGACATCTATCTCTGTCCTCTACATTGACATTTCAGCCACAATTCATCCCACTGACATATTATTATTATTATTATTATTTTTACCCTGCCACCATCTCCCCAAGGGGACTTGGGGGCGGCGTACATAAGGCCAAGCCCACCCATTGCAACAACGAAAGAATACAACATAAAATACAGCAAAAGATAGTAAAATAAAGATTTAAAAATCAATACAAGATAATTCTCTCGGCATTCCTTCGCGAGCGAAGATCCTTAGGAAGGACTCATCCCACGCTGTTTACAAGCGCGTTGATGACTAAAAAGGCCAATCTGAGATAGGCAAGTCCGGTTGCAGAAAGCACAGCGGGAAGTCTCCTTGGGTGATGTTGTTTCCAAGTTGCGGTTCTTTCCGCGTTGTCGTTTCTCTTCGAGACCCGTTCGGCGTGACTTCTCGAAAGAGGCCGCAGCATTGTGGAGAGTGCGTCTCCATGCCTCCCGATGTGAGGCCAGGGTGCACCATTGTTGGTGATCAATCTGGCCGAGCCTGAGATGTTGTTTCAGGGAGTCCTTGAATCTCTTTTTGGGGGCGCCTCTCTGCGCTGACCCGTGGCGAGTTCACAGTAGAGTAGTATCTTTGGGAAGCGGTGGTCCTCCATCCTAGAGATGTGCCCTGCCCAGCGCAGTTGTGTTTTCCATAGCATGGCCTCAACGCTGGTGATCCCTGCTTGCTCAAGGACAGCAACATTAGTCACATTTTGGTTGGTGGTGTGCCCCCAGATTTTTAATGTTAAAAGTGTGCCAGTCGGTCCAGTGTATATTTAGAATTGTGCGAAGACAGCGCTGATGAAAGTGTTCGAGGAGTCGTAGGTGTTGGCGATAGGTGACCTATGTTTCAGACCCATAGAGGAGAATAGACAGTACAATAGCTCTGTACACACTGATTTTGGTGCTTTGCCTCAGGTGCTTGTTGCTCCAGACTCTTTTGTGAAGCCTTCCAAATGCACTCTATGCCTTTGCTAATCTGTGATCTATCTCTTTGTCAATCTTGCCGTCTGAAGAGATGATGCTTCCCAGGTAGGTGATCTGCTGAACGGACTGAAGCACAGATTTGCCTATGCTGACGTGGGGATGATGGTGTTCTCCCTGTGGTGCGGGCTGGTAGAGAACTTCCGTTTTCTTCAGGCTGACTTCCAGCCCAAACAACTCTGCAGCTGCTGCAAAGAAGGATGTTAGGCGCTGCAGGGCTGCTTCTGAATGGGCGACAAGGGCAGCATCGTCAGCAAAAAGCAGCTCACGGACTAGATAGTTTAGAGTTCATCCATACTGTAGAATACTAATAATAATATAAAATTTTATTTATACCCCATCACCACCTCCTCAATGGGACTCGGGGCGGCTTACATGAGATCAAGCCCAGCAATACAATACATCAATATAACAGAACACAGCAGTAAATCATAAAAATAAAAATACAATACAAAACCAATTATAATGCAGTTTGGCACTACTTCAGCTCAGTGCGTCATGCTATGGCTTAATGCTATGGAAATCTGGGAGTTGTAGTTCTGCAAAGACGCTAACCTTTTCCCACAGAGTTGTAGTGCAGGCATGGGCAAACTTCATCCCTCGAGCTGTTTTGGACATCAACTCCCACAATTCCTAACAACTTACCAGATGTTAGGAATCATGGGAGTTGAAGTACACCTGGACGGCTGAAGTTTTCCCATGTCTGTTGTAGTGCCGCACCAAACTACAAATCCCAATAATGCATTGCATTGAGTAATGGCAGTAAAAGTGGTGTCAAATTGATTTCATTCTACAAAATAGATGTACTCTTGGTTTCACGCTGACACTAAAGACATAATGCACTCCATGTTGCCTGGGGATGATGGAAACTCTAAGCAAGTTCTCAATAAGTAACTTTTCCAGATTTTAATGCAACAACGTTGGATATTTTCTTGGCTTTACTGGAGTGGATTCTGGGACCTATAGCCCACCTCACACAAAACAAAGGATTCCAAGTTCTGCTGCCTGGGGATGATGGGAAGTGTAATCCAGTTATCAAAAAGTAACTTTTCCAGATTTTAATGCAAGAACAACGTCAGATATTTCCTTGGCTACTGGTTTTACTGGAGTGGATTCTGGGACCTATAGCCCACCTCACACAAAACAAAGGATTCCAAGTTCTGTCACATGGGGATGATGGGAAGTGTAATCCAATGATCAAAAAGTAACTTTTCCAGATTTTAATGCAACAACGTCAGGTATTTCCTTGGCTACTGGTTTTACTGGAGTGGATTCTGGGACCTATAGCCCACCTCACACAAACAAAAGATTCCAAGTTCTGTTATCTGGGGATGATGGGAAGTGTAATCCAGTTATCACAAAAGTAACTTTTCCGGACTTTAATGCAACAACAATATCAGATTTTTCCTTGGCTACTGGTTTTACTGGAGTGGATTATGGGACCTATAGCCCACCTAACACAAAACGAAGGATTCCAAGTTCTGTCATCTGGGGATGATGGGAATTGTAATCCAGTTATCAAAAAAGTAACTTTTGCAGACTTGAATGCAACAACAACATCAGATATTTCCTTGGCTACTGGTTTTACTGGAGTGGATTCTGGGACCTATAGCCCACCTCACACAAAACAAAGGATTCCAAGTTCTGTCGCCTGGGGATGATGGGAAGTGTAATCCAGTTATCAAAAAGTAACTTTTCCAGATTTTAATGCAAGAACAACGTCAGATATTTCCTTGGCTACTGGTTTTACTGGAGTGGTTTCTGGGACATATAGCCTACCTCACATAAAACAAAGGATTCCAAGTTCTGTCACATGGGGATGATGGGAAGTGTAATCCAATGATCAAAAAGTAACTTTTCCAGATTTTAATGCAACAACGTCAGGTATTTCCTTGGCTACTGGTTTTACTGGAGTGGATTCTGGGACCTATAGTCCACCTCACACAAACAAAAGATTCCAAGTTCTGTTACCTGGGGATGATGGGAAGTGTAATCCAGTTATCACAAAAGTAACTTTTCCGGACTTTAATGCAACAACAATATCAGATTTTTCCTTGGCTACTGGTTTTACTGGAGTGGATTCTGGGACCTATAGCCCACCTCACACAAAACAAAGGATTCCAAGTTCTGTCGCCTGGGGATGATGGGAAGTGTAAGCAATTGCAGCAGCAATTTTGTGCATTTCCCTTCCAGGCCAACACATCTCTCAACCATTTTCGGCAGCCAGCAAAATATTTCAGTGCTTTCCCGAAGATGCAATTGAAAGCAGCATTTATGGCAAATCGCAGCGAGGGCATTACGGTCCCCTTCTTCAAGCCACACTGGTAGAAAAGGACGCAAGGCAGGGAAATTGCTATAATACTTGTCTTTTTCCCCGCACTCCCTGCATAATACCAAAAGGGTCTTACTTAGCCAGGCAAGACACTGTCGCTCAGAGTCGCATTATTTCTGCCGGAGGGTTAAGAGAGATTGCCGTTCAACTTTGGGCTTCTGTTGGGTAAAGAGGAAGAACGGGATGGTGAGCAGAAACCTGGTGAGATCTCCGACGCAAAGCGCAAGGCATTGTGAACATGGGAGAAAGCGTTATCAGGCCAGGTGAAAAATCTCTGCAGGAAATGACCTTGGCTCATTTCCCAAACATTACGATGTTTCACACAGGCCTAGATTACCCATAGGGCCAACAAGGCCATGGCCTAGGGGCGCGAGCCGGGGGCACACGTGTGGTGTTCCAGCCTGGTTCATCTGAGTTAGCCAGGGATGATGGGTTACCAGATGAGATAGTCAGGGATGTGGGGCTGCCTGGTGAGCCTGCTGTTAATGAGCAGGTGGTTAATGAGGAAGGTATGGATGTTGATTCAGAGTTCGGCAGTGAGAGTCAAGACGGCCTTGGTTCTCAAGGAAGTGGTTTCACTCCCTCGATTTCAAGCGAGAATTCCAGGGATGGGGAGGAGGAGCTTTCCCAGCCTGATAGCACCGCACCTGGGAGCCCTAATGAGCAGAGCTTCGACAGAAGGGCGAGCATCAGATCCACCCGAAGGGATTGGAATTTGAAGAGGGGGGGGTGCGGTGGACACATAGAAGTTAGATTCCTTTATTAGACCAGGCTGGGAAGGGTTTCGCCAGACCTGAACAGGCCCGGATTAAGGTCTTCGGCCACCCGAGGCCAAGACGCCCCGCGCCGCCCGGTGGCGCCCCAGTGCGCGGAAAGCCACGCCCCCAGTGCGCGGAAAGCCACGCCCCCAGGGCGCTGCTGCGCATGTGTGGCAGCACCCTCGGGCGTGTGGCTTCCGAGCCGCCGCCTCCTCCCGTAACCGGAAGGAGGGCCCGAGGAGGTGGACGGAAGCCACGCTGCACCGGCCCCACGGCTTCCGTCCACCTCGCGCCTTCCTTTTGGTCGCAGGGAGGAGCCAGGAGTAGGTGGACGGAAGGCGTGCAGCACCGTGGGGCTTCCGTCCGCCGCCTCCACCACCCCTGCGACGACCAAAAGGAAGGCGCGAAGAGGAGGGCGGACTTCCCTTCCTCCTCCTCGCGCCTTCCTTTCGGTCGCGGGTGGAGGAGGCGGCGGGACGGAAGCCCCATGGTGCCGCGCGCCTTCCGTCCACCTCCTCCTGGCCCTCCCGCGACCAAAGGAAGGCGCGCGAGGAGGAAGGCAAGTCCCGCCTCCTCCCCGCTGCCTGGGCCGCCCCTTGCAAAGGAAGGAGGCGGCCAGGAGGAGGAGGAGGAGGAAGGGAAGCCCGCTGCTGGGCGTGCATGCGCATGCATGCATGCCTGCCGGCGGGCGGAGCTTCCTTCCTCCTCCTCGCCGCCTCCTTCCTTGCAAGGGGCGGCCCAGGCGAGGGAGGCGCCATTCCCTCCTCCCCGCCCCTTGCAGCGCTCTCCCCCGCCCTCTCCTGACTCTCTCGCTGAGGGTGGGGAGAAAGCGCTGAGAGGGCGCGTAAAAAATTTCGGGGCCGATTCCGCTGCCCCCCAAAACCCGCCGCCCGAGGCCATGGCCTCGTCTGGCCTTGTGGGTAATCCGGGCCTGGACCTGAAGCTACGTTTAGCTTGGAAGGACTCATGCTCAAGACTCTATGTTCACGTTGACCGCAGGAGCGGTTTGCCTTGCTGACTTTAAGTTCACGTTGACCGCAGGAGCGGTTTGCCTTGCTGACTTTAAGTTCACGTTGACCGCAGGAGCGGCAGCCTTGCTGACTTTAAGTTCACGTTGACGGGAGCAGTTTGTCTGCTTTGCTTTCTTTGGGATTTGATCCAGTTTAAGGACCTTTTCCGGACTATCCAATTTTTAAAAAAATAAAAATTTTATAAAATAATTAAAAAATCGTGCCGCGATTGGCTCCTGTCGCCTAGTACTCAAAAGGAATGAAGGCAGGAGGGAGGGAAGGAGGAAGGGGGGGAGGGCTCCCTCCTCGGCACCCTGCAGACAATACAGCCGGGAGCCAGCCCCCACGTGACCCGGCAGAGGGCACACCACGTGACCAGGGCTCCACATGAGGCAGCAGCATGAGGAGGAAGAGGAGGAGCATGCCCCGCGGCTGAGAGGCTGGCGCCGCCGCCGCCTCCCAGCAGCCCCCCGCGGCCTCGAAGGCGGCTCTGCGGCCTCGCGTTGGGTGTGCGGAGGGCAGCGGCTGCAGAGAGTCGGGGCCTTCCTCTGCCTCAGGAGCCAATCGCGACCAGCATGGGCTGAAGGAAGAGGCCTCCTCGGAGTGTTTTCCTCGGAGGAGGCCTATTCCTTCAGCCCATGCTGGTCGCGATGCTCGGGATGTGTAGTCCCACGCGCTGCTGCTGTGTCGGAGAAGAAGGGCTTCTTTTTCGCCAAGATGGCGGCTCCGGCTCCGAAAGGCCCAGGGGCCGGGAAGGGGCCTGGGAGCAGCTCCCTGGGTTTCTGCCTGGCCCAGCTGCAGCATATCAAGGAAGCTGGTGGCATCGCCCGCTTCCGGGAGCGTGGGGGGCTGGCGCCACTGCTGAGGGTCCTGGCCGGCGCCCCCAGGCCCCGCCACATCCTCGACCTCACCCTCAGCATCCTGGGCAACTGTTGCACTGAAGGCGGGAGCCGTGCCCGCGTGTGCCAGCTGGGAGGCACCCCGCCCCTCGGTGAGAGAGGAGAGGCAGGCAGGCCGCGCTGCTGGAGGCTGCCTTGAGGCCTAGTCTGGAAGGCCTGAGGAGGGGTGGGCGGGGGGAATGCACTCTCAGGCCCCCTAGAGCAGGACTAGGCCCGCTTGGGCCTTCCAGGTGTTTTGGACTTCAACTCCCACAGTTCCTACCAGCCTCCCTTATCCTTTTTGGGGGCAAAGCACAGGCCGTGGAAAGAAGGAATGTGGGGGTGGGGGTGGTAGAGGTTGGTTTGGGGTCGTAATTCCAAAGTGTGGCCTAGAGCAGTGTTTCCCAACCTTTTTTGAGCCGTGGCACACTTTTCACATTTACAAAATCCTGGGGCACACCAACAAACAAAATGACACAAAATGACACTCTAACACAGTAATACATATAGTTAATATGTTTTTAAAATGTCTTTATACACTCAGTGTGAAACCTGGGCCTGTTTCAATGAACTCAACATAGATATCCTGGCAGGAATGGCAGAAAGACACAAACTCCCCACACAGAACTCCCATAACCAAGATAAAATGCTACAAGAGTTTGGTGGGCATTGACCGTGAGTTTTGGAGTTGTAGTTCACCTATATTCAGAGAGCACTGTGGACTGAAACAATGCTGGATCAGGACCAAACTTGGCATGAATACTCAATATGCCCAAATATGAACGCAGATGGAGTTCAGGGGAAATAGACCTTGACATTTGGGAGTTGTAGTTGCTGGGATTTATAGTTCCCTTACAATCAAAGAGCATTCTGAACCCCACCAATGATAGAACTGGACCAAACTTCCCACACAATACTCCCAGGAGGCAAGAGGAGGTCTCTACTTGGGGAAAGGGAGGTGGGCCTTCCCAATGCATGGAGAGGGAGAGACCAAGTAGACCAGTGTTTCTCAACCAGTGTGCTGTGGCACACTAGTGTGCCGTGAGCGATCATCAGGTGTGCCGCGAGAAAAGCTCTCTGCCCCCCTTCCTTCCCCTCCTCCTCCTTAAACTCCTGCTGCTTGGGGAAGAGGAAGAAGGGCCAGGTGGCGGCGAAGAAAGAAGGGACTGGGGTGCCGCCTCCACGGCCGTTCCCCAACCAGCCTCCAAACCGCCATGACTCTCGCCCCTTGCTTGTTGAAGCCGCGGAGGAGCCCCGCCACTGAAGCCCGTCCACCGCTCATGCTCCTCCTCTGTGGGAGAGCTGAAGCCGGGAGGCATGACACAGCCTGGCTCGCCCTTTCCCCCTGGCTTCAGCTCTCCCACAGCTTCGCCAGCCTTGAGGGGGCAGTGCCAAGCTAGCGGTGGCAGAGACAGCACAATGCTGGCTTGGCACTGCCCTCTCAAAGCTGGCAAAGCTGTGGGAGAACTGAAGCCAGGGGGAGGGTTCAGGGCATGGCGCGGCCTGGCTCCACCCCCGGCTTCGGCGCTCCTACAGCTTTGCCAGCCTTGAGGGGCAGTGCCAAGCCCGCAGTGGCAGAGACAGCACAATGCTGGCTTGGCACTGCCCCCTCAAGGCTGGAGAAGTTATGGGAGAACTGAAGCCGGGGGGAGGGGTGGGGCATGGTGTGGCCTGGCTCCTCCCCCCCCCCCCCACCGTTCTTTACTGTGTTAGAATGTCATTTTGTGTCATTTTGGTTGGTGGTGTGCCCCCGGATTTTTTTAATGTTAAAAGTGTGCCGCGGCTCAAAAAAGGTTGGAAACACTGAAGTAGACAACGGGTGGGGAGGGGGGGTGTTTTTAATTTTGTGCCTTTATCGAGGTAGGTTTCTTAGGGTTTTTATACTTCAACAGACTAGACTCTCCCCCGGAGGTTCCAATGTCCCACGGCACACCTGATGATCACTCACGGCACACTAGTGTGCCCCGGCACACTGGTTGGGAAACACTGGCCTAGGGCACCAAAAGGGGTTAATCCGAGGTCTCTTCCAACTCAACGATTCTATGATTCTATATACAAAGAGCAGGGAAAGGTTTCATCTCCATCGGCCTGGCCACCAATCATGGGAGCTGTAGTCCAAAAGGGAACTTTCCGCAGAACCAAATCTGTGCCATTTATTTATTTATTTCTATTCCCCTAGACTTTGGGCCTAAGTTTTCCGTAAGAGCAGCTCACCATGGCCTTTGGGACAATAGGAAGACTGTTTGAGCCACAGGCCGCCTTGAATGCCAGGAGCATTTTGTAAAAGCTCTTTGTCACCCCAAAAGGAAAAGGAAGAAAAAAAAACCTCTCAAGGAAATAATACGTGAAGTTCCTGTAAATCAGAGCGGTCTCCTCCAGCTGATGCCACTGCACATAATCTCCTCCTCATTGCTTAGTCATAATTTTCCGCGAGCGGCTCACCCGAAATGCGGCTCCCGCTCGCCTTGCCTCAGGATTTGTCATTCATCCGGGACGTCCTTAGTGACCACTGGACATCAAACTGGTCCAGCGCTGTCAAGGGAGGATAAAAGAAGGAGGCGGATTTCTTTAAAGGCTCGCCAACCTTCTTCTGTGGGAAAGCTACAAGGGGGCCCGGCAGGAGCAGGAAAGTTATGGCTCGCGAGCTAAGTCCTTGGAATGAGGCAAAGAGCTCCTCCAAGGAAGCCGGCCCCGGGATTTTAAGGAAAAGTTTCTCAAAGGGCAGACTTTTCTTAGGGATGTTCTAGTATTTTCTGAAGGTTCTCATCTATATAAATAAAAATGTAATGTTCGTTTGTGGGATAAACATAACTCAAAAGCCACTGGACGAATTGAAACCAAATTTGGACACAACACCAAAAAAAACACATATACACAGACTGGGCCACAGCAACGTGCGGCAGGGGGCAGCTAGTCTATGCCAGTGTTTCCCAACCTTGTTTGAGCCATGGCACACTTTTTAAATTTCCAAAATCCGGGGGCACACCACCAACCAAAATGACATAAAATGACACTCTAACACAGTAATACATATACCGTGTTTCCCCGAAAGTAAGACAGCGTCTTACTTTCTTTTGACCCCCAAAATCCCCACTTTGTCTTACTTTCGGGCACGTCTTATATTGGGCGACGGTACCCGAAAGTAAGACAAAGAAGACTTAGGGGCAGCATGGCGCGGCTTCCTGGCTGGGCGAGAGAGGCTCCCAGAGGGGCTCAAAAGGGTCCGGAATCCTCCTCCTCTTCCTTCCAGCGGCGCCTTCCATCCTCCTCCTCTTCCTCCCAGCGGCGCCTTTCCCTCTCGCCGGTTCCGCCCCCTCCCTTCACTGAAGGAGATGGGGTGGGACCCCGCCAGCGAGGGGAGAAGGCGCGCTTGGTGGAGTCCTGCCAGAAAGGCGACTCAGGCGCTTTTGCCGCTGCCCGCTCGTGTTTGGAGTGTGCGAGGCGGCGGGGCTGCGGGGAAAGACGCCTGAGTCGCCCCGCGGGCGGGACTTCTGCCGGCGCTTTCTTCCCTCTCGCCGGCGGCTCGCCTCCTCCCTTCACTGAAGGGAGCGGAACAGGCCCGCCGCTGGGAGGAAGGAGGAGGGATGGAAGGCGCCACTGGAAGGAAGAGGAGGACGATTCGGGCCCCCTTGAGCCCCTCTCGGGAGCCTGGTGGAGCCAGGAAGCCACGCCAGGCCAAAGCATCCTTACTTTCAAACGGATATAAGGCCCCTCTGACACCCCCGATACGTCTTACAATCGGGGGTGTCATACTTTCGGGGAAACACGGTAGGTATTGGAGTTTTGGAGTTGTAGTTCACCCACATCCAAAGAGCATTTTGGACTCGGGACCGGCGAAGCAAGCAGGAAGGAAGGCGCTGCGGCAGCAGGCAGGGAGCCGGAGGGAGGCCAAGAGCGGTTTCCAGCACACCGGGGAGGAGGGGGAGGAGGGAGGGGTGGGACCCTGCAGGGAGCTGTTCTCCCGGTTTGCGACTCCGCTGGGCTGGGCGGAAGACGCGAGCCGGTCAAACTCGCCTCCCAAGCAGGGCCCAGGCCCTGCGGGGAGCTGTTCTCTTGGTTTGCGACTCCACCGGGCTTGGTGGAGCCGTGAACCAGGAGAAAGCATCCCCGCAAGGAACAGGCCCTGCCTGGGAGCCGGGTTTGGCCGGGTCGCGTCTCCAGCTGGTGTGCCGTGGGAAAACCTCTGTCAGGAGGGGGAAGAAAGGGGAGGGAGAAGAAAGGGGAGGGAGATTTTCTCGTGGAACACCAGCTGATCTCTTACAGAACACTAGTGTGCCACGGCACAGCGGTTGGGAAACACTGGTCTATAAATTATATAAATTAAAATGTAATGTTTGTTTGTGGGATTAACATACTCAGAAACCACTGGACGAATTGACACCAAATTTGGACACAAGACACCTATCAGGCCAACGAGTGACCATTACTCATAAAAACACTGAAAAACATAGCAGAAGGGATGCAAAAAGCAAAAAAACCCAAAAATACATTACAACACCTGTGCTAAACACACACAGACACACACTCACACATATATGCAAACACACAAAACACATATACACAGACTGGGCCACAGCAACGTGTGGCAGGGGAAAGCTAGTCTATATAAATAAAATGCAATGTTCGTTTGTGGGATTAACATAACTCAAAAACCACTGGACGAATTGACACCAAATTTGGACACAATATACCTCTCAGGCCAACGAGTGACCATCCTTCTCTGTCATATCCCCCAGACTGTACCAGTAGTTAAAGTTGGTCATGAAGGATGTATGTGCCAACTTTGGTCCAGATCCATTGGTGGGCTTTATAGTACTCTTTGACGGGGAGAGTGGGTTGAGCTCCCTCTGTCAGCTCTAGCTCCCAATGCGGGGACATGAAAAACCTCCCACAAGGATGGTAAAACATCAAACATACAGGCGTCCCCTGGGCAAGGTCCTTGTAGACAGCCAATTATCTCACCCCAGAAACAACTTGCAGTTTCTCAAGTGGTTCCTGAAATAAAAAAAAAATTGCATGAACTATATCCCCCCCCCCCCATTGTCCTTTCATTGGCCCCCAGGTGAGAACCATATGTAAAGTAGGTCATGATGAATATGTGTGCTATGATTGGTTCAGATCCATCCAGGGGCGGTCTAAGGTAATTGTAAATGGTAAACAAACATTATTTTGGCGCCCCCAAAAAACATTATTTCCCCCCCGTATATGCCCAGCTCCTCCTTCTGGTATGCTGGGCTTTCTGTTTGAGTCCCAAGGAACGTCAGTCTGGTGTTGGAAGATAGCCTGACCAAGGCCTGGCCTGGCAAACCTTCAGTCACGTCCTCTCTGGAGAAATCCTGGTGGTTTAATGCAGTGTTTCCCAACCAGTGTGCCATGGCACACTAGTGTGCCATGAGCAATCATCAGGTGTGCCGTGGGAAATTGGACCTCCAATACCCTTTCTTCCCCCTCCTGCCAAACACTTTTTCTTCTCCACTCGGGCTCCCTTCTTCCCAGCCTCGCTCTGCTTGCTTTGCCTCGCTTTGCTCATGCCCGCTTCTGTGGGAGGGGGGAGGGAGGAAGACATGACCCGTGCGGGCGCTACTGGGGAGATTTGCCCCACGTCTTCCTCCCTCCCCTCCACAGTGCTCTCTGGATATAGGTGAACTACAACTCCAAAACTCAAGGTTAATGTCCACCAAACTCTTATAGTATTTTCTCTTGGTCATGGTAGTTCTGTGTGGGAAGTTTTATTCCATTCCATCATTGATGGAGTTCAGAATGCTCTTTTATTGTGGGTGAACTATAACTCCCAGCTGTTGAGCAAGACCTTCCTGTGTGTCTTTCTGCCATTCCTGCCGGGATATCTATGTTGTGTTCATCAAAACAAGTCCAGGTTTCGCACTGAGTGTATAAATACATTTACAAACATGTTCACTATATGTATTACTGTGTTAGAGTGTCATTTTGTGTCATTTTGGTTGGTGGTGTGCCCCAGGATTTTGTAAATGTAAAAAGTGTGCCGCGGCTCAAAAAAGGTTGAAAAACACTGGTTTAATGAATATAAAAATGGCATTCTTTCCCAGATCCCTGGGAAAGTGGGTGGAACAAACTCAACTGGGATCTGTGAATGATGATTGACGGGTACTAGGGACCAATCAATGCAACCTCACCTTTAACAAACTGTGCAAGCTGCAAAACACATCTTAACAAAGCAAAACTTTACAAAATCAAGATTTTTTACGCAGTGGCGCTTGCCGCACTGTCACAGTCCTGAGAGACTCCCAGGTATTTTTGGTGACTTGCAGTATTAAATAGATCAGTGCTGTCCAACTTCTGGCGGGTCCAGGGCCGGATAAGAGGTCGCTGATGTCCTGTGGGGCCGCTTGGCCCCGCCCCCCGGGCCCGCCCCAGCCCAGGCCCCGCTCCTCCTAAAGCCGCCGAAAAAGGAGGGTAGGCGGCGCCAAGAGCAGCGCCACAGGCCTGGCGTGACGCGCTGCTCTTGGCACCGCCTACTCCTCCTTTTCGGCGCCCCTCCCTTCCTAGGCCGGGAGCCACCAAAAGGGCAGAAGGCGGCGCCAACGGCAGCGCGTCACAGGCCTGGCGTGACGCGCTGCCCCCTGGCACCGCCTACTCCTCCCTTTTCGGCACCCCCTCCCTTCCTAGGCCGGGGAGCCGCCGAAAAGAGGAGTAGGCGGTGCCAAGAGCAGCGCGTCACGCCAGGCCTGTGACGCTGCTCTTGGCGCCGCCTTCTGCTGCCCTTTTCGGCGGCTCCCTGCCCTAGGTAGGGAGGGCACCAAAAGGAGGAGCTAGCTCTTCCTCCTCCCTACCCCGCCTCCCCCTCCCCCGGCTGCCTTTTTAAAAAAAAAAAAAAAAAAATCGATTTTTTTAAAAAATTAAAAATGGCGGCTGAGGGGCATAGGTGGGGCCGTGTCCAACAGGCTACGGGGCTGGATCCGGCCCCGGGGCCGCCCGTTGGACAGCCCTGAAATAGATGATGATGATGATGATGATGGCAGTTGAAGACAGTTATAATCCAAAGATTAAAACAAGACCCTTAAGAGTTTGGTTTGCTGCCATGACCCAGCTAACTGACACCTCCTTATTGTATCGTAAGACTCTCAGTCAATGAGAACTCTCAAAAAAAGTCAGTCCTTTAAATAAAAATTAAAATACACGTAAAATAAGAAGAAGTCGTCCAATTATAGACACACACATGTTGCACGGTCCCCATGCAAATGGAGCAAAGGCTGGCATCTGATTAAAACAACCCCCTTCAACCGGTAGCCAACTCTCCCCCCTCGCCTTCCCCGGTTTGAGTTGGAAATTGATTATTTTAATACGGAATTCCTGAATGAAAGGGGTTCTTGGCCTTTTCCCCCATGCTGTTGAATAATGCATGTGGGAGAAAGCAAACAGAAGCAGAGGGTCTCAGCTGCAGGAACAATGGCCGCTCACAAAGCCAAAGGGGGCACCTCGGTTTATCCCTGCCTTGTCAATCCCAGCAGCCTGGGAATCGGAGGAGGAAGCAGCTGCGGGACGGGCCGTAACACTGACCCAGGGACCAAGGCGTTTACCCATCTCCAAACAAGATATTGATTTACCCCCCACTTTCCTTCCTCCGAAACTAGGGGAGGAAAAACAACAGCCCTGTTGCAAGAACATGTGGGTTGAGATGTGCACCTTTAAAAAAATTCATGCAAAGAACGGGAAACATAAAAATAAATGCATATGGTGCAAAATGATTTATTTATTTATTTAAAACTTTTACGCCCCGGCCTTTTCACCTCCGAAGAGGGACTCTAACCGGCAAACAACAAGTATTCAATGCTAACATTTAAAATCTAAAAGCATCATACATTTGTAATAAAATTTACAATACAATACAACAGTGTTTTTCAACCTTTTTTTGAGCCGCGGCACATTTTTTGACACAAAATGACGCACTCTAACACAGTAATACATATAGTTAATATGTTTTTAAATGTATTTGTACACTCAGTGTGAAACCTGGGCCTGTTTCGATGAACACAACATAGATATCCATCCTGGCAGGAATGGCAGAAAGGCACAAACTTCCCCCACAGAACTCCCATAACCAAGAGAAAATACTGGAAGGGTTTGGTGGGCATTGACCTTGAGTTTTGGAGTTGTAGTTCACCTATATCCAGAGAGCACTGTGGACTCAAACAATGTTGGATCAGGACCAAACTTGGCATGAGTACTCAATATGCCCAAATATGAATGCAGATGGAATTCAGGGGAAATAGACCTTGGCATTTGGGAGTTGTAGTTGCTGGGATTTATAGTTCCCCTACAATCAAAGAGCATTCTGAACCCCACCAATGATAGAACTGGGCCAAACTTCCCACACAGAACCCCCAGGAGGCAAGAGGAGGTCTCTACTTGGGGAAAGAGAGGCGGACCTTCCCAATGCATGGAGAGGGAGAGACCAAGTAGACAACGGGTGGGGAGGGGGGTGTTTGTAATTGTGTGCCTTTATCGAGGTAGGTTTCTTGGGGTTTTTATACTTCAACACAGTAGATTCCCCCCCCCCCCCTTCCTGGAGTTTCCAATTTCCCACGGCACACCTGATGGTCGCTCACGGCACAGTAGTTGGGAAACACTGGTATATGGGGTATAGTATTAGTTAGGCCTATCTTTAATAGTAAAAGGAACTCTCAAGTAACCAGAAACTACATATATCTCACTTCTACCAATTCTCGTGGGTACTGGTTAACTGAGAACCCACTGTAATTGGGGGGGGGGGGTGTTAGGGGAAATTTGCATATGCAAATTTAATCATTATGTAGTTTTTTCTCCAGTATTGTAAGACTCTGATCTAGGGTGAGTCAACATTGCAGAATTAATGCAGATTGACTCCGTCTTAAGAGTCATGGCTCAATGCTATGGAATCCCGGGAGTTGTAGCTTTACAAGGGCTTCTCGGCCTGAGTTCTAGTTGGTCACCAAACTACAACCGATTTCGTAGCATTGAGCTACAGCAGTAAAAGTGGTACCAAACCACATTAATTCTGCAGTGTGGATTCAGCCTGGGTCAGAGCCTTGTAATGCTGGGGAGACAGCTACATAATGGAGTGTCCAGTGGCGCGATGGGTTAATTAAACCCTTGTGCCAGCAGGACTGAAGACCGACAGGTTGGAGGTTTGAATCCAAGGAGAGTGCAGGTGAGCTCCCTCTGTCAGCTCCAGCTCCCCATGCAGGGACATGAGAGAAGCCTCCCACAAAGATGGTAAAACATTTCAATACACAGTAAAAATTATGTAGTAATTGCTTTATTTACGAATTTAGCACAAAAACATCTCAATGTATTGAAACAGCTGTGGATCCAGGTGGGAGGCAGATTGCGTTGGATAATACGAAATGTTGGTTGACCGAAGGTTGGATAAGCGAGACTCTACTGTACTTGAGAATTCCTATTGCAAGTAAAACAGGTCTAACTAATATCATATATATTCCATACTATCCCACACCATACATTTATGTTATTTAGATGCATAATAATAATAATAATTATGCATCTTATTATTATTATGCATATTATTATTAAATTATTATTATTATTAAAGATGCATAATAATAATAATAATAATGCATCCATGATAGGGATTTCTAAGGTTACAAAACACTGACTTTGATGGAGAGTCTGATCCATTATTATTCTAATACTAATTTATTATTCTAATAAATAAATAATAATTTATTTATTTATTTACATCATTTATATTCTGCCCTTCTCACCCCTCAGGGGACTCAGGATGGATTACAATGTACATATACAGGCAAACATTCAATGCCCTAGACCAGTCTTTCTCAACCAGTGTGCCGTGGCACACTAGTGTGCCGTGACGGACCTCCTGCTGTGCCGCGAGAAAAGCTCTCTGCCCCCTCCCCCTCCTGCCGAACTCCTGCTGCTTGGGGAGGAGGAAGGGGGGCAGTGGTGAAGAAAAAGAAGAAGGGACCGGGGCGCCTCCTCCTTCGGCCGTTTCCCCAGCCAGCCTCCAATCCGCCATGACTCCCACCATGACTCTTGCCCCCCTCGCTCGCTGAAGCCGCGTGGGAGGAGCCCCGCCCACTGAAGCCCGTCCACCGCTCATGCTCCTCCTCTGTAGGAGAGCTGAAGCTGGGGGAGGGGGGCAGGGCATGGCACAGCTTGGCTCTGCCCCCTCCCGGCTCCCGCACTCCCAGCAGCTGCTCCAGCCTTGAGGGGACAGTGCCAAGCCAGCATTGTGCTGGCTCTGGCATGGCTGGCTTGGCACTGCCCCCAAAAGGCTGGAGCAGCTGCTGGGAGAGGTGAAGCTGGGGGTAGGGGGGGCATGGCGCGGCTTGGCTCTGCCCCCCCCGGCTTCAGCACTCCCAGCAGCTGCTCCAGCCTTGAGGGACAGTGCCAAGCCAGCATTGTGCTGGCTCTGGCATGGCTGGCTTGGCACTGCCCCTCAAGGCTGGAGCAGCTGCTGGGAGAGGTGAAGCTGGGGGTAGGGGAGGGGCATGGCGCGGCTTGGCTCTGCCCCCCGGCTTCGGCACTCCCAGCAGCTGCTCCAGCCTTGAGGGGACAGTGCCAAGCCAGCATTGTGCTGGCTCTGGCATGGCTGGCTTGGCACTGCCCCTCAAGGCTGGAGCAGCTGCTGGGAGAGGTGAAGCTGGGGGATGGGGCAGGCATGGCGTGGCTTGGCTCTGCCCCTCCCCGGCTTCGCACTCCCAGCAGCTGCTCCAGCCTTGAGGGACAGTGCCAAGCCAGCATTGTGCTGGCTCTGGCAGGCTGGCTTGGCACTGCCCTCAAGGCTGGAGCAGCTGCTGGGAGGGTGAAGCTGGGGGATGGGGCAGGCATGGCGCGGCTTGGCTCTGCCCCCTCCCGGCCTCGCACTCCCAGCAGCTGCTCCAGCCTTGAGGGGACAGTGCCAAGCCAGCATTGTGCTGGCTCTGGCAGGCTGGCTTGGCACTGCCCCCTCAAGGCTGGAGCAGCTGCTGGGAGAGGTGAAGCTGGGGGGATGGGGCAGGCATGGCGCGGCTTGGCTCTGCCCCCTCCCCGGCTTCGGCACTCCCAGCAGCTGCTCCAGCCTTGAGGGACAGTGCCAAGCCAGCATTGTGCTGGCTCTGGCATGGCTGGCTTGGCACTGCCCCCCAAAAAGGCTGGAGCAGCTGGTGGGAGAGGTGAAGCCGGGGGGTAGGGGGCGGGGCGCAGCCTGGCTCCGCCCCCTCCCCAGCTTCGGCACTCCCAGCAGCTGCTCCCGGCAGGCCACCAACCCCCAGCCATTCTTTACTGTGTTAGAGTGTCATTTTGTGTCATTTTGGTTGGTGGTGTGCCCTCGGATTTTTTTAATGTTAAAAGTGTGCCACGGCTCAAAAAAGGTTGGGAAACACTGCCCTAGACACACAAAACATATAGACAAATGAACATTACATTTTTATTTATAGACTAGCCACCCCCTGCCACGCGTTTCTGTGGCCCAGTCTGTGTATATGTATTTTGTGCATGTATAAGTGTGTGTGTGTGTGTGTGTGTGTGTGTTTGCGTGTGTGTGTATGTGGTTTTGTGCATGCGTTGGAATGGGTTTTTTTTGCTTTTAAGTCCCCTTTTCTGTGTTTTTCAGTGTTTTTATGAATGATGGTCACTTGTTGCCCTGATAGGTATATTGTGTCCAAATTTGGTGTCAATCCGTCTAATGGGTTTTGAGTTATGTAAATCCCACAAACGAACATTGCATTTTTATTTATATAGAAGATTAGAAGACTAATAGATGGATTATTATATTATAATGTTATTATTTGATATTATTATATTTTGTTAATATACTGTATAATAATATAATAGTATTGTAATATAATAATACTAATATATTAAATATAATACAATATTGCTAAATGGTTTACTGTTTTTATATATTTATGGTATTAATTGTTTTGATTGTATTTTATCTTGTGGGCATTGACTGCCATGTAAATCGCCTCGAGTCGCCTTCGGGCTGAGAGGGGCGGTATAGAAATATATATATACCTCTCTCTGTCGGCATTACTTCGCGAACTAAGATTCTTAGGAAGGACTCATCCCACGGTTTTAACAAGCGCGTTGATGACTAAAAAGGCCAATCTGAGATAGGCAAGTTCGGTTGCAGAAAGCACAGCAGAAAGTCTCCTTGGATGACGTTGTTTTCAAGCTGCGGTTCTTTCTGCGTTGTCATTTCTCTTCAGGACCCATTCCATGTGTCTTCTCGAAAGAGGCCGCAGCATTGTGGATAGTGCGTCTCCATGCCTCCCGATGTGAGGCCAAGGTGGACCAATTTTTGGTGATCAATCTGGCCGAGCCTGAGATGTTGTTTCAGGGAGTTCTTTTTATCTCTTTTTGGGGCTCTCTGGCGCTGACCCGTGGCGAGTTCACCATATAGTAGTATCTTTGGGAGGCTGTGGTCCTCCATCCTAGAGATGTGCCCTGCCCAGCGCAGCTGTGTTCTCTATAGCATGGCCTCAATGCTGGTGATCCCTGCTTGCTCAAGGACAGCAACATTCGTCACATAGTTGGTCCAGTGTATATTTAGGATTGTGCGAAGACAGCGCTGATGAGTCATAGGTGTTGGCGATAGGTGACCCATGTTTCAGACCTATAGAGGAGAATAGACAGTACGATAGCTCTGTACACACTGATTTTGGTGCTTTGCCGCAGGTGCTTGTTGCTCCAGACTCTTTTGTGAAGCCTTCCGAATGCACTCTATGCCTTTGCTAATCTGTGATCTATCTCTTTGTCAATCTTGGCATCTGAAGAGATGATGCTTCCCAGGTAGGTCAGCTGCTGAACGGACTTAAGCACAGATGTGCCTATGCTGACGTGGGGGTGATGGTGTCCTTCCTGTGGTGCGGGCTGGTAGAGGACTTCCCTTTTCTCCAGGCTGACTTCCAGCCCAAACAGCTCTGCAGCTGTTGCAAAGCAAGATGTTAGGCACTGCAGGGCTGCTTCTGAATGGGCGACAAGGGCAGCATCGTCGGCAAAAAGCAGCTCACGGACTAGATAGTTTAGAGAGTCTCAGTGCGAGCCCTCAGACGGCTTAAGTTGAATAAGCTGCCATCTGTACGATAGCGTATATAGTAAATAAATAAATATGTGTATATAATATGTGTGTTTGCGTTTATATATGTGGTTTTGTGCATGTGTTGTAATGCATTTTTTGTATTAAAAAAAGGCTTTTTAAGTTGCAGCAAACTTTCTCTCTCTCTCAAAGTCTCTTCCTACATCATTGGTTTCCATCCAATGGGAACCATTCATAAATCCAAAACTAAAGAATGGCTGTTTTTCTAATATTTATCCTTACAAAAGACCTAACACAGGCATTGCTGGGTATGTACCGTGTTTCCCCGAAAGTAAGACACCCCCGATTGTAAGACGTATCGGGGGTGTCAGGGGTCGGCTAATATAAGCCGTAACCGAAAGTAAGCTGTACTCGTCGCGTCGCCGCGCCGCCAAACAAATCGCCCATCGGCGCGGCACACCTCCACGGCACACCTTTCCGCCAGGCCTCCAAGGAAGGGAGGGAGAAGAGAGCCAGAGGCGTGGCGAAGCAGCACCGCGTCAGAGTGACGCACCGCCGCTTCGCCATGCCCCTGGCTCCTTTCCCCCTCCTTTCGTCCAAGAAGGGAGGGGAAGGAGCCAGGGCGTGGAGGAAGCGCCGCTGCGTCACTCTGACGCGGCGCTGCTTCTCCACGCCCTGGCTCCTTTCCCTCCCTTCTTTCGGAAGGAAGGGAGGGGAAAGGAGCCAGGGCGTGGCGAGGCAGCGCCGCGTCAGAGGACGCGCGCGCCGCCGCCACGCCTCTGGCTCTTCCCCCTCCCTTCCTTGAGGCCTGGCGGAAAGGTGTGCGCGGAGGTGTGCCACGGCCGATGGGGCCAGTTGGCGGCGGCGTGACGGCGGCGGTGTGGGCGGCGGGGTGCGTCTTGGGTTATATAAGACATACCCCGAAAGTGTAGGGGGACTTTTCGGGGAAAAGAAAGTAAGACGCTGTCTTACTTTCGGGGAAACACGGGTAAGTAAAATATATAATTCCCTATATAGAGAAAGAGAGGGGGGATACATTACATATACCATATGCACCTCCCTGAAGTTTTCATCCTTGAGGAAATTAGCTGGCTTGGACCTCTTCCAGAGGAACAAGTCCGTGGACAGCCATTGGCTTCAATGGGAACAGAGAAACTAGGGAAGGCAAAGAAAGAGTGAAAAATAGAGAGAGAAAGTCCACATCTCAATGTGTTTCTGGTGCTAATCTAATAGTTGGACTGACTCCCAGTCCTTGGGTCAACTGCATACAAAGTTCCCATTGTGAACCCGGTTGTGTGTGCGCGCGTGTGTGGCTAAGATGGCAGCCTCTTAGTGCTGCTTTGAAAGTATGCGAAAAAAAGGGGAAACTTGTGTACGCACAAGCTCCTTATTCAATGAATGATTCCCTTTGTGTGGACATGTTCCACAATCCACGGAACAAAATAGGGCTTAGTCCCTGGAGAGTGAAAACTTGGAGTCCTCCAAGGGAAAGAGACAGAAAGAAGAAGAGGGGATTGGGTTGATGAGGTTGACGTTGGGGGCAGAGAAAGCCCAAACTGAAAAGAGGTTGTTTTTTTGTTTTTGTTTTGTTTTTTTCCAAAAAAGAGGTGTCGAAAATGGGTTGAGCTATGCTGGTTGTCGACTTTGCTTGTGAGACAATTTGCCACACTTCCCAGCTATTCAGGGGTACATCTACACTGTCGAATGAATGCAGTTTGACACCACTTTAACTACCGTGGCTCAATACTATACAATCTAGGGGTTGTAGATATTTATTTATTTATTTATTTATTTATTTATTTATTTGCAGTATTTATATTCCACCCTTCTCACCCCGCAAGGGACTAAGGGCAGATTGCAATATACATATACATGGCAAACATTCAATGCCATAGACACACAACATATACATATAGACAGACACTCAGAGGCTATTTAACATTCCAGCTTCTGGCCACCAGGGTAGCTGTCGCTTCCTTATTCTTTGCATACTTAATGGAGATTTTTATGGCCTCGTAAATCAGTTAAACTAGCCTCCCCACAAAGTGGTACCCAAATTTCCTACTTGACAGATGCAACTGTCTTTTGGGCTGCAAAGGTCGACAACAAGCTACACAATTTTGGTCGGGAGCTCACTCCGACCCGGGCTGGCTTCGATCTCATGACCTTCCGGTCAGTAGTGATCTTAATGCAGCTGACTCCCAGCGAGCTGCGCCACAGTCCCGGTTGAAGCAACAGCACTCTCTAAAAGCAAAGGTTACAGCCCTTGGAAAACTACATCTCTGCATCCTAGACAATTTTGCGTTTTCTTCTTTGGAAAAACCCTGGAGCTCAGTAACAGAGGATTCTATGTCCTCCATATACATTAAATCTCGGAATTCCAGAAAAAGGGTTTCAAGTGTGGAATTTGAAACTGAGTGTGTAGCTAGAGTAGAGTTGTGCATTCGGGGTAAACCTTGACCCATTTTCTGTCCTGGCTTTCAATGGGGGGCATCTTTGGGAGCCTCCCAAAATTGGGAGGGCAGATATCTGTTTTTGCTCTAGAGCAGTGTTTCCCAACCTTTTTTGAGCCGCGGCACACTTTTTACATTTACAAAATCCTGGGGCACACCACCAACCGAAATGACACAACATGACACTCTAACACAGTAATACATATAGTTAATATGTTTTTAAATGTATCTATACACTCAGTGTGAAACCTGAGCCTGTTTCGATGAACACAACATAGATATCCTGGCAGGAATGGCAGAAAGACACAAACTTCCCACACAGAACTCCCATAACCAAGAAAAAATACTATAAGAGTTGTAGTTCACCTATATCCAGAGAGCACTGTGGACTCAAACAATGTTGGGTCAGGACTAAACTTGGCATGAATACTCAATATGCCCAAATGTGAACACAGGTGGAGTTTGGGGAAAATAGACCTTGACATTTGGGAGTTACTTTTTCTGGGATTTATAGTTAACACACAATCAAAGAGCATCCTCAACTCTTGCAACAATGGAATTGAACCAAACTTGGCATATTGAACTCTCATTACCAACAGAAAGTACTGAAAGGGTTTGCTTGGGAATTGACCTTGAGTTTGGAAGTTGTAGTTCACCTACACCCAGAGAGCACTGTGGACTCAAACAATGCTATGTTGTTGTCTGTTTTCTATCCAGAATCACAATGTTGGAAGGAGGCTCACCACTTTAAGGTCCCTAAAACAGGCATGGGAAAACTTATGTCCTGTCTATAACTTGAACCTGGAAGGTTCAAGTTTGCCCATGCCAGCTTTCGACAGAGACCTCTTCCTCCCCCTTCCCCTTCTCGCCCTTTCTTCCCCCTCCTGCCCAACACTTACTTTTTCTTCTCCACTCGGGCTCCCTTCTTCAGGAGGGGAGGGGGGGAGGAAGACGTGACCCGTGTGGCCGCTACTGCGCAGACTCGGCCCACGTCTTCCTCCCTCCCACCTCCCCACGCTATAAGGTGGTTATAGAAATAATTCCAAATTTTTTAAAATAAATTTCGTAATTGAAACGACATTACTAACGAATTTTCATAGCTCTCCCTTCTTCCCTCCCTGCCCCTCCCAGCTGAGAGGCATCGCACATTAAATATATAGACAGGACATAAATCAGTGGTTCTCAACCTGTGGGTCTGCAGGTGTTTTGGCCTACAACTCCCTGAAATCCCAGAAAGCTTACCAGCTGTTAGGATTTCTGGGAATTGAAACCCAAAACATCTGGGGACCCACAGGTTGAGAACCATTAATAATAATAATAATAATAATAACAACAACTTAATTTTTTAAAAAAAGTTTAAGTGGCACCGCTGGCTAAGCGTCAGCTGCATAAGATCTCTCTGATCTGTAGGTCATGAGTTTGAGGCCTGCCCGGGTCGAGTTGGGTGCTCGACCTTTAAGTGTAGCCTGCTGTCGACCTTTGCAGCCCGAAAGACAGTTGCATCTGTCAAGTAGGAGATAGGGGTACCACATTAAGTGGGGAGGCAAATTTTGACTGATTTATGAAGCCATAAGAATTCCAGGAGTCGCTGAGGATTGCGGAAGAACAACAAGGGACGCTGGTAAAAACGCTGAGAGAGATGAGGAGTGTGTCAGCTCCCCCTGGTGGCCAGAAGTTTGCCTCTCTGTTCGTCTATGTTTGTCAATATATGTCTAAAATTTGTCTATATCTGTTGAACTGCAGGGATTGTCTGCAAGTATATGTACTGTAATCCGCTCTGAGTCCCCCTCGGGGTGAGAAGAGCGGGATATAAATGAAGTAAATAAATAAATAATAATAAATAAAATTTATACCCCGCCAACCACCTCCCCAAGGGGACTCGGGGTGGCTATATAGATCAGAGTTTTCCAACCAGTGTGCCATGGCACACTAGTGTGCTGTGAGCGATCATCAGGTGTGCCGTGGGAAATTGGAACCTCCAATACCCTTTCTTCCCCCGCCTGCCGAACACTTTTTCTTCTCCACTCGTGCTCCCTTCTTCCCAGCCTCGCTCTGCTCGCTTTGCTCTGGGGCGAGTCTGCGCAGTAGTGCCCGCACGGGTCACGTCTTCCTCCCTCTCCCCTCGCTCTTGAACACGCTCATGCTGCCTCCCTGGATCAAAATGGCGGCAGAAGCAGCAGTGTAGAAGAAAAAGTAAGTGTTGGGCAGGAGGGGGAAGAAAGGGCACAAAGGGGAAGGGGGGGAGAGGTCTCTGTCGAAAGCTGGCATGGGCAAACTTGGACCTTCCAGGTGTTTTGGACTCCAACTCCCACCGTTCCTAGCAGCCTTGGGCCCTTTTCCTTTCCCCCCCTCAGCCACTTAAGCAGGAAAGGGCCTCAGGCTGTTAGGAATGGTGGGAGTTGAAGTCCAAAGCACCCAGAGGGCCGAAGTTTTCCCATGCCTGTTTTAGGGACCTTAAAGTGGTGAGCCTCCTTCCAACATTGTGATTCTGGATAGAAAACAAACAACAACATAACATAACATTGTTTGGGCCCACAGTGCTCTCTGGGTGTAGGTGAACTACAACTTCCAAACTCAAGGTCAATTCCCAAGCAAACCCTTCCAGTACTTTCTGTTGGTAATGAGAGTTCAATATGCCAAGTTTGGTTCAATTCCAGTGTTGCAAGAGTTCAGGATGCTCTTTGATGGTGTGTTAACTATAAATCCCAGAAACTGTAACTCTGAAATGTCAAGGTCTATTTTCGCCAAACTCCATCTGTGTTCACATTTGGGCATATTGAGTATTCATGTCAAGTTTGGTCCTGATCCAACATTGTTTGAGTCCACAGTGCTCTCTGGATATAGGTGAACTAGAACTCCAAAACTCATGGTCAATACCCACCAAACTCTTATAGTATTTTCTCTTGGTTATGGGAGTTCTGTGTGGGACATTTGTGTCTTTCTGCCATTCCTGCCAGGATAACCATGTTGTGTTCATCGAAATAGGTCCAGGTTTCACACTGAGTGTATAAATACATTTAAAACGTATTAACTATATGTATGACTGTGTTAGAGTGTCATTTTGTGTCATTTTGGTTGGTGGTGTGCCCCAGGATTTTGTAAATGTAAAAAATGTGCCGCGGCTTAAAAAAGGTTGAAAAACACTGATATAGATGATAGATAAGAAAGATTGATTTGTCTTCACAAATGTAACTGTGTTGTCCTTCTTTTGGCCCAAAAGGAAATAGAGCAATCCAATCGCCCCTTTGAGACCAACGAAGAAAAGGTAATGTATTTTGTAAGCCAGTGTTTCCCAACCACTCTTCCGCGGCAAACTAGTGTGCCGTGAGCGATCACCTGGTGTGCTGCTGCTGCTTGAGGGAGGAGGAGGAAGGGCCGGGTGGCAGCGAAGAAGAAGGGGCCGGGGCTCCGACTCCTTCGGCCGTTTCCCCAGCCAGCCAGCCTTCAATCGAGAGAGGGCGAGGAACGGAAGCGGAAGTGAGGAGCGCAGTCCGAGGCAGTCCCATCGGCTTCTTCTTTTGAACCGCAGGAAAGAAGGAAGGCAGGCAGGCAACCGCGGACCGAGTGAGTGCCTTCCCTTCTTATGTGGAAGAGGGAAAGAGCTATTCAGGAAGGGAGCCACCTGGGGGTTCTGTGTGGGAAGTTTGGCCAAGTTCTATCATTGGTGGGGTTCAGAATGCTCTTTGATTTTAGGGGAACTATAAATCCCAGCAACTGCAACTCCCAAATGGCAAGGTCTATTTCCCCTGAACTCCACCTGCGTCCATATTTGGGCATATTGAGTATTCATTTCAAGTGTGGTCCAGATCCATCATTATTTGAGTCCACAGTGCTCTCTGGGTGTAGGTGAACTACAACTTCCAAACTCAAGGTCAATTCCCAAGCAAACCCTTTCAGTACTTTCTGTTGGTAATGAGAGCTTAATATGCCAAGTTTGGTTCAATTCCATTGTTGCAAGAGTTCAGGATTCTCTTTGATTGTGTGTTAAC
The DNA here is from genome assembly GCA_030556195.1 of Anolis apletophallus. Taxonomy (NCBI): domain Eukaryota; kingdom Metazoa; phylum Chordata; class Lepidosauria; order Squamata; family Anolidae; genus Anolis; species Anolis apletophallus. The sequence goes on from JARBWK010000016.1 coordinate 7,633,478, forward strand.
TATAAATCCCAGAAACTGTAACTCCCAAACGTCAAGGTCTATTTTCCCCAAACTCCATCTGTGTTCACATTTGGGCATATTGAGTATTCCTGCCAAGTTTGGTCCTGATCCAACATTGTTTGAGTCCACAGTGCTCTCTGGATATACGTAGGTGAACTACAACTCCAAAACTCAAGGTCAATTCCCAAGCAAATCCTTTCAGTACTTTCAGTCTTTCTGCCATTCCTGCCAGGATATCAATGTTGTGTTCATCAAAACAGGCCCAGGTTTCACACTGAGTGTATAAATACATTTTAAAACATATTAACTATATGTATTACTGTGTTAGAGTGTCATGTTGTGTCATTTTGGTTGGTGGTGTGCCCAAGGATTTTGTAAATGTAAAAAGTGTGCCGCGGCTCAAAAAAGGTTGAAAAACACTGTGTAGGCCAGGGGTGCTCAGAATGGTGATCTCGATCACCAGGGTGATCTTCGGGCCTCATCCTGGTGATCTTCAGGTCCCTGACCAGGTCTTTTGCTGTTGGTCCTCTTCACGCGCCCCTGCATGCTGCAAAGAAGTCCTCCGTCGTTGTTCCTCCCCACTCCCTGCTCACGCGCCGCCTCCAAAAGCTCCAGAGTCCAAGAGGCAGAATGGGCCCCTCTTTTGGATTCCTCCTCCTCCCTCCGTCCTTCTCCAGCCACTCAGAGTTGTAGGAGACCAAAGGGGGCGGGCCTGGATGACGCGATGCATGGCTGGCCCCGCGTGCATTCGCAGAAGCGCCCATTCTGCCTCTCGGACTTCTCGTGAGCTCTTGGAGGCGGCATGCATGCTGGCGGCGTGGAAATAGGAGCAACGACGGAGGAGAAGAAGGACGTTTTGGGGTCATTTCCTTACCGCATCTCAAAGGTCGGTCTTTTTACTTTGGGGTGGGTGCTTGATTGTTCTGTGGCATGTCTCTTTGTTTATTTTTAATGTTTAAAAATGGCCTTTTAGCTCCAAAGCCTCTCTTCTTGCTTTGTTCCTTGAGAAATATATGTTGGGGAATATGGAAATTGATACGGTAGATCACGCATTGTTGACCCACCGTTTAGCCGGCGCCGGGGTCGGGGGGGACTGCCCTTCAATGGGTGGCCTCCTTCCTCCGGGGCCGGGGACAACGTGTGGAGGGGGGCGGGGCGGTCTCCGGGAGGTCCCCACTTAATTGTGGGGTCCCCCAGGGGGCCATCCTCTCCCCCTTATTATTCAACGTTTATATGCGCCCCCTGGCCCAGCTGGCCCGCGACTTTGGTCTGGAGTGTTATCAGTATGCGGATGACACCCAGCTTCTGCTGAGAATGGACGGCAGACCGGACTCCGTACCCGATTGTTTCCATCGATGCCTCGAAGCCGTGACTGGTTGGCTGCGCGCCAGCCGGCTGAAGGTGAACCCGTCGAAGACGGAGATCCTGTGGCCTGGTCGCCCTGGGCTGGGTGGATGCCGGTTGCCTACCCTGGATGGCGAGCAGCTTAGCCCGTCATCTTTAGTTAAGAGCTTGGGTGTTCAGTTGGACTCCCTGCTGACCATGGAGTCCCAGGTCTCCGTGGTCAGCAGGGTGTCCTTCTTTCACCTACGACAGGCTAGGCGACTGGCGCCCTACCTGTCCAGGAGCGACCTTGCGACGGTAATCCAAGTGACAGTCATCTCAAGACTGGACTACTGTAACGCCCTCTACGTTGGCCTTCCCTGTCGACGATCGGAAACTCAAGCTAGTGCAGAATGCCGCCGCTCGCTTGCTGACGGGCTCGTCGGTAAGGGAGCATATCACGCCCATCTTTCGGCAGCTGCACTGGCTCCCTATTGAGTACCGAATCGCCTTCAAGGTGTTGGTATTGACCTTTAAGGCCTTATACGGCCTAGGGCCTGCGTACCTGAGGGACCGCCTTACCCCGTATGTACCCCCGAGATCACTGCGGTCAGACGAACAGAATCTTCTGACGGTGCCATCTGTCCGCTCCTGCCACCTATCTGGGACTAGACAGCGTGCTTTTTCCGCAGTAGCTCCAGTACTGTGGAATTCTCTGCCGGACAGTGCTCGAGCCATCTCAGAGCTGGCACCATTTAGAAGGGCTTGCAAGACAGCCCTCTTTGGGCTGGCCTTCAGTTAAATGGCCGAGAAGGACTACACCCCAAGACCTCGGCTATCACCCTCGAAATGTGTCAAATTGTATGTTTTAATGTGTTTTATTCTTTTTATTGTAGGGCCCCATGTCTGTGACATGATGCCTATTGTTGTTGCTGTTATCCGCCCCGAGCCTGTAGGGAGGAGCGGAATACAAGACCGAAGTAATAAATAATAATAAATAAATAAATGTGGGAGAAATGGGGTGGTTGGATGTATTTTTGCATGCCCCTTTGTTTACCTTGCTGAGTATTAAATGGCCTTGCAGTTCAAAAGTCTCTCTTCTTACTTTCTGGCTGATAATATGTATGGTAATATGGCAGTGTGGGAGAAATGGGGTGGTTGGATGTATTTTTATGCTCTGTTTTATATTGTTGTTATTAAATTGAAATGTTGATGTTTTATAACTTCATTTTATGTAAACTGCCCCGAGCCTGCTGGAAGGAGCGGAACATAAAAATGAATAATAAATATAAATAAATAAATAAGAAAATAGTTATACGTTTTACATTTCTGGGCAGGTGATCTTTGGGACTTGGTTTTTTAATCAGTAGCTCCCATGCTGAAAAAGTGTGAGCACCCCTGGTGTAGGCTATCCAATATAGTGAATTATAGCTTTTACCCAAATTTTATTTTTCAGATCAGGTCTCAAAAACCGTGATGGGACTTCTCTCTGTTTATCAGTCTTACGATGCTGCTCCTAATGATTCCAGTGAGCACAACTGGACTCTAATAGGGTCATGGAGAAACGACCTGAAAGGCGCTACTTTCGGGGCATACATTCCATACGAAACGGGCTCTAAATTGCTTCTCACTTTCTCCGACGGCTCTATAAGAGCCCCTCCTGTATTAATTAGCAGCTGGGGCTTTTTTTTAATGGGGGGAGAGGTGAAATTATGAAACGCTCCCCCTTTTTCTTTTTGGAACCTGAAAGCTCCGAATTATCATTTTTCTTTTAATCCTCCCATCTCGAAGTGTGAATGATTTCTGTATTTCCATATTTCTCAAGTAGCACTTAATTTAATCTCGGTCCCATTTCCCCTTCAATGCGCTATTGTTGTCTCTTTTTAAAGCTGCCCCTGCTCCCTCCGCCCGGCTCATATACCCATGAAATTGGTTTAATGAAGCATAAAAGTATGAAGCATTAACAACAGTGGAATTCGTGTGGTCGCCCTTCATTTTTCAGGGCCGCTCACATTTCCTGCCTAATTTATAAAAATCGGCCCTCGAATGATTTCTATCACGGCCGTAACGTCAGTATAAAGGACGGCCGCCCGTTTCGGGACGCTTCATCAAACCATTGAAATGATATCTATTAGTCAAGATGGAGGCAGGAAAGAAAAACCTCCCCAAAAAAGACATTGTAGTTTGGGACCGTTAGTGAGAACCTAACTTGCAACTCAAGCTCTCCGGTTGCACTTTGTTGTTGGACTTCCCTTGGAGAGAAGGGGAAAAGGGAAGCAAAAATATGTGAGATCTCCCAAAAGTTTCATGTATTGTCTGTGTATGACAGTGTTTCCCAACCAGTGTGCCGGGGTACACTAGTGTGCCGTGAGCGATCATCAGGTGTGCCGTGGGAAATTGCCCCCCAGGAACTGTTTATAACAGCTTCATGACGTAACTGGAAGCAAGTTTCACTCAGGGTGAAATTTCACAAGGGTATGGAGAACAAGCCCTATGAGGAGCGGCTTGAAGAGCTGGGCATGTTTAGCCTGAAGAAGAGAAGGCTGAGAGAAGACATGATAGCCATGTATAGGTATGTGAGAGGAAGCTATATATATATGTGGTGTTCATCGAGACAGGCCCAGGTTTCACACTGAGTGTATAAATAATACATTAAAAATATATTAATTATATATATTACTGTGTTAGAGTGTCATTTTGTGTCATTTTGGTTGGTGGTGTGCCCCAGGATTTTGGAAATGTAAAAAAATGTGCAACGGCTCATCCCCACCAACCGCACTAGATTCCCCCCCCCCCCCTTCCTGGAGGTTCCAATTTCCCACGGCACACCTGATGGTCGCTCACGGCACACTAGTTGGGAAACACTGGTATATGGGCTATAGTATTAGTTAGGTAAAAGGAACTCTCAAGTAACCAGAAACTACATATATCTCATTTCTACCAATTCTCGTGGGTACTGGTTAACTGAGAACCCACTGTAATTGGGAGGGAGGGGGATGTTAGGGGAAATTTGCATATGCAAATTTAATCATTATGTAGTTTTTTCTCCAGCATTGTAAGACTCTGATCTAGGGTGAGTCAACATTGCAGAATTAATGCAGATTGACTCCGTCTTAAGAGTCATGGCTCAATGCTATGGAATCCCGGGAGTTGTAGCTTTACAAGGGCTTCTCGGCCTGAGTTCTAGTTGGTCACCAAACTACAAGCGATTTCGTAGCATTGAGCTACAGCAGTAAAAGTGGTACCAAACCACATTAATTCTGCAGTGTGGATTCAGCCTGGGTCAGAGCCTTGTAATGCTGGGGAGACAGCTACATAATGGAGTGTCCAGTGGCGCAATGGGTTAATTAAAACCCTTGTGCCGGCAGGACTGAAGACCGACAGGTTGGAGGTTTGAATCCAAGGAGAGTGCAGGTGAGCTCCCTCTGTCAGCTCCAGCTCCCCATGCGGGGACATGAGAGAAGCCTCCCACAAAGATGGTAAAACGTTTCAATACACAGTAAAAATTATGTAGTAATTGCTGTATTTACGAATTTAGCACAAAAACATCTCAATGTATTGAAACAGCTGTGGATCCGGGTGGGAGGCAGATTGCGTTGGATAATACGGAACGTTGGCTGACCGAAGGTTGGATAAGCGAGACTCTACTGTACTTGAGAATTCCTATTGCAAGTAAAACAGGTCTAACTAATATCATATATATTCCATACTATCCCACACCATACATTTATGTTATTTAGATGCATAATAATAATAATTATGCATCTTATTATTATGCATATTATTATTAAATTATTATTATTATTAAAGATGCATATTAATAATAATAATAATAATGCATCCATAATAGGGATTTCTAAGGTTACAAAACACTGACTTTGATGGAGAGTCTGATCCATTATTATTCTAAAACTAATTTATTATTCTAATAAATAAATAATAATTTATTTATTTATTTACATCATTTATATCCTGCCCTTCTCACCCCTCAGGGGACTCAGGGTGGATTACAATGTACATATACAGGCAAACATTCAATGCCCTAGAGCAGTCTTTCTCAACCAGTGTGCCGTGGCACACTAGTGTGCCGTGATGGACCTCCTGCTGTGCCGCGAGAAAAGGTTGAAAAACACTGGTGTATGAAGCCAAATAACTTTGATGAAACTTTTGGGGGGATTCATTGTTTGTAGATCAGCATTCCTGATTCTTCTTCTCTGAAAGGTTAGCAGAAGTACAGTCAGCCGTCCACCTTTTTGAGTTCGACTTTTGCCAATTTGATTATTCACAGATTTAATTATCTATTAGGGGTGGATATCTCCGGCTTAAAATACTTTGAAATCCGTTATTTTTCGTATTTGGAATTAATTTCAAAGTATATTGACCCTCGGGGCCTAACCCGGAAGCGGAATTTCTATATCGACCCCGGGACGGCCATTTTTGTATCGGGCACGTAATAGTTCGTATTACGTTTTTGCCCTCAGTTGAAGCATTTTCCAATTGGCTAATGGAGACCAGGTGGTAGCATGAAGCCACCTGCTTCCCTTTAGCCAATCAGAGTCGACTCCCCGCTTCCTTCTCTGATGCTCCTGCCCTGGTTTATTTCCTTTGGCAGGGGAGGGGCTGACGCGATAAGCCTTGTCGTGGTTTAGATGTTAACGGGGGGGGGGGAGTGAGATGCGTCCACATCTCCTCCCCTGCTAACATCTATACCACGCTAAGCCTTAGCGCGGTTTAGATGTTAGCGCGGGGGGGGGGTGAGATGCATCCGGTTTACTCGCAAGGAGAGGAGGGGAGGGTGATGCACGTCCCCGCCTCCTCCTCTCCTTGGGAATAAACCGGGACAATGGCGAGAGGAGGGTGGAAGGTGCAGCCTGGCACCCTCCTCTCACCAACCGAGACCCAAACGGGGGTTAACTTTAACCCCCGTTTGGGTGTCAGCTGGCCAGAGGGGAGTGCAGGCAGCACCTTCCACCCTCCTGTCGCGCATGCACGGAACAAATAACGTAATAATAACGAAATTCGTTATTAATTAAGTTTCAATTACAAACGTTATTTTAAAAATTCGGATTAATTTCTATAACGAACCAGCAACGGAAATCCCCCCCCACGAGTTTAAAATCATTTTTTTCATGGATCAACAACCCCTATTATCTATGTATTCGATTGCTGTGTCCTTGCTAAGGATCTGTGGGTCTTCCAGTGCAACTCTAGGGTCATGTTTACAGATTTCTAGAGAGAGCGACGGTCTAGAAATGTCTAGTTCTTCCAGCACATCCTGATGATCGGCTTCCAAATCCTTTGTGAATCAGTTCTGTTTTGTTGGTCTCTCTGGATGTCTCCAGAAACAGTTTGTGGACATTTGTGTTTGTTATGTATATAATTCAGATTGCTTACTATGAGGGTTGAATGAAAAGTAATGCCTCCACCTTCGTAACTCCTCAACAGATGACAGTCCTGGTATGCGGCAGGTACTGGCTTGTTCAGTAGACTCTCCTCTACAGTTCCATTTTGGCGAGAATTTTTTTAAAAAATTTTCCCCCCACCATTTCTACCCTGCTTCTTCTCAACCCCCGAGGGGGGACTCAGAGCGGCCTAACAACGGCAACAAATCGATGCCAAAAACACAGTATACATATAATAGAAAACCAAAAACAGTCAAAATTAAAATACATTAAAATACAGTTAGCATTAAAATACATTAAAATACAATTAGCATTAAAATACATCATATACATTCACATAAGTTAAAAACAGTATTCCGTCCATAATCGAAGCATTGGGTCATGTCCACCAGTTTGCCATTTCAATCCAATCTAAAGTGCTGTATCGTGCTAATGTGCAAACGCCTGGCCCCATAACCAGGATTTCACTTTTTTCCTGAATGCCAGGAGGGATGGGGTTGATCGTATATCAGTTGGGAGTGCGTTCCACAGACGGGGAGCCACCACCGAGAAGGCCCTCTCTCTCATCCCCACCAACCGCAGTTGAGAAGTAGGTGGGAGCAAGAGCAGGGCCTCCCCGGCTGATCTTAAATTATGAGGTGGGACGTAGCGGCTGATGCGTTCGGACCAGTAAGCTGGACCAGAACCATATAGAGCTTTAAAGGTCAAAACCAGCACTTTGAATTGAGCTCGGAATTGGACAGGCAGCCAGTGGAGCTGACACAACAGGGGGGTTGTGTTGCTAAAATGCGAAGTATGGAACCCTGCGCAGACAGTCGGTCAATGCGACTTAAGCAATGTGCAGTCATTGAATTCTTGATAGCAGAAGGTGTCACCCCAAAGGAGATTCATCAGAGAATGCAAGCTGTTGATGGTGATTGTGTTGATGTGAATCCTGTGCATCATTGGGTGAGTAAGTTTAAAGATGGGAACATCTGACTTGCATGATAAACAAAGAGTTGGACGTCCTGTGACAGCAACCACCGGGTTTCACAAGCAAAAGGTTGACAGATTGATTCAGATTGATTCAGGACAATTGCCATATCACTCAGAGAGAAATTTCAAGCATAATCAGCATTTCACAAGAACGTGTGGGTCCCATTATTGCTTTGATTGGCTGTTGGAAGATCTCTGCACAATGGGTACCCAGGATGCTGACGCTGGTTGCAGAAACAGAGTGTTGACTTCTTCTGTGATGGCTTCAGAAAACTTGTTCATTGTTGGCAGAAATTTATCCAATTGTCTGGTGATTATTTGGAAAAGTGAATAGTGGTAGTTCAGGAGCACATTCTAAGGATTATTTCTGTATTTGATTTATTAAAATATGCCCATCCAAACCCAAGTAATGAAGGTGGAGGCATTACTTTTCATTCAACCCTCGTATATTGTATATGTGTGCATTGGTATGCAGTTTTCCTTAGCTTTAACTCTATGAGGGGCTGCAGAGCATGTGATCAGAACTGGGACTGTCCAGGACTTAGACTCCGTTTTATTTATTTATTTATTTATTGCTTGGACTTTTATGCCGCCAAACTCCCTGAGGCTCGCAGCGGCTTACAAAGCCAAGAGGCAACAAAATACATCATCAGTACACAAACAAGGAACAATACAACAAAGAAGAGAAGGGACAAGAAAGGGAGGGGACAGGTGGGACAAGATCCAGCAGGAGAGTGCCCAGCGGTCAAGCGGGCCCTACTCTCCCATCAAAGGAGTGGAGCAAAGGTGGTCTCGAAGCGATCCCACAGAAGTGGTCCGAAGTGGCCAATCCCCCATTGTGCAGGAGTCCGGCTAGAAGTGCCCGATCCACCCGATTGATGGCCTTCCTCCGCTGTGAGCCTGCAGGAGGGGGCCTCCGTTGTCTACAGCCCAGACCCCAGAAAGTTCTGGCACGCCGCAAGTTCCAGGGCCTGGGCTCAAGCGGTGCAGGCCTCCCAGCTCTCGGACACACAGTGGCGAGCGACCCCGGGCCAAGGAGTCTGTTGCTCTGCGGCCTCCGACGTCGCCTTCTCCGATGGCCACCAGGCCCGCTCAGGCTCGATGAACCTGTCAACCCCCGGCCGTCAGAGGAAGGCGGAGGGGGTTGTGGCCCGGTCGCCGGTAAGGGGGCGGCCGGCAACTGGCAGGCTCGGCATCGGGGCCGCACCTCCGGAGCCCCTGCCAGGACTCCAGAGACGTCTAGCGCCTCTGGCGGGGGCACCGGCAATAGCAGCCGCTCCGGGCTGTCAGTCAGAGGAGGTGAGGGCTGAGCCCTTGAGTCATACAGGGCCGCAGCCCCTGAGGAATGTAGGGAGGGAGGGGCCAAAGACGCCAAGCTGCTCGGGCTCACCGCCATCTTGATTCCCCCAGCCAACGCCTCTCCTGGCGGACCCAAGGGGGCCTCACGACCAAGTGCCCCCCAGGGGCTCCACCAGGGCGCCTCCGCTGTCCCAGCCGTCTCCCTGGGTCTTTCCTTAGAATGGGGGGGGGGCCGCCACCGGCCTGGGACCCGCTCCCCACCCCTCCGTTGTTGGCTTTCTCCTCGGTCTCCGTCCCCATCTGGCCCAGGCGGCTGCTCAGGCTGCTCCGGAGGCCAAGCCCCGCACCCTCGTCGCCCGTCCCGCGCTGCTCGCCTTCTCGCTCCTCGGGACCTGGCTGACGAGGGGCCTGGCGCTGGCACCGCTGGCCGGGTTCTCTCGGGGCCGGAGTGTCCCAGGGCCCGGGGGTGACGTCGGGGCGGCAATGGGGCCCCCTGCAGCAACAACAACAGCGGGGCTCCAGCAGACGGCCCAGCTCGCGCTCCAGCGCCTCGACCAGGCGGCTCACGAGCAGGTCTGCCATCCGGGCACAGCAAGGCCCCACGGTAAGATCTTGCTGTACGTCCCCGCTGGTCCCGCTGGTCCCACTGGCCTCGGGCTGCTCACCATCATCCCCTTGGATGCAGTTGGGGGAGGTAGGGAGTCCGGCCTCCTCCAGGCCTGGCCAGGGCATGGGGGACCAGGCTAGGCCCCTCTGGGGGGCCGCCGTGGGCGCCGTAGCCCCCACCGGGCCAAAGGGCCTTCCGGGGGCAGCAGCGTCCTTCAGGCTCGCAAGGGCCCTGAGGACCGAGGCCGGCGCCCGAGCAGCTTCCAAGGTGAACCCGGCGTCGGCCTGGAGGGCCCCAAAGAGAGGCAGGGGGCGCTTCGGGGCCTCGGGCAGCAACCGAGGGTCCCCCCCTGGGTCCAGCCGATCCAGTATGTCCAGTGAGTCCTTCCTTAGGCATAAGGCACCCCCCCTCAACAGTGGGGGTGCTGTGCAAAAGATACTGCCAGAAGCTCAGCGGAGCTCAGCGTTCGGACGCCTGCTCAACGCGGCCATCTTGAATGTTTTGTAGTTGTAGGACCGTTATTATAAATGCTTCTTAAATGAGAATAGTGATATGCGTAGCAGAAGATCTTGTATCTTCTCCAGCCCTTCTTATGGATACTCTCACTCAGATCATACCTTCTTCTTGGCAAAAGGCTGTCTCTGGTTTTCTTCACTAATCCTTCAGTTTCTTTACAGCTTCATCTCCAACAGCAACTCTATTCTATATTTTAGAAATAGTGTGTTTTAAACTCAGTAGAAACATAATGCTTTCGAGACACTGCATTTGATACCAGATAGTGGGAACTTGGAGTGTCGATCACTCATAGATTTGCAGTCCTTGTTATATAACAGGGCTGTCCAACTTCTACCGGCCCAGGGACCTGAATTCTGGCCACTGATGACCTGGGGGGACGTAGGGTCTGCCCCGCCCCCTCCCCCCCCCCCCTCTCCCCCGCCCCCTTATTTTTAATTTAATATTAAATATATTTAATTCCATCCTCCCCTCTCCCCTTATTTTAATTTAATATTAAATATATTTAATTCCATCCTCCCCTCTCCCCTTATTTTAATGTATCCCATCTCCCCTTATTTCATCTTTAAATATATTTAATTTTATATTTAATACATGAGGGGAGATGGGGGGAGGGAATGAGGAGACCTCTGAGGAGCCCCCTGCTTCAGCCTACCTTTTCCAAAGGCGCAGGATCCAGGAGTACCCGGACGACGAGAGAGGCGAGGACCGACTGAGTCGAAGAAGGTCCTAATCGCGTCTGTGGGCCTCAGCGATCCAGTAGTAGAGTAGCTGAAGAGTATTGCGAGAATACGCAATCCACACGGGATTTCGCTGTCAACGCCGGCGTGATCTCGCGTTGACAGCGAAATCCCATGTGGATTGCGTATTCTCGCGATACATGCTCCGACCCGGAAGTAGGTATTTTTAAAAATTATTATTTATTTTATTTTTCAATTTTTTTTTTATTAAAAAGCTTAAGGGGCCGTAGGGAAGGGGCTGGGGGCCGCATATGGCCCCCGGGCCGCCAGTTGGACAGCCCTGGTATATAACTTCAAGTTTCTTCCAACTTATGGCAACTTTATCCTTAGGGTTTTCTTAGCAAAATGTAATGGAGGAAGTCTCTGATTATTATGCCACTTGGACTGAGTGAGAATGCTGCGTACATAATTGATATGCAGTGTGAAGCCTAATCTCCCAAAGTCACAACCTACATTCATAGATATGGGTGTAAATATTTATCCACAATGCTAGGATAGTATATCTGCAATATAAGGCAGCCTGGTGGAGTTCAGATGGTTATTGATGGCCTCTGGTGGTTGAAAGTGGAAATTCAGATGGAGTCTCCCATCTCCAAAATGCCTGGGAACAGATTTCTGATTGTTTCCCCCTTGGATTTTGGAATACAGTGTTCCCTCGCTACTTCGCGATTCGCTTTAAGCGGACTCGCTGATTCACTGATATATTTTTTTAAAAAATAAAATATTTACATTACAACGGGCCTCAGAATGGGAGGCTGGTGTACGACCCCTTGCGTCCTGTCACTTTTTAATTGCTTATTCCTTAATGCAGTGTTTCCCAACCTTTTTTGAGCCGCGGCACACTTTTTACATTTGCAAAATCCTGGGGCACACCACCAACCAAAATGACACAAAATGACACTCTAACACAGTAATACATATACTTAATATGTTTTCAAATGTATTTATACACTCAGTGTAAAATCTGGGCCTGTTTCGATGAACACAACATAGATATCCTGACAGGAATGGCAGAAAAACACAAACTTCCCACACAGAACTCCCATAACCAAGAGAAAATACTATGAGAGTTTGGTGGGCATTGACCTTGAGTTTTGGAGTTGTTGTTCACATATATCCAGAGAGCACTGTGGACTGAAACAATGTTGGATCAAGACAAAACTTGGCATGAATACTCAATATGCCCAAATGTGAACACAGATGGAGTTTGGGGAAAATAGACCTTGACATTTGGGAGTTACCATTTCTGGGATTTATAGTTAACACACAATCAAAGAGCATCCTGAACTCTTGCAACAATGGAATTGAACCAAACTTGGCATATTGAACTCTCATTACCAACAGAAAGTATGGAAAGGGTTTGCTTGGGAATTGACTTTGAGTTTGGAAGTTGTAGTTCACCTACACCCAGAGAGCACTGTGGACTCAAACAATGTTATGTTATGTTGTTCTTTGTTTTCTATCCAGAATCACAATGTTGGAAGGAGGCTCACCACTTTAAAGTCCCTCAAACAGGCATGGGAAAACTTCGGCCCTCTGGGTGCTTTGGACTTCAACTCCCACCATTCCCAACATCCTGAGGCCCTTTCCTGCTTAAATGGTTGAGGGGGGGAGGAAAAGGGCCTGAGGCTGCTAGGAATGGTGGGAGTTGGAGTCCAAAACCCATGGAAGGTCCAAGTGTGCCCATGCCAGCTTTCGACAGAGACCGCTTCCTCCCCCTTCGTGCCCTTTCTTCCCCCTCCTGCCCAACACTTACTTTTTCTTCGAAACTGCCACTTCTGCCGCCTTTTTAATACTAGGGGGCAGCGTGCGCGTGTTCAGGAGGGAAGGGGGGAGGGAGGAAGACGTGACCCGTGCGGGCGCTACTGCGCAGACTCGCCCCAGAGCAAAGCGAGGCAAAGCTAGCAGAACGAGGCTGGGAAGAAGGGAGCACGAGTGGAGAAGAGAAAGTGTTGGGCAGGAGGGGGAAGAAAGGGGATTGGAGGTTCCAATTTCCCACGGCACACCTGATGATCGCTCACGGTACACTAGTGTGCCACGGCACACTGGTTGGGAAACACTGCCTTAATGTATAAATAATGTATAAATAATGTATAAATATTACAATTAATATAGTGTCCCTACTTCGCTTATTTTCACTTATTGCGGGTGGTCCTGGAGCATAATGAGTGCAATTGGTGACCTTCTGGGGGCAATGAGTTTTCTCCAATGAGTGCAATCGGTGACCTTCTGGGGGCAATAGAAGTACTTGCCAAATTGTTCTCTGGAAAATTAGAAAGATGGGAACCCAAAATCAGAAGCATTCCCTTTCTCTTTCTTTCTCTTTCCCTCCCTTTTTGGCCATCTTCCTCACCTTTTCTGGGTCTGCAAGCGCTTCAGTATGTTTCCTGATTGCTTCAGGCCACAGCAAATTGTCCCCCAGGGAGGAGAAGTAAATCAGTTATGATCTTTTGTCTCTTGGAGGGAGATTAGAGGAGCCACACTGCGGAGAAGCAGCGGTCGGCTTTCCTCCGGGTCCCTCGGTGTGACTGATTTCACCTTTAATCCGACCATTGATTGAATATCGCTAAGCAGACTTGCCTTCCATTTGAAGCTCAAGCTGATGAAGGATGCACCGGGGGAAGAAAGAAAGTTATTTGCACAAAAAGGTGGAGAACTGAGCCTGCCGCGTTCCAAGCCCACCTTCTTTGCAAATTCAAGCAACTCACATTCTTAGGCCAAGCCTCGGTGCATTAATGCCTCAAAGCGGTGACATCTAGAAAAATAGATAGATAGATAGATAGATAGTGCGATCCATCAGAAATGGTTCAAAAGTTATCACAAAACTACGGGGTGCTGGCACTTTGTTTCTAAAGTGTTTCTAAAGCTGCATATCTCAACCTGGGGGTCAGGACCCCTGGGGTCACGAGGTGGTGTCGGGGGGGGGGGGTCACCAAAGACCACCAGAAAACACAGTATTTTCAGTTGGTCATGGGAGTTCTGTGTGCCAAGATTGATTCAATTCCATTGTTGTTCCATTGAAGGCTCTTTGATTGTAGGTGAATTATAAGTCCCAACAACTACAACTCCCAAATGTCAAGCTCTCTTTCCCCAAACTCCACCAGAGTTCGCATTTGGGCATATTGAGTATTCGTGCCAAGTTCGATCCAGATCCATCATTTTTTGAGTCCACGGTGCTCTCTGGATGTAGGTGAACTACAACTCCAAATACTCAAGGTCAATGCCCACCAAACTCTTCCAGTATTTTCTGTTGATCGTGGGAGTTCTGTGAGCCAAGCTTGGTTGAATTCCATCATTGATGGAGTTCAGAATGCTCTTTTGATAGCAGGCGAACTATAAATCCCAACAACTACAACTCCCAAATGTCAAGCTATCTTTTCCCAAACTCCACCAGAGTTCACATTTGGGCATACTGAGTATTCATGCCAAGTTTGGTCCAGATCCATCATTGTTTGAGTCCACAGTGCTCTCTGGATGTAGGTGAACTACAACTCCAATACTCAAGGTCAATGCCCACCAAACTCTTCCAGTATTTTCTGTTGATCGTGGGAGTTCTGTGAGCCAAGATTGGTTGAATTCCATCATTGATGGAGTTCAGAATGCTCTTTTGATTGCAGGCGAACTATAAATCCCAACAACTACAACTCCAAATGTCAAGCTATCTTTTCCCAAACACCACCAGAGTTCACATTTGGGCATACTGAGTATTCATGCCAAGTTTGGTCCAGATCCATCATTGTTTGAGTCCACAGTGCTCTCTGGATGTAGGTGAACTACAACGCCAGTATTCAAGGTCAATGCCCACCAAAGCCTTCCAGTATTTTCTGTTGGTCATGGGTGTTCTCTGAGCCAAGATTGGTTGAATTCCATCATTGGTGGAATTCCATCATTGAGTTGAGAGTGCTTTGATTGTAGGTGAACTATACATCCCAGCAACTACAACTCCCAAATGTTGAGCTCTCTTTTTCCAAACTCCACCAGAGTTCACATTTGGGCATACTGAGTATTCGTGCCAAGTTTGGTCCAGATCCATCATTGTTTGAGTCCACAGTGCTCTCTGGATGTAGGTGAACTACAACTCCAATACTCAAGGTCAATGACCACCAAAACCTTCCAGTATTTTCTGTTGGTCATGGGAGTTCTGTGAGCTAAGATTGGTTGAATTCCATCATTGATGGAGTTCAGGATGCTCTTTTGATTGCAGGGGAACTATAAATCCCAGCAACTACAACTCCCAAATGACAAAATCCATCTCCCCCAAACCCACCAGTATTCAAATTTGGCCGTATTGGTTATTTGTGCCCAATGTGGTCCAGCGAATGAAAATAGTAAATGTAAATATCAGATATTTACATTATGATTCATAACAGTAGCAAAAATATAGTTATGAAGTTGCAAGGAAAATTATTTTATGGTTGGGGGTCACCACAACATGAGAAACTATATTAAGGGGTTTCAGCATAAGGAAGGATGAAAACCACTGGTCTAGGTAATGACAGCTCATGGTGCCTATGTCAATGGGAGCGTTAATCTGCTCTGGTCTTTAGTCTGAACCTTTAAGGATCTATCCAAGATGCCAAGCTTATTTTGGAGACAATGTTCAGCACCCTAGACAGCTATTATAAATTGAATTCACTGCCTCATTTGCTGGGAAGTGTCAAGTCTCCACCAAGCATGGGGGCCACAGCAAAAAGCCATTCTCTCTTATACTTTCTGAATTAATAATACTTTTTTTGGAAAAGCATGCCTCCCTTCCTCTGGCCCAGAGTGTGCGCTAGGGGTGGTTGATCCATTAAAAAATTGATTCTAAACTCGCGTGGGGGGGAATTTCCCTTGCTGGGTCGTTATAGAAATTATTCTGAAATTTTTAAAATAAATTTTGTAATTGAAACGTAATTACTAATGAATTTTTATTTTTATTCGTTACACCAGCTGGGAGGCTAGAATGGTGGGCTTGCTCTCCACTCTCCCCTCCCCCAGGCCAGAAGCATCTTGGATTAAATTTAATCCGAGATGCCTCTCAGCTGGGAAGGCAGGGGGGCTAGAATGGAGGGCTTGCTCTCCTCTCCTCTCTTCCCTCCCCCCCCCCCCAGCTCAGAAGCATTGCACATTATATTTAACTAGCTTGGGGACCATTTGAGAGCATTTGAGAAAGGCATTGTGTGCCAAAGTTGGCCCTTATCAGATGTTCACGTAGCTCGCAGTGGTCTCAGGAAGTTAGTGAAGGTACTGCGAGTCCCATCGGCCATGGTCCATCGCTTTGAACCAGATTATATGAGTGTGGACTCAGAAAACCCAGTTCAAAGCCGATATGGTGGGTTTTTCTGCCGTAAAATTCAGGGTTATTAGCCTGTGTGGAAGGTCCCTGGATTATGTGAGTTCCTTTGCACACATCTGAATAAAATCCCATGCCATTTGCTTCGAACCAGATTATATGAGTGTGGACTCAGAAAACCCAGTTCAAAGCCGATATGGTGGGTTTTTCTGCCTTATCATTCAGGGTTGTAAGCCTGTGTGGAAGGTCCCTGGGTTATGTGAGTTCCTTTGCACACATCTGAATAAAATCCCATGCTATGTGCTTTGAACCTGATTATATGAGTGTGGACTCAGAAAACCCAGTTCAAAGCCGATATGGTGGGTTTTTCTGTCTTCACATTCAGGGTTATTAGCCTGTGTGGAATGTCCCTGGGTTATGTGAGTTCCTTTGCACACATCTGAATAAAATCCCATGCTATGTGCTTTGAACCAGATTATAGGAGTGTGGACTCAGAAAACCCAGTTCAAAGCCGATATGGTGGGTTTTTCTGCCTTAATATGCAGGGTTATAGGCTGTGTGGAAGGGCCCTGGGTTATCTGAGTTCCTCCCACCATGGCTGACTGCCTCAGGCCTTTGCCTTATCCCCCTCTGGCAGTTTTAGTGTCGGAATGTTCGTGTTGGCTGGCCAATTAGAGGCATTATGCAAATACTCCCTCATTGGCACCAATGGTGTTGTCAGAATGTAGAGGCCGGGAGCCAATCAGAACGCTGCCACATACAAACAAACATTCAAACATACATACATACAAACATTCCGCTTTATTAATAGACTAGCTGAGGACCAGGCGGTGCCCGGGTTATTTGAGGAAGGCATTGTGTGCCAAGGTTGGTTCCTATTAGATGTGTATGTGGCTTGTAGTTGTCTCAGGAAGTTAGTGAAGGTACTGCAAGTCCCATTGGCCATGGTCCATCCCCCTCCGAACAGCACCAGGATGTAGAGTGGGTCATGGGGGCTCTTAGTGCCATGTTTGGTGTTGATCATTCATTGGATGAGGGTCGCAGTAGTCTCAGAAGGTGAGTGAAGGTACTTCAAGTCCCGTCATCCATGGTCCATCCCCCTCCAAACAGCATCAGGACGTCCACTGGGTCATGAGGGCTTTGTGTGCCAAGTGTGGTCATGATTATGCACTGGATGAGGGTCGCAGCGGGCTTGGGAAGTGAATGGAGGTACTTGAAATCCCATCCTTCATGGTCCATCCTCCTCTAAACTGCAGTAGGATGGAGTGTGGGTCATGGGGGTACTGTGTGCCAAGCGTGGTCTTGTGGCTCAGGGCCGCCTTGGTCTGTGGGGAATGAAGAGTTTGAACGTACTACAAATCTCATAACCTGTGATGGTACTTCAAGTCCCATCATCCATGGTCCTCCCTACTCCAAACTGCAGTAGAATGAAACATGGGTCATAGGGGCTCAGTGTGCCAAGGTTGGTTACTGTTAATTCAGGCCATACACAATGTCCCATTAACTGAGGCCTAGTCAGGGAAATCAAGTTAATGAAGCCGTACTGTAAATTTTGGGTCCGGTTTGTGATTTGTAGGGGCTACAGTGTTTTCTGGGAAGTTAATTGGGTAAAGGTACTGCAAATCCCATCATTCGTGGCCCATCCTGTCCTAAACTCTTTTTTGGGGCCTGGCCATACACAATGTCCCATTAACTGAGGCCTAGTCAGGAAAATCAAGTTAATGAAGCCTTACTGTAAATTTTGGGCCTGGTCTGTGATTTGTAGGGGCTACAGTGTTTTCTGGGAAGTGAATTGGGATGCAAATCCCATCATTCGTGGCCCATCTTGCCCTAAACTCTCTTTTGGGGCCTGTAATGTTCTGGCCTGCTCTGCTGGTAATTGTTAACTTTAAAAGGTCAAATGGCAGGCAGCCGTTTTCTAAAAGCTGAAGGGGAGGAGAAAACAGGAATCCATTTTGTTTTCACAGAGCCAAGTGGGGAGGGAATGTTGATGGTGCATTTTTTCCCCTCAGTGGGAAGAAATCCTGTTGTTTGAATGTAGAGGCCTGGATTCTGGGATGCTGGCTAATCAGTGGCTATCAATGTCCTCTGTCTGGTGCCTTAGAATTTTGGAGTGTTGAGGCTGGCCAATCAAAGGACTTTATGCAAATAGCTGCCACATATCCGCCCTTCCGCCCTCCGCATACACACATACATACAAACATTCCGCTTTATTAAGGTACTAGCTTGGGGACCCGGCGGTGCCCGGGTGATTTGAGAAGTGCAGCAGGATGTAGAGTGGGTTGTGGGGGCTCTGTGTGCCAAGTTTGGTCTTGATCCATCATTATTGGGAGTTGCTGTGGTATCATGAAATTACTGAAGTTAGTGGAAGTCCCATAATCTCTGGTCCACCCTCCCCCAAAGTGTAGTAGGATGTAGATTGGGTCACGGGGGCTCTGTGTGCTAAGTTTGGTCTGTATTGGTGAATGGATGAGGGTTGCATTGTTTTTAGGAAGTGATTGAAGGTACTTTAAGTCCCATCATCCATGGTCCGTCTCACACAAAACAGCACCAGGATGTAGAGTGGGTCATGAGGGCTCTGTGTGCCAGGTTTGGTGTTGATCAGTCATTGGATTAGGTTTGTAGCAGGCTTGGAAAGTGAGGGAAGGTACTGCAAGTCCCATCATCCATGTTCTGGCCCCCTCCAAACTTCAGTAGGACATAGAGTGGGTCACTGGGGCTCTGTGTGCCAAGTGTGGTCTTTCTCGGTGTTTGTTGGGGGCCGCAGTTGTCTGTGGGAACAGAGGAGTGTGAAAGTACTACAAATCCCATCATCCATTGTCAGTCCTCCTACGAACCTCACCAGAACATAAAGGCAGTCATGGGGGTTATGTGTGCCAAGTGTGGTCTCGATCAGTAAATGGATGAGGGTCGCAGCGGACTTGGGAATTGAGTAGAGGTACTTCAAGTCCCATCATCCATGGTCCACCCTCCTCTGAACTGCACCAGGATGTAGAGTGGGTCATGAGGGCTCTGTGTGGCAGGTTTGGTGTTGATCAGTCATTGGATTAGGTTTGTAGCAGTCTTGGAAAGTGAGGGAAGGTACTGCAAGTCCCATCATCCATGATCCACCCTCCTCCGATCTGCACCAGGATGTAGAGTGGGTCATGAGGGCTCTGTGTGGCAGGTTTGGTGTTGATCAGTCATTGGATTAGGTTTGTAGCAGTCTTGGAAAGTGAGGGAAGGTGCTGCAAGTCCCATCATCCATGTTCTGGCCTGCTCCAAACTTCAGTAGTATGTAGAGTGGGTCACTGGGGCTCTGTGTACCAAGTGTGGTCTTTATCAGTGTGTGTTGGGGGCCACAGTGGTCTGTGGGAACAGAGAGGTGTGAAAGTACTACAAATCCCATCATCCATGGTCCATCCTCCTCCAAACTGCACCAGGACGTAGAGTGGGTCATGGGGGCTGTGTGTGCTAAGTGTGGTCTGTATTGGCCCTTTTTGGTGGCCTCTGTGGTCTGTGGGAACCAAAGTGTTTGAAAGTACTACAAATCCCATAATCCATGGGTCATGTCCCCCGAACCGCACCAGGATGTAAAGGGGGTTACGGGGGTTATGTGTACCAAGTTTGGTGTAGGTCCATCACCCGCGCTGGTCGCTGTGGCCTGTGAAAGTGGCTGCCACATATCCGCCCTTCCGCCCTCCCGCCCTCCGCACACATACATACATACAAACATTCCTCTTTATAAAGGTATACAGATACAGATATACAGATAGAGATAGAGATGTGTGATGCCTCTCAGTTGGGGGGGGGGGAGGTTGGGAAGAGAACGGAGAGCAAGCCCTCCCCTCTTCTCTCCCTTCCTCCCCAGCTCAGAAGCACCTCGGGTTAAATATAACTCGGGATGCCTCTGAGCTTGCGGGGGGGGGAGGAATGGAGGGGTGGGATGGTCCACTCCTCCTTCCCTCCCAAGATCTAATCCACGTCAAGCCTTGGTTCCCCAAATGCCCCCAAATGCCCCCATTTCTGCAAAACCTTTTTCCCCTCTGTGACCCTTTGTGTTCGACACTAATCCAGTTATCTCCCCCGAGATTTTTAAAACATCCTATATGTTCATGTGGCCACGCCCTGTCGGTTCTGTTTTTAGATTCACCTGTACTGTTGTGTTCTCACAGATGTATTTTATTGTGTATATTGCTTTTATTATGTTTATTGTTCTTCGATGTTGTGGATATTTTGTGATGTATTGTTCGGGCACGGCCCCATGTAAGCCGCTCCGAGTTCCCTCTGGGGAGATGGCTGCAGGTTAGAAATTATTATTATTATTATTATTATTATTATTATTATTATTGGCGCGTTTTAGTTCTTGGGTTGGGAAGAGGGGCGTCCGCTCCTGCTTCCCTCCCAAGATCTAAACCGTGCCAAAGCTCAGCCGGGCTGCTTCCAAAGCACACCTCAGCTCTCAGCTGACGAGAGGAGAAAGGAGGGTGCTGCTGCCCTCCAGTCTCCTGTCGCGAGTTGAGAACTGAGGAGGGGGAAAATGACCTAATTACTGCAGTAGGATGGAGTGTGGGTCATGGGGGTACTGTGTGCCAAGCGTGGTCTTGTGGCTCAGGGCCGCCTTGGTCTGTGGGGAATGAAGAGTTTGAAAGTACTACAAATCTCATAACCTGTGATGGTACTTCAAGTCCCATCATCCATGGTCCTCCCTACTCCAAACTGCAGTAGAATGAAACATGGGTCATAGGGGCTCAGTGTGCCAAGGTTGGTTACTGTTAATTCAGGCCATACACAATGTCCCATTAACTGAGGCCTAGTCAGGGAAATCAAGTTAATGAAGCCGTACTGTAAACCTGGTTCCCAGGTTCGGTTTTGAAACTTCACTTCCGGGTTGGATGCCGAGGGTCGATATAAGGTCAAAATAATTTCAAATACGAAATATTAATGGATTTCAAAGAATTTAAATTGGAGATATCCACCCTTAGTGTGCACCTGTCAAACATACAATTTCTCTTTCTTTCCGTTCCTTTCTCTCTCCTATGTTCATGCAAGAGTTAAACTGAACCGAACCTTGAAACAAGAATCAGAAGTATCCATTGCAACTCTGGGAGATTTCGGTGATTCTAATCCAGTATGTACGTACGAACGAAAAGCGAGCTCTTAATTGTCTTGCCGTCTTTACTATAAACTGGTAATTGTGGGTATCTGTGTTGGCCATCCGATCTTCAGCAGTAATGCTAGAACTGTGCTCAAGGGACTTTCACATTCTCCCAGACGACTCTATCCTTGAAGGGGAAATCCAGGCCACTGAAAAACAAGAGTTGGGGAAAAAAGTGACATCTTGAGGGTCAGGATGGTAGCTGTGGCCATGCTGGCAGGGGGATATTGGGCGGGAATGGTCATCTAAATAAGTGTTTCCCAACCAGTGTGCCGTGGCACACTAGTGTGCCGTGAGCGATCATCAGGTGTGCCGTGGGAAATTGGAACCTCCAATACCCTTTCTTCCCCCTCCTGCCGAACACTTTTTCTTCTCCACTCGGGCTCCCTTCTTCCCAGATTCGCTCTGCTCGCTTTGCCTCGCTTTGCTTTGGGGTGAGTCTGCGCAGTAGCGCCCGCACGGGTCATGTCTTCCTCCCTCCCCCCTCCCCTCCTGAACACACTCACACTGCCCCCTCAGATCAAAATGGCGGCAGAAGCAGCAGTGTAGAAGAAAAAGTAAGTGTTCGGCAGGAGGGGGAAGAAAGGGCGCGAAGGGGAAGGGGGAGGAAGAGGTCTTTGTCGAAAGCTGGCATGGGCAAACTTGGACTTTCCAGGTGTTTTGGACTCCAACGCCCACCATTCCCAGCAGCCTCAGGCCCTTTTCCTTTCCCCCCTCAGCCACTTAAGCAGGAAAGGGCCTCAGGCTGTTAGGAATGGTGGGAGTTGGAGTCCAAAGCACCCAGAGGGCCGAAGTTTTCCCATGCCTGCTTTAGGGACCTTAAAGTGGTGAGCCTCCTTCCAACATTGTGATTCTGGATAGAAAACAAACAACAACATAACATAACATTGTTTGAGTCCACAGTTCTCTCTGGGTGTAGGTGAACTACAACTTCCAAACTCAAGGTCAATTCCCAAGCAAACCCTTTCAGTACTTTCTGTTGGTAATGAGAGTTCAATATGCCAAGTTTGGTTCAATTCCATTGTTGCAAGAGTTCAGGATGCTCTTTGATTGTGTGTTAACTATAAATTGAACTGAAACAAGATCCTAGTTTAAAGCTAAAATTTGCTGATCTTCCTTTGGACAGTTTTTGGTTATCTGTTGCCAGGGAGTTCCGCATTCTGGCCAACAAAGCTATTTTCACATTGCTCCCATTTTCAACCACAGATCTGTGTGAGATGAGCTTCTCAAGCTTGACTGTGATAAAAACTAAACAGAGAGAGAGAGACTGACAGCTGTTGAGCAAGACCTTTGTGTGTGTCTTTCTACCATTCCTGCCAGGGTGTGCAACGCCTATCTATGCTGTATTCCTCAAAACAGGCCCAGGTTTCACACTGAGTGTATAAATACATTTAAAAACATATTAACTATATGTATCACTGTGTTAGAGTGTCATTTTGTGTCATTTTGGTTGGTGGTGTGCCCCAGGATTTTGTAAATGTAAAAGGTTTGCTGCGGCTCAAAAAAGGTTGGGAAACACTGCAATATGGGAGTGTATGTTACTAATATTGTTCTATGCTAATAATATAATATATTGTATTTACATATAACTTGTAAGCCGCTCTGAGTCCCCTTTGGGGTGAGAAGGGTGGCATATAAATGTTGTAAATAAAGAAATAAAAAGTTTGGCAGAAGCTGGGGCTAGGAGCGGGAGCTCAGCCCGCTCCCCCAATTCGAACCACAGACCTTTCAGCAGCTCAGCGGATGATGTGTACGCAGATGATGTCCAACTCTGTCACTCCTTCCCACCTGCTACTAAGGAGGCTGTTGAAGTCCTGAACCGGTGCTTGGCCGCTGTAACGGACTGGATGAGGGCTAACAGATTGAAACTAAATCCAGACAAGACAGAGGTACTCCTGGTCAGTCGCAAGGCCGAACAGGGCATAGGGTTACAGCCTGTGCTTTACGGGGTTACACTCCCCCTGAAGATGCAGGTTCGCAGTCTGGGAGTGATCCTGGACTCATCGCTGAGCCTGCAGCCCCAGGTCTCGGCGGTGGCCGAGAGAGCTTTTGCACAGTTAAAACTTGTGCGTCAGCTGCGTCCGTACCTTGGGAAGTCTGACTTGGCCACGGTGGTCCACGCTCTGGTTACATCCCGAATAGACTACTGCAATGCTCTCTACGTGGGGTTGCCTCTGAAAACTGCTCGGAAGCTGCAATTAGTCCAACGTTCGGCAGCCAGGTTACTAACAGGAGTGGGGCACAGGGAGCATGCCACTCGTTTGGTGCACCAGCTCCACTGGCTGCCAATTAGCTTCCGGGCACAATTCAAAGTGCTGGTTTTAACCTGCAAAACCCTATACGGTTCTGGCCCAGTTTACCTGTCCGAACGGATTCTCCCCTACGAACCACCAAGGACATTAAGATCCTCCGGAGAGGCCCTGCTCTCGGTCCTGCCGGCTTTGCAAGCGCGGCTGGTGGGGACGAGAGACAGGGCCTTCTCTGTGGTCGCCCCTCGGCTGTGGAACTCTCTCCCAAGTGATGTTAAATCTATCTGCCCCCTCTCTGTTGTCCTTTCGGAGGCTGATGAAGACCTGGATGTGGAACCAAGCCTTCCCAGAATAGGCTAAGATTGGCTATTGTTTGAATGTATTTCCACGTTTACAGATTGAGTGGAATTGTTTTAATGGCGATGTGGTTTTATGTACGGTTTTTATATTTTAATATGTTGTTGTAGTTGTTTTTAAATTGTATAGCATTGAATTTTTGCTGTTATTTATTTGTCATGTTTCTATACCGCCCCTCTCAGCCCGAAGGCGACTCGGGACGGTTTACACAGGCAGTCTCTGCCCTCAATACAACACAGCAACAAGTCAACCCCCCCCCCAGAAAAAAACAGATAATAAAAATTTAACAATTAAAAACATACAATTGCAGCCTCAGCGTCATGTTGAATTCAGTTTCCATCACATCGTCGTCATTCCTTATATCCAATTAAGCCTTATATTTCATCAACAAATGCCTGCTCAAACAGCCAGGTCTTGACTTTCTTGCGAAACATCAGGAGGGAGGGGGCCGATCTGATGTCACTAGGGAGGGCGTTCCAAAGCCGAGGAGCCACCACTGAAAAGGCCCTGTCTCTCGTCCCCGCCAGTTGCACCTGCGAAGAAGGCGGGACCGAGAGCAGGGCCTCTCCAGATGATCTTAAACATCTCGATGGTTCATAGTTAGAGATGCCTTCGGACAGGTAAGTTGGACCCGAACAGTTTAGGGCTTTAAAGGCTAAAGCCAGCACTTTGAATTGTGCCCGGTAGCAAACTGGCAGCAAGTGGAGCTGGCACAACAGGGGAGTTGTGCGCTCTCTGAATGGCGCTCCTGTTATCAACCTGGCTGCTGTCCGTTGGACTAGTTGCAGCTTCCGAACAGTCTTCAAAGGCAGCCCCACGTAGAGAGCATTGCAGTAATCTATACGGGATGTAACCAGAGAATGGACCACCGTGGCCAAGTCAGACTTCTCAAGGCACGGGCGCAGCTGGCGCACAAGTTTAACTGTGCAAATGCTCCCCTGGCCACCGCCGAAACCTGGGGTTCCAGGCTCAGCGATGAGTCCAGGATCACACCCAAACTGTTATGCCAGTCTGAGTCCCTCGATCGAGGTGAGAAGGTCGTGGTACAAAAGTTTTAAATAAATAAATATAACCCGCTGCACCACCAGGGTCTCTGGATAAGTACTCTGAATAAGTATTCACTTAAGCAAACAAATACGAATTTCCTACCACTTGTTTAAAGTTGAGAGGTCCATGCTCTCCGGCAAAGATCCATGGGGAGAAAACTGGCCCTTGGATTCCCTATCTCTGATTATGAAGGCTGAGAGAACCCGAAATGATGTCAGCAGCAGGGGTGCAATGGGGACAATCTGGGTGTCCCAGGAGGGCCAGATGGGCCTCGAACCTCCCACCCTGGGAAGAGACAATGCCTTCAAACAGAGACCTGTCCTTATCCACCCGGCTTCCCAAACAACCCAATGGATGACCGATGGGGAATATCTTGGCTGGTGGCATTGAGTTGCTGGGGTGCCCAGCAGGATTTCTGCGGCCTGAAAGCAAAGTTAAAAAGTAATCGGCTTCTGTCCCGAGGGAGTTAATAATCCCAGGTTAAATACGGCTGGCTTGGTCGTCCGGACACAGGCCGTGCCAGGTGCAGGGCTTTTAAAACTCCAGAAGTGACAGGGATGGAGAAGAGGCAGGCCAAGGAGAAAGAGAATTTCGTGGACCAGTTTTGACCCTGCGAAGATGCTGGCCAAATCTTGCAGCAGCATCCATTGAAGGCCGCTTTATGCAAAGCTCTGGAGCAACCAAACTGAGTGCGTTTTGTGTTTGCTAAACAAAGCATGAAAGGAGAGCGACGAAAAGAGGAGGGGCAGAGGTGGCCGGGACAAAGGCAAAGAGGTGGGGACCTCCCACCCCAGCCCCCAATGGAAATGCAGTTCAGTGGTCCTGAATTGATATGCTCATCCTTTCAACCCCCCAGGGCTGGGAGATCACAGAGGCTGAAAGTCCATCAAAGACCCACTCCCCGGCATTGATCCGATCCGGAGAGCGGAAGGTTGGTGGGGGTCTGCTGGGTCCAGATGAGGATGCCTCCTGAAGCTAAGAGGCTTTGCTTCTTTGGAAATCTGGGCCGGTTGAAGGAGAACACCCCCAAAACTCCTAGGCCTGAACACAGCACCATTCTCAATGAATCATGCTGAATTAATACACGGGAACTGACTAAGGTGGGGTTTTCGAAATGTCCGGGAAAGCTGCTTTGAGTCTCCTTGAAGGAAGAAAAGCGAAACATAGAGACACATCACCATCATCTCCACCACCGTCTATCTAAATAAAAATGTAATGGTTGTTTGTGGGATCAACATAACTCAAAAACCACTGTACGAATCAACACCAAATTTGGACACAATACACCTATCAGGTCAACGAGTGACCATTACTCATAAAAACCCTGGAAAACATAGCAGAAGGGATGCAAAAAGCCAAAAAAACAAAAAAAATTACAACACATGTGCTAAACACACACACACACATGTGCAAACACACATATATACACATGTACACAAATATATATATACACACACAAAACACATACACAGACTGGGCCCCAGCAATGTGTGGCAGGAGACAGCTAGTCTATATCAGTGTTTCCCAACCTTTTTTGAGCTGCGGCATATTTTTTACATTTACACAATTTGGACACAATACACCTATCAGGCCAACGAGTGACCATCACTCAGAAAAACACTGAAAAACACAGCAGACGAGACTTAAAAGCCAAAAAATTAAAAAATTACATTACAACACAATTGCAAAACCACATATATACACAAACACGCAAATATACACATATACACAAATATATACATAGATATACACTTATATACACACACAGACTGGGCCACAGCACACATTCACAAAACCACATATATACACAAACACACAAATATACACATATACACAAATATATACACAGATATACACAGACTGGTCCACAGCAACGTGTGGCAGGGGAAAGCTAGTCTATATAAATAAAAATGCAATGTTCGTTTGTGGGATGAACATAACTCAAAAGCCACTGGACGAATTGACACCAAATTTGGACACAATACACCTCTCAGGCCAACACTCATAAAAACACTGAAAAACACAACAGAAGAGACTTAAAAGCCAAAAAATAAAAATACATTACAACGCTTGCACAAAACCACATATATACACAAACACATACATACACACACACACACACACACACACACACAGAGAGAGAGAGAGAGAGAGAGACTGGGCTGCAGCACACATGCACAAAACCACATATATACACAAACACACATATATACACTAATATATACACATATATACACACAGAGACTGGGCCACAGCACACATGCACAAAACCACATATATACAGAGAGAGAGAGAGAGAGAGAGAGAGAGAGAGACCCTGTTTAAAAGCCTCCAAAGAAGGAGCCTCTACCACACTCTGAGGCAGAGAGTTCCACTGCTGAACAGCTCTCACAGTCAGGAAGTTCTTCCTATATACACAAACACATACATATACACAAATACACACACACAGAGAGAGAGAGAGAGAGAGAGACTGGGCTGCAGCACGCATGCACAAAACCACATATATACACAAACACACATATATACACTAATATATACACATATATACACACAGAGACTGGCCCACAGCACACATGCACAAAACCAATGGGAGATGGATTGAGGAAGGGAATATATATGGGAGGGAAATAAATATAAATAAATAACATAATAGCAAGAATTAAAGCAAGGAAGAAAGGAGCCCACCCCAGCAAAACAGCCCTCAGTTCCAAATTAAATACGTTATTATTATATTTCTGCCCCATATATTCCCACCCCATCTTCCCTAATTTCAAAACTAAATACATTTATTACTGTATTCCCATTATCTATATTTTATTACTGTTATTAAACTGCCCCATATATTTCCACCCCATATTCCCCTTATTTACAAATTAAATACATTTATTACTGTTGTTAAACTGCCCCATATATTCCCACCCCACCCCCATATTAAATACATTTATTACCCAAACTGCCCCATATATTCCCACCCCCATATTCCCCTTAAGCCCCCTGCTTCGGCCTACCTTTCCAAACGCGCTGGATCCAGGCGGCGGGCGGGCGAGGTGGCGCACGGGCGGGTTAGGCCCCTGCGCCATCTGCGCAGCGCCTGCGCCATCTCCGCGGCGCCTATGCCATCTCCGCCTCACAAAGACGGAGCGCGCCAATTGGCGGGGGGGGGAGGGAGGGAGGAGGAGGAGGGAGCCTGCTCCTCCTCCCTGCCCCACCCCGCCCCGCTCCTCCCCGCCGCGAAAAAATATATTAAAAAATAATAATGAAATATTAAAAATAATAAAAAATATAATTTTTTTTACTTTAAACAGTCAACTTTTTTAAGGGTAGGGGGCCATAGGGAAGGGGCTGGGGGCCATATACGGCCCTCGGGCCGCCAGTTGGACAGCCCTGCTATACGGGATGTAACCAGAGCATGGACTACTGTGGCCAAGTCAGACTTCCCAAGGTACGGGCGCAGCTGGCGCACAAGTTTTAACTGTGCAGATGCTCCCCTGGACATCGCCGAAACCTGGGGCTCCAGGCTCAGCGATGAGTCCAGGATCACACCCAGACTGTGAACCTGCATCTTCAGGGGGAGTGTAACCCCGTCCAACACAGGCTGTAACCCTATGCCCTGTTCGGCCTTTCGACTGACCAGGAGTGCCTCTGTCTTGTCTGGATTCAATTCCAATTTGTTTGCCCTCATCCAGTCCGACACAGTGGCCAAGGACCGGTTCAGGACCAAAACAGCCTCCTTAGTAGTAGGTGGAAAGGAGTGACAGAGTTGGACGTCATCTGCGTTCAGATAACACTGCATCCCGCAACTCAGGATAATCTCCCCCAGCGGCTTCATGTAGATGTTAAACAATATGGGAGACAGTATTGAACCCCGAAGAACCCCACAAGACAATGGATGAGAGGTTGAACAGGAGTCTCCCAACAGCACCATCTGGGAACGGTCCTCCAGGAAGGACCGGAGCCACTGCAAAACAGTACCTCCAAGGCCCATTCCCGCAAGCCGTCCCAGAAGGATACCGTGGTCAACAGTATCGAAGGCCGCTGAGAGGTCCAGCAGAACTAACAGGGACACACTCCTGCTGTCCTGCTCCTGGTGTGGTTTAATGTGTAATGATGACTTTTGTATAGTTTTTAATTATGTTGTTTTTAATATGTTATGTTGATGTTGTGATTGTATTGTATTGTTGAAATAGCCTCTTGATGGGGCTGAATGTATCCGCCCTGAGTCCCCATTCAGGGGGTTGAGAAGGGCGGGTTAGAAATATGGTAAATAAATCTGTATCTGTATACCTTTATAAAGCGGAATGTTTGTATGTATGTGTGTATGCGGAGGGCGGAGGGGGAGGGGGGAGGGGCGGAAGGGGGAGGCGGATATGTGGCAGCCACTTTCACAGGCCACAGCGACCAGCGCGGTGATGGACCTGCACCAAACTTGGTACACATAACCCCCTAACCCCCTTTACGTCTTGGTGCGGTTCGGGGACATGACCCATGGATTATGGGATTTGTAGTACTTTCAAACATTTGGTTCCCACAGACCACTGAGGCCACCAAAAGGACCAATACAGACCACACTTAGCACACACAGCCCCATGACCCACTCTACGTCCTGGTGCAGTTTGGTGGAGGGTGGACCATGGATGATGGGACTTGAAGTACCTCTACTCACTTCCCAAGTCCGCTGCAACCCTCATCCAATCACTGATCAGACCAAACTTGGCAAACATAACTCCCATGACTGCCTTCACGTCCTGGTGAGGTTTGGGGAGGACTGACAATGGATGATGGGATTTGTAGTACTTTCACATCCCTCTGTTCCCACAGACCACTGTGGCCCCCAACAAACACTGATAAATACCACGCTTGGCACACAGAGCCCCAGTGACCCACTCTACATACTACAGAAGTTTGGAGGGGGACTCTACATCCTGGTGCAGATCGGAGGAGGGTTGACCATGGATGATGGGACTTGAAGTACCTCTACTCACTTCCCAAGTCCGCTGCGACCCTCATCCAATTACTGATCGAGACCACACTTGGCACACATAACGCCCATGACTGCCTTCATGTCCTGGTGAGGTTAGGGGGACCTAATCCAATGACTGATCAACCCCAAACCTGGCACACAGAGCCCTCATGACCCACTCTACATCCTGGTGCTGTTTTGTGTGAGACGGACCACGGATGATGGGACTTGAAGTACCTTCACTCACTTCCTAAAAACAATGCAACCCTCATCCATTCACCAATACAGACCAAACTTAGCACACAGAGCCCCCATGACCCAATCTACATCCTACTACACTTTGGGGGAGGGTGGACCAGAGATGATGGGACTTCCACTACCTTCAGTAATTTCATGATACCACTGCAACTCCCAATAATGATGGATCAAGACCAAACTTGCCACACAGAGCCCCCATGACCCACTCTACATCCTGCTGCACTTCTCAAATGACCCGGGCACCGCCGGGTCCCCAAGCTAGTAAATAAATAAAATAAACATGCCCAGCTCTTTAAGCCGCTCATAGGGCTTGTTCTCCAGACCCTTGATCATTTTAGTCACCTTCCTTTGGACACATTCATGTCAAGTTCTCCTTCCTTTCCTGGAGGATAAAGATCTGATCCTTCATATCAAATATTTACATTACGATTCATAAGAGTGGCAATTTTTAATGGTTTATTTATTTATTTCAATTATTTATAACCGCCTTTCTCTACCCCCGAAGGGTGATAGAGACTGTGGTTGGGTGTCACCACAACATGAGGAACTGTATTCAGGGGTCACGACATTAGGAAGGTAGAGAACCACTGCCGTAAATGGTTGCAGAATCCATGGATATGGAGCGCCGACTCTATTAGCCTTTGAGGATTCAAGCATGGACAATATCTGACTTGGTGACACCTTTCGCCCTAAAGTTCTCCTTCCTTTCCCGGAGGATAAAGATCTGATCGCAGCGTACAGACGAGGACTTTGGGAGCTTTCTCCCCTCCGTCCCTTCCTCGGCCCCATTCTGAAAGCACAACATGTATGCAAACAAGACAAAGAACACAGAGCACTGTATCCTTCATTTAGAACTCATTACGGCTCCTTTGGATTGGAACAACACATGGAATGAGATTTGTCTCTTTTTCTCTTCTCTCTCTCCCTTTTGGGTGCTTTTCTTCATTAGGATGTCCGCACAATGGAGAAGGAGGGGGAAAAAATGGGACTCATCAGATCTGCTGGTTTTTTATGGCATCTGATTAGACTCCTATTTTCCCAGCAGGCCCTTTTACTTTCAAACTGTTGACTATGGATGGCAGGCTGAATGGGGTGAACTTTGGGCTGGCAAATTGCAGCATTATGGTTATTTAGTATAATTTACAGGGTGGGGTGGAGGGAATGGAGGGGAGCCGCGATCTCCGGCGTCACGTCACTAATGATATCCCCTATTTATCCGAACAGGTGGGAGTTGGGGAAGATGATTTTCTCCTGCCTTGAATGGTGGAACGCATCCAATTAGGCTCCCTTTGGGAACCGGTGTTTACCCATGGGCCCATAATGAGTTCCGAGTTAAGATTTAATAGCCTTTACATAAGCGTTTATTACCACTATCCATTTATGCTCCCCTCACGGCGAAAGTCCATATCGTCACCCTCCGTCTTCTCGGCATTTCACTTTTCAGTCTGGTTTTTTTGGTTTTTTTTTTTTGCAGTTTACTATTTTTTTCGTGTCAGGAGCAACTCGAGAAACTGCAAGTCACTTCTGGTGTGAGAGAATTGGCCGTCCACAAGGACGTTGCCCAGGTGTTTTTTTTGTTGATGTTTTTACCATCCTTGTGGGAGGCTTCTCTCGTGTCCCCACATGGAGAGCTGGAGCTGACAGAGGGAGCTCATCCATGCTCTCACTAGTTTTGAATCTCCAACTTGTTGGGTCTTCAGTCCTGCTGGAATAAGGGTTTCACCCATTGTGACACCAATTTACCAGTTTACTAAAACTGGAGGAAAAACCGGACCTTCTACGTCAGACCTGGGCAACCTATGGCCCAGGGGCCGGATGCGGCCCGGCAGCTGATTTTGTCCGGCCCGGGGAGAAGGGCGCCGGGGGCAGGGCCAAGAGGAAGGGGTGCCGCTGCCGCCATCTCATCGCGGGCTGTGGGGCTTGCGTTGGCAGTCTTCTCCGGCGGCTAAAGGGCGCTGCTCCGGCTCCTGCTCGTGCTGCTCCTCGTCCTGGGAGGCGCCGTGCAGCAGGCAGACCCAGGGCCTGCCCATAGTCCTCCTCACAACCCCTCTCTGCCTGCCTGGATGTTAGCCCGCGCCTCAATTTCTGGGACGGGAGCCCGCGGGGCTTGGCTGTCCGCCACCGCGCCTGCTGCTGCGAGACACTTCCGCCGGGCAGGCCGGCCGGCTGTCCGCCTCCTCTCCTCCAAAGGCTCACCGCAGACCTGGCGTGCGCACCCGCTTTTGTGCGAAAGCACACACAGCGCAACCGGCGCACGCTGCCGCTTCTCTGCCTGGCTGGCTGACGCGGTTGTGCGGGCGTACACACACACACAACCCTGCACCAACATGCGCGCGTCTCCTTCCTTCCTTCCTTCCTTCCTTCCTTCCTTCCTTCCTTCCTTCCTTCCTTCATTGGTGGGTGGGTGGGTCGGTCGGAATGGCCACGGCCACTCCTCTTCCTCCTCCAGACCAGGGTCCTTCCACACATACGTATACATACACATCTACAGATGGACCACGACTAGCAAAGTACTCAAGGAATATATGGGCCATTCCATCTTGGGATCCTTCCTCTCTTGAGGATGTCAGCCTCTATCTTGGTTCGCACCTTGTCTTCTTGAATTTCATTTTATGTTATTTTAGTGGCTTTTATTATTATTATAATAATTATTATATTATGTTATTATAATAATATAATAAATAATATAATGTAATATTATAATTTCAATATATTATAATGTCTATATATATATACTATAATATAATAATTATGATATTAATATACAATAATATAATAAATATTTCTTGATATATTGATATGTTAATATTAATGATGTGTAATATACAGTAAATATAATAAATAAATAAATAAATAATGTAGATTAGAATTAAGTAAAGCTATTTCTACCCTAATAATACTTTTCAAGGTTTTAATGAAGTGTCCCCTTATTTTTGTTGAAAAATCCCTGAATGCTATTTCTTATATCAAAAATGGCAACTCTATTCCACACATACGTATACATACACATCTACAGATGGACCACGGCAAAGTATCAAGGAATATATGGGCCATTCCATCTTGGGATCCTTCCTCTCTTGAGGATGTCAGCCTCTATCTTGGTTCGCACCTTGTCTTCTTGAATTTCATTTTATGTTATTTTATTGGTTATTATTATTATTATATTATGTTATAATAATAATATAATAAATAATATAATGTAATATTATATTATAATTGCAATATATTATAATGTCTATATATATACTATAATATAATAATTATGATATTAATACTAATAATATATGAATATTTCTTGATATATTGATATGTTAATATTAATGATGTGTAATATATAGTAAATATAATAAATAAATAAATAAATAATGTAGATTAGAATGCAGTCCAGCCTTTAGGTGCGGCCCTCCATAATACTTTTTGGCTCTCGTGTGGCCCCTTGGAAAAAATAATTGCCCACCCCTGATCTATGTTATGGCAATTGTCAGATGGCCAAGGACCCATGGACAGCTGTAGTGAACGTGGGGGGTTTGGCATTTTTAAGGGGTCCCAAGGAAACCATTGCACCAATAAAGATCTGTTGGAAGGAGGAATATTCTGGAGGAAGGGCATTGTTAACAGATGGGACAGATGCCTATAAATGGGAGGACTAAGCACTCTTGTAACGATCCTGGGATTGGGGGCTGTAAAATGTGGAGTAAATGATTTGCTACCCGCTCAGGACCGCCTGAAGTTTGCAAACCTGGAGCAAAAGGAGCCAGAATAGATTGCATCTGGTTTTGTAGATGTTTTAGGATATCCATGCAAAATAGGCAAATTTCAAGCAAAATGGCAGTGAGTTACCCAATTTGTGCATACTCCTGGGTAAAGGTTTGTATTTGGCCTCCCAGGGGTTCAAAACTGACCAGGAAAAGAAATTGAAGTCACCATGGATGCGTCCACACTGTAGAATTAAGGCAGTTTGGCATTACTTTGGCCGCTACAACTCAACGCTATGGAATCCTGGGAACTGTAGGTTTGTGAGGTGCTAGCACTCTCTGGTAGGGAAGGCTATCGATCTTGTCAAACTACAGTGTTTCCACAAAAATAAGACACTGTCTTATATTTCTTTTTTCTCCAGAAGACACCCTATGGCTTATTTTCAGGGGATGTCTTATTTTTTATTAAGTACTAGCTGTACTTGCCATGCGTTGCCGTGGCTAACCTTCCCTCCCTGCCTCCCTGCCTCCCTGCCTCCCTTCCTCCCTTCCTTCCTTCCTTCCTTCCTTCCTTCCTTCCTTCCTTCCTTCCTTCCTTTTTCTTTCATTCTCTCCTTCCTTCTTCCCTTCCTTCTCTTCCCTTCCTTCCCCCCTTTTCTTTCATTTCCTCTTTCTCCCCTTTCTTCCTTCTCTACCTATACTTGGACTGCAACTCCCAGCAGTCCTCCTGATCAATCTACCTACCTACCTACCTACCTATTTTTATCTAATTTATCTAACTTATCTATCTGGAGGACTGCTGGGAGTTGCAGTCCAAGAATAGAAAATTGAAAACATGCAGGGATTGGGATGCTCTCAAAGAAATCAAAGGAGAAGAAAGTTTGCAGCTTGGAAGCAATGCATTTGGATCATCCTCCTCTCCTAAAGGGCTTGGTGTAGGGGATGCTGGGGGATGTAGTCCGGAAGAGAGTGTGATATGCTATTGTGTGCTTAGTTTGCCAGGGGGGGTCGTTCTGCGCATGCGCTGTAGTGTCTTTTTGGTTTTTTGGGCTTTTGTAGTCCCTTCTGCAGGGGTCCCTGGTTAAAATGGTCAAAGTGGTCCCTGTTCAAGTAGTTCCTGCTCTAGTGGTCCCTGGTCAAAGTGGTCTCTGGTCAAAGTGGTCCCTGGTCAAAGTGCTACCTGGTCAAAGTGGTCCCTGGTCAAGTGGTCCCTGGTCAAAGTGGCCCTGGTCAAGTGGTCCCTGGTCAAAGTGGTCTCTGGTCAAAGCGGTCCCTGGTCAAGTGGTCCCTGGTCAAAGTGGCCCCTGTTCAAGTGGTCCCTGGTCAAAGTGGTCCCTGGTCAAGTGGTCCCTGGTCAAAGGTGCCTCGTCAAAGTGGTCCCTGGTCAAAGTGGTCCCTGGTCAAGTGGTCCCTGGTCAAAGTGGTCCCTGGTCAAAGTGGTCCCTGGTCAAAGTGGTCCCTGGTCAAAGTGGTCCCTGGTCAAGTGGTCCCTGGTCAAAGTGGTCCCTGGTCAAAGTGGTCCCTGGTCAAAGTGGTCCCTGGTCAAAGTGGTCCCTGGTCAAAGTGGTCCCTGGTCAAAGTGGTCCCTGGTCAAAGTGGTCCCTGGTCAAAGTGGTCCCTGGTCAAAGTGGTCCCTGGTCAAAGTGGTCCCTGGTCAAAGTGGTACATGGTCAAAGTGGTCCCTGGTCAAGTGGTCCCTGGTCAAAGTGGTCCCTGGTCAAAGTGGTCCCTGGTCAAAGTGGTCCTGGTCAAAGTGGTCCCTGGTCAAGTGGTCCCTGGTCAAAGTGGTCCCTGGTCAAGTGGTCCCTGCTCAAAGTCTTCTCTGGTCAAGTAGTCCCTGGTAATGTGGACTCTGGTCAAAGTGGTCCCTGGTCAAAGTGGTCCCTGGTCAAATGGTCCCTGGACAAAGTGTTCCCTGGTCAAGTGGTGCCTGGTCAAAGTGGTCCCTGGTCAAAGTGGTCCCTGGTCAAAGTGGTCCCTGGTCAAAGTGGTCCCTGGTCAAAGTGGTCCCTGGTCAAAGTGGTCCCTGGTCAAAGTGGTCCCTGGTCAAAGTGGTCCCTGGTCAAAGTGGTCCCTGGTCAAAGTGGTCCCTGGTCAAAGTGGTCCCTGGTCCCTGGTCAAAGTGGTGGTCAAAGTGGTCCCTGGTCAAAGTGGTCCCTGGTCAAAGTGGTCCCTGGTCAAAGTGGTCCCTGGTCAAAGTGTGGTCCCTGGTCAAAGTGGTCCTGGTCAAAGTGGTTCCTAGTCCCTGGTCAAAGGTCTCCTGGTCAAGTGGTCCCCTGGTCAAAGTGGTCCCTGGTCAAAGTGGTCCTGGTCAAAGTGGTCCTGGTCAAAGTGGTCCCTGGTCAAAGTGGTCCCCTGGTCAAGTGGTCCTGGTCAAGTGGTCCCTGGTCAACGTGGTCCCTGGTCAAGTGGTCCCTGGTCAAAGTGGTCCCTGGTCAAAGTGTCCCTGGTCAAAGTGGTCCCTGGTCAAAGTGGTCCCTGGTCAAATGGTCCCTGGTCAAGTGGTCCCTGGTCAAAGTGGTCCCTGGTCAGTGGTCCCTGGTCAAAGTGGTCCCTGGTCAAAGTGGTCCCTGGTCAAAGTGGTCCCTGGTCAAAGTGGTCCCTGGTCAAAGTGGTCCCTGGTCAAAGTGGTCCCTGGTCAAAGTGGTCCCTGGTCAAAGTGGTCCCTGGTCAAAGTGGTCCCTGGTCAAAGTGGTCCCAGTCAAAGTGGTCCCTGGTCAAAGTGGTCCCTGGTCAAGTGGTCCCTGGTCAAAGTGGTCCTGGTCAAAAGTGGTCCCTGGTCAAAGTGGTCCCTGGTCAAAGTGGTCCCTGGTCAAAGTGGTCCCTGGTCAAAAGTGGTCCCTGGTCAAAGTGGTCCCTGGTCAAAGTGGTCCCTGGTCAAAGTGGTCCCTGGTCAAAGTGGTCCCTGGTCAAAGTGTTCCCTGGTCAAAGTGGTCCCTGGTCAAAGTGGTCCCTGGTCAAAGTGGTCCCTGGTCAAAGTGGTCCCTGGTCAAAGTGGTCCCTGGTCAAAGTGGTCCTGGTCAAAGTGGTCCTGGTCAAAGTGGTCCCTGGTCAAAGTGGTCCTGCTCAAAGTGGTCCCTGGTCAAGTGGTCCTGGTCAAAGTGGTCTCAGTCAAATTGGTCCCTGGTCAAAGTGGTCCCTGGTCAAGTGGTCCCTGGTCAAAGTGTTCTCTGGTCAAGTAGTCCCTGGTCATGTGGACTCTGGTCAAAGTGGTCCCTGGTCAAAGTGGTCCCTGGTCAAATGGTCCCTGGACAAAGTGTTCCCTGGTCAAGTGGTGCCTGGTCAAAGTGGTACCTCGTCAAGTAGTCCCTGGTCAAGTGGTCTCTGGTCAAAGTGGTCCCTGGTCAAGTGGTCTCTGGTCAAAGTGGTCCCTGGTCAAGTGGTCCCTGGTCAAAGTGGTCTCCAGTCAAATTGGTCCCTGGTCAAATTGGTCCCTGGTCAAATTGGTCCCTGGTCAAGTGGTCCCTGCTCAAAGTCTTCCCTGGTCAAGTAGTCCCTGGTCACGTGGACTCTGGTCAAAGTGGTCCCTGGTCAAAGTGGTCCCTGGTCAAAGTGGTCCCTGGTCAAAGTGGTCCCTGGTCAAAGTGGTCCCTGGTCAAAGTGGTGCCTGGTCAAAGTGGTCCCTGGTCAAGTGGTCTCTGGTCAGAAAAAGGTTGGAAACCTCTGGTGTAGATAGATGAACCCCAAGTGAAGTAACGTCACCAAAAAGAACATTGTTCATGGCCTCCGGCTTCTTAAGCTTTGGGCCTAAAAGTGTCCCCTAAACCCCCTGACATGCACAAATACATAATCAAAGAAGAATCATAGGCGAAAGAAGAAGAAAATCCTAGAAGACCAAAGAGGACAACACTGTGTTGGCTGGTGAGTCAACAGTATGCAAGAAAGTATGGATTGCTTTCTACCTGAGGTCTTCTTGGCCAGGTTTTTTGGAAAATGGGAAAAGTTGCCAAACCATGCAAGATGGTGATGCATTCCATGTGCATATGAAAGCCTAGCGATGAGGTGTGCATTGGAAGGCAGGAAGTTCAGAAAATCCTGCTGATACTGTAGACATGTGAAGGCTGCCTCCTAATAATTTAGGTTGTACATGATATGGACATGCTGTTTGCCTGTTACGGGGGATGTACAAGATAGCATTACCAGTTGAGGCATCTACTCTGTCAACCCCTGTAAAGGGATATGGTTGCTGCTCAGAGCTCAGTGTGGTAAATAACAGTGGCCTCCTGGATAGCTGCTGATCCTGAGGCAAGACAAAGGCAGGCTTCCTGCAGAGCATCTTAAGCAATTGCGGTGATGGCTCCTTCCCATAAACAGAGAACAAAAAGGCGAAGAAGTCATTTCTGGGGCTGTCGGGTCACGTCAGCGTCTGTAGGTGAGCTCAAGTGTAAACATAGAGCCATCCAAATTGCTCTTTGATTGGGGGAAATTTGTCAAAAGCTGAAGCTATCCAGCATGATGGGACATCCTCACATTCACGGTATTTGGCTTTAGTCAGACTTCACCAAATCAAGCCAAAAAAACCCTATGATCAGTTCACCGAGGATTGCCAAAAGTTGGAAACAACTTAGAGGTGCACAACAACAATGAGTTCGTGTATAGCTGAATCCCATGGATTCTATGGATTCCCAAATGGATTAAACAATTTGCGTTGTTGTTATGGTGGTGGTGGTGATGGTGGTGATGGTGGTTGTGTGCCTTCAAATCTTTTCCAACTTATGATGATCCTCTCATGTTTGTTTTGGTTCAGATGCAGATGGGATTGGCATTGCCTTCTCTGAGGCTGAGAGAGCATGGCTTGGCCAAAGTCACCTAGTGAGTTTGCACGAGTGAGTGGAGAGTCAGACCCTCCTCCCGAGAGTCATAGTTCAACACTCAAACCACTATCCAGCGTCTCCCTACCTTTGGTTCTCTAGGTCAGTGTTTCCCAACCTTTTTTGAGCCGCGGCACACTTTTAACATGAAAAAAATCCGGGGGCACACCACCAAGCAAAATGACACAAAATGGCACTCTAACACAGTAAAGAACAGCTGAGAGATGGTGGCCTGCTGGGAGTGCTGAAGCCAGGGGAGGGGGAGGAGCCAGGCCACGCCATGCCCTGCCCCCTCCTCCTGGCTTCAGCTCTCCCAGCAGCTGCTCCAGCCTTGATGAGGCAGTGCCAAGCCAGCGGTGGCAGAGCCAGCACAATGCTGGCTTGACACTGCCCCCTCAAGGCTGGAGCAGCTGCTGGGAGTGCCAAAGCTGGGGGAGGGGGCGGAGCCAGGCCACACCATGCCCCGCCCCCTCCCCCGGCTTCAGCTCTCCCACAGAGGAGGAGCATGAGCGGTGGACGGGCTTCAGTGGGCGGGGTTCCTCCTCTGCGCGGCTTCAGCGAGCGAGGGACGAGAGTCATGGCGGGAGTCATGGCGGATTGGAGGCTGGCTGGGGAAATGGCCGAAGGAGGCGGCGCCCCGCCCCCTTCTTCTTTTTCTTCACCGCCACCCGGCCCTTCCTCCTCCTCCCCCAAGCAGCAGGAGTTCGGCAGGAGGAGGGGGGAAGGAAGGGGGGGCAGAGTGCTTTTCTCGTGGCACAGCAGGAGGTCCGTCACGGCACACTAGTGTGCCGCGTCACAGCAGTTGGGAAACAGTGCTCTAGGTGTTTTAGACTTCAGCTCCCACAATTCCTAACAGCTGGTAAGTTGGCTAGGATTTCTGGGAGTTGAAGTCCAAAATACACGGACGGCCAAAGGCTGGGAACCACTGCATCGTGCTTCTGTGTTATTTGGTTCATATGTTGCTGTACGTCATTTTTGACTTACAATGACCCCATCACAGGGTTTTGGGGGGCTTATTTATTGAGCATGTCAGGAACAAACCAAACAGTTGTATTGCATTAAACAAACAAACAAACAAACAAACGACACAAAGTTTGCAGATTTGGTATTCTACTAAATGTCCTTTGACCAGTAGCTGGCCAATTGGAATGGCTCTGGTGTTGCCATAAGAAGGTCCTCCATTGTGCATGTAGATGAGCTTTCCTTCGCACTCGCATGTTGTGGATTCCACTTTGTAGCCCCATTTCTTAAAGTTGGCTCTGCATCTCGTGGTGCCAGAGCGCAGTCTGTTCAACACCTTCCAAGTCGCCCAGTTTTCTGTGTGCCCAGGAGGGAGTCTCTCATTTGGAATCAGCCATTGATTGAGGTTCTGGGTTTTAGCCTGCCACTTTTGGACTCTCGCTTGCTGAGGTGTTCCAGCGAGTGTCTCTGTACATCTTAGAAAACTATTTTTTGACTTAAGTCATTGGCATGCTGGCTGATACCCAAACAGGGGATGGGCCGGAGATGTCACTGCCTTTGTCCTTCCACTATTGGTTGCTACTTCCCGGCGGATGTCAGGTGGTGCAATGCCAGCTAAACAGTGTAATTTCTCCACTTGTCTGGTGTAGGGAGCAGACACCCCATGATAATGCGACATGTCTCATTAAGAGCCACATCCACTGTTTTAGCATGCTGAGATGTCTTCCACACTGGGCATGCATACTCAGCAGCAGAGTAGTATAGCACAAGAGCAGATGTCTTCACTGTATCTGGTTGTGATCCCCAGGTTGTGCCGGTCAGCTTTCATATGATATTATTTCTAGCACTCACTTTGTGCTTGATATTCAGGCAGTGCTTCTTGTAGGTTAGAGCATGGTCCAGGGTAACTCCCAGGTATTTGGGTGTGCTGCAATGCTCCAGTGGGATTCCTTCCCAGGTCATCCTCAGAGTTCGAGACGCTTGTCTGTTCTTAAGATGAAAAGCACATTTCTGTGTTTTAGATGGGTTGGGAATCAGCTGGTTTTCCCTGAATTTGGGAGGGCTGAGTGTATGTGACTTGCCTAGGGTCAGCCAGTGGGCTGTTATGGGCCACCTTGCAGATATGGGACTTGGGGGTACTGTTTTGCAGTGGCTCCAATCCATTCTGGAAGGTCGTACACAGAAGGTGTTACTGGGTGACACCTGTTCGGCTCCGCAACCTTTGTCTTGTGGAGTCCCTCAAGGTTCAGTACTGTCCCCGATGTTATTTAATGTCTACATGAAACCGCTGGGAGAGATCATTCAGGGTTTCGGAGTAAGGTGTTATCTGTCCGCAGATGACATCCAGATCTGTCACTCCTTCCCACCTGTCACTAAGGAGGCTGTCCAGACTTTGAACCGGTGCTTGGCTGCTGTGTCGGACTGGATGAGGGCTAGCAAACTGAAACTTAATCCAGACAAGACAGAGGTCCTCCTGGTCAGTCGAAAGGCCGAACAGGGCATAGGGTTACAGCCTGTGTTGGATGGGGTTACACTCCCACTGAAGACGCAGGTTCGCAGCTTGGAAGTGATCCTGGACTCATCTCTGAGCCTGGAACCCCAGGTCTCGGCGGTGGCCAGGGGAGCTTTTGCACAGTTAAGACTCATGCGCCAGCTGCGCCCGTACCTTGGGAAGTCTGATCTGACTACGGTCATCCACGCTCTGGTCACATCCCGAATAGATTACTGCAACACACTCTACGTGGGGCTGCCTTTGAAGACAGTTCAGAAATTACAATTAGTCCAACAGGCGGTAGCGAGATTACTAACTGGAGCTACATACAAGGAGCATACCACCCCCCTGTTGTGTCAGCTCCACTGGCTGCCTGACCATTTCCGCGCTCAATTCAAAGTGCTGGTTTTGACCTTTAAAGCTCTATACCAGTGGTTCTCAACCTTCCTTATGCCGTGACCCCTTAATACAGTTCCTCATGTTGTGGTGACCCCCAACCATAAAATTATTTTCGTTGCTACTTCACAACTGTAATTTTGCCACTGTTATGAATCATAATGTAAATATCTGATATGCCAGATGTATTTTCACTCACTGGACCAAATTCGGCACAAATACCCAATATGCCCAAATTTGAATACTGCTGGAGTTGTTCGGGGGTGCATTGATGTTGTCCTTTGGGAGTTGTAGTTGCTGGGATTTATAGTTAATCTACAATCAAAGAGCATTCTGAACTTCACCCATGATGGAACTGAACCAAACTTGGCACACAGAACTCCCATGACCAACAGAAAAAACTGGAAGGGTTTGGTGGGCATTGGCATCGTGTTTTGGAGTTGTAGTTCTCCTACATCCAGAGAGCACTGTGGACTC
This sequence comes from Anolis apletophallus, assembly GCA_030556195.1. NCBI lineage: Eukaryota > Metazoa > Chordata > Lepidosauria > Squamata > Anolidae > Anolis > Anolis apletophallus. The sequence goes on from JARBWK010000016.1 coordinate 7,675,454, forward strand.
AAACAATGATGAGTCTGCACCTGCATTCTGAACCTCACCAATGATAAAATTGGGCCAAATTTCTCACTCAGAACCCCCATGACCAACAGAAAATACTGGGTTTTTGGGTGATCTTTGGCGACCCCTCTGACACCCCCTCGCGACCCCCCCAGGGGTCCTGACCCCCAGGTTGAGAAACACTGCTCTATACGGTTCTGGCCCAGCTTACTTGTCCGAACGCATCAGCCACTAGATCCCACCTCGTAATTTAAGATCATCTGGGGAGGCCCTGCTCTCGCTCCCGCCAACTTCTCAAACGCGGTTGGTGGGGACGAGAGAGAGGGCCTTCTCGGTGGTGGCTCCCCGTCTGTGGAACGCACTTCCAAGTGACATACGATCAACCCCATCCCTCCTGGCATTCAGAAAAAAAGTGAAATCTTGGCCGTGGGACCAAGCGTTTGCACATTAGCACTTTGGACTGGATTTGTAACAGCAAGTTGATGGATATGGCTCAATGCTCCTGTTATGGACGAAATACTGTTTTTAACTTAAGAGAATGTGTATGATGTGTTAATATTAATTGTATTTTAATGTATTTTACTGTTTTAGGTTTTATATTGTATTTATTATGTTGGCATCGAATTGCGCTTTTTAGGCCGCTCTGAGTCCCCCCTCGGGGGTAGAGAAGAGCGGGGTAGAAATGTTGGAAATAAATAAATTATGGCCAAGCAGTCATTTGGATTCTGGTCTCCAGCCTTGTAGTCCAACACTTAAACCACTCCGCCACGCTTGGAGGCCACTGCAATGATTTCTTCGTATGCATCCCATAGAGTTCAGTCTGAAGAGCGCAGAAGAAGAGATAGAGATCGACAAGTTCCTCTGTGGTCAGCAAAGAAGGGGCAGAGCAAGAAGTCGCAAGCAAGATCTTCAACCAGATTGCAGCCAAGGATAGATTTCCGTTTCCACTCCATCAAAGGGATGCCTAAGTATGTCCCCTCCAGGTACTTGAAACTTGAGCCTTACCAAGACATGGAGAAAAGTCAAGGTCTCAAAGTAATGTGCCCTGGAGTCGTTCTACTTAATGTTATCAGACCAACCTGAAAAACAAGTCTTGTCTATAGTCACCCAGCCTTTGCTGCCTGTTTGGTGAAGGGCCTCGTTTCTCAAAGCAGGAGCCTCTGGTGGCGCAGCAGGCTACACTGCTGAGCTGCAGGGAGCAGGGTGAGCTCCTGCTGTTAGCCCCAACTTCTGCCAACCTAGCAGTTCAAAAAGATGCAAATGTGAATAGATCAATAGGTATCACTCCGGTGGGAAGGTAATGGCGCACCATGCAGTCATGGCGACATGACCTTGGAGATGTCTATGGACAATGCCGGCTCTTTGTCTTAGAAATGGAGATGAGCACCACCACCCAGAGTTGGACACGAGTAGACTTAATGTCAAGGAGAAACCTTTATCTTTACTTCTCAAAGCGAAAGGATCAATACTCAAATATCTGGCTAAATGATAGCTTGTCTTTGCTCAAAATGCCAGCTGCACTTGCTGATTGAAAGGTTGACAGTTCAAGCCTGGGTTGGGGTGAGCTCCCAACTGTCAGCCCAGCTTCTGCTTACTTAACAGTTCATAAGCAGTAATGTGTGTAGGTAAATATTAGGTACTGCTTTGGCGGGGAGGTACTGTGGACATGCCAATGATTAGATCGGGGAGTGTCTAAAGACAACAAAGCTCCTCGGCATGGAAGATGGAGCAACAGTGCCCCCTGTGGCCAGAATCAAGCACAGCCTCAAGGTGCTGGAGATGGAAAAGATGGGAAGCCTTTACCTTTGCGTATGTACTGTCTATCTTGGTTTATTGTATAATGGCGTATGTACTGTCTATCTTGGTTTATTGTATAATGGCATTGAATGTTTGCCTTATATGTGTACTGTAATCTGCCCTGAGTCACCTCCAAGGGTGGCCTTTTGAGTAGATTGTGATTTTGTGGAATATTTATTTATTTATTTATGTATTTATGTATTTATGTATTTATGTATTTATGCATTTATGTATGTATGTATGTATGTATGTATGTATGTATTTATTTATTTATTATTTCGACTTCTACTTCGACTGAGAAGCTACGGGGTACAAATACCACAAATAAATAAATAAATAAATTATTATTATTATTATACTGACACAAAAACACAGTATGTCACAGCAAACAAGATCTATATGTATCACAAAATCACAAGTCAAACACTTCCCAAGCATCTAGGACTGTGTGATGTATTTTTGAATGATGGACACAGATCCAAATAAGGTGGCCTTTTGCAGTTGACAGATCATGATTTTGTCGATGTTTATTGTTTCTAAATGCCGGCTGAGAGCTTTTATTTATTTATTTATGTATGTATTTATGTATTTATGTATGTATTTATTTATTTATTTATTATTTCGACTTCTATTATTTCGACTTCCCGAAAAGGCTCAGGGTGGTTCACAGCAGTGAACAACACAACACAATATACTAAAAACATAATAAAACACAATAAAAACAGATTAAGACCAGAGTAGGGGCTACAGCTTAGAGATTGAACTCCTGGCGGAACAGGTTGGTCTTACAGGCCCTCCGAAAAGCCTGTAGATCCGTTATTGCTCGTGCCTCATCCGGGAGGGTGTTCCAGAGGGTAGGCGCTGCAACAGAAAAAGTGCGCTGCCGCGTCGATGGCAGGCAGCAGGTCTTAAGTGATGAAACCTCTAATAGGTTATGATCCATGGATCGTAGTGGTCTCTGGGGAATGTGCAGGGAAAGGCTGTCCTTCAGATACACTGGCCCCAGACTATGCAAGGCCTTAAAGGTTAGCACCAGCACTTTGAAAACAATCCGGTACTCGACAGGGAGCCAGTGCAAGTGCTGTAGGACTGGTGTGATGTGGCACGACAGTGTCACTCCAGCCAACAGTCGAGCCGCAGCGTTTTGCACCAACTTAAGTTTCCAGATTACCGACAAAGGAAGACCAATGTAAAGGGTGTTACAGTAGTCCAGTCTCGAGATGACTGTGGCCTGGATTACCGTGGCCAGGTCGTCACCGGAAAGGTAGGGCGCCAGCCGCCTTGCCTGGCGCAGATGGAAAAACGCTGCTTTGCTCACGGTGGAGACCTGAGCCTCCATCGTCAGCAGAGGGTCCAATTGGACCCCCAGGCTTTTCACCAGTGGTGACGGGCTAACCACATCACCGTCCATTATTGGCAGCCGGAGCTCCCCCCCTCCCGGGGTGACCCAGCCATGTGGTGCCGGTCACCACTGGGACCTCAGTGTTGTGCTTCTGTTTGTAGTCCATCTGTGCAATTTTCTTGCAGCAGTTGAGATTATTATTATTATTATTATTAATATTATGTGGACTTACCATGTTTGGCCAAGCAAACATTTTGAAAAGTTCATTTGGTCAAGCATAACAAAATGTAGTATTTGTTGAAACAATCAATTAAATCCAATGTTAGTCCAACCTATATTATATCTCATTGAAATTAATGGGCCTTATTTGTCCCTGCTGATATAAGTCTGATATGGGTCTAAGATTGGGCTCTCTCAACAGTCTATTTAAAGCATTGCTCTTGCTGATGGAATATATATTTAAAAGCATCCAGACATCGGGAGAAGCAGACCGACACATCCGCTTTCCCATGGGACCACCACCAACAGCTTTCTGGTTGGTTCCACAAAGGGATGACCCACATTTACAAAACCGTGGGCTTCCCTTTTTGAAATATGGGATGCGTGGTGTCTCATTGGCGTGTGCTCCAAGGACCATGTTATGATGACTTCTGATTATATTTGAGTCAAAATCCATACAACCCCACAATTGGTCATCATCTGCGTTGGAGAGTCATGAAAGTGGAAATAAGAGTCACGGCTGAACCAATGTTGTCGCTCTGGATGAAAGGGGGAGGACCCGAGGTTGCATTATCAGCTTCATGGGTTCCATACTGTGTCATGTATTGATTAGTTGCCATTGCTAATTCGTCATTTTTTTAAAAAAAGAAAAGATCATAATTTCAGCCCACGGCATCCCTCTTGGCCAAATTTGGAGACAGGGCTCATGTGACCAGACATGCTGTCACTACATACATTGAGAATCAGATCTGATGCTTGGGAGGAAGGTGTTAATGCTGCTTTTTCTTCCATAGTAGGGGGAAAATATAATAATAATAATATTAATAATAATAAAGAACTTCATTTGTATACCGGCCTATCTCCCCATGGGGACTCAGGCCGGCTTCCAACATAGTAACAGGCAAACATTCAATGCATATATATACCATATTTTCCGGCATATAAGATGACTGGGCGTATAAGACGACCCCCAATTTTTCCAGTAAAAATATAAAGTTTGGGATATACTCACCGTATAAGACTACCCCTCTTCAAAATGCACACCAAATAAAAATTTGAAAAGCATCAGATTTGATTTCAATATGATAATTTTCCTATTAGTGTATCTCCTTCTCTGCCTCTCAGATCGGTGTGTGCGTGTGCATTTCCCTCCTGCAATATTTGCAAGCCCTGTATATCTATATTAATGTCTATCTAGATATCTCCCTCTCCCTCCCTCCCTCCCTCCCTCTCTCCCTCCCTCCCTCCCTCTCTCCCTCCCTCTCTCTCTCCCTCCCTCACACACACACACACACACACACACACATACACACACACACACACACACACTAGCCATTCCATGCCATGCGTTGCAGTGGCCCAGTCTGTGTATATGCCGGGAGTGGCGGTGTATAAATCCAATAAATAAATAAATAAATAAATAAATAAATAAATAAATAAATAAATGTAAATAAATAAATGTGTTTTGTGTGTGTATATATGTGTGTATGTGAGGGTATGCATATATTTGTGTATATGTGTATGTATGTGGGTTTAAAGTCCCTTCTGTTGTGTTTTTAGGGGTGATGATCACTCGTTGGCCTGATAGGTGTATTGTGTCTAAATGTGGTGTCAAATTTGGCCTACCACCTGCTCCCTCGACCCGTGCCCCTCCTGGCTTGTTAGATCTTGCTTGGAGGGGTTACCTGGGCCTCTGTTGAACATCGTAAATAGCTCCCTTGAGCAAGGAGTCTTCCCAGAGTGCTTAAAAGAGGCGGTGGTAGCTCCATTGCTGAAGAAACCGTCGCTAGACCCGGCGGTTCCCTCCAACTACCGACCAGTGTCGAATCTCTCGTACCTGGGGAAGGTAGTTGAGAGGGCAGTAATGGAGCAGTTGCAGTCCTTCTTAGATGATGCAACATGGCTTGACCCCTTCCAGTCCGGCTTCCGTTCGGGGCATGGGACGGAGACGGTCCTGGTCTCCATCACAGACCAACTCCGCTGCCAGCTCGACCAAGGCGGGTCTGCGCTGCTCGTGTTATTGGACCTCACGGCAGCGTTTGACACGGTCGACCACAATCTTTTGATCCACCGCCTGGCCATGGCTGGAGTGAGGGGGACAGCCCTTAAATGGCTGACCTCCTTCCTCCACCATCGGTCTCAGCATGTGAGGAGGGGCGGGGTGGTCTCCGAGGGCTCCCCATTAGTTTGTGGAGTTCCGCAGGGGGCCATCCTCTCCCCTCTGTTATTTAACATCTACATGCAGCCGCTTGCACCGCTGGTGCGGAGTTATGGGCTGGAGTGTCACCAGTACGCTGATGACACTCAGCTCATTCTGAGGATGGAGGGCAGGCCCGGATCTGTCCCCGATAATTTCCAACGCTGCCTCGAAGCCGTTACTGGATGGCTGCGAGCCAGTAGGTTGAGGGTGAATCCGGCGAAGACGGAGATCTTGTGGCTAGGCCGCCCAGGTGGTGGGGATGCCCAGCTTCCGACCCTGGACGGTGCGGCGCTATGCCCATCGTCATCCGTAAAGAACCTGGGGGTCCACTTGGACTCCCAGCTGACCATGGAGGCTCAGGTCTCTGCGGTCTGCAAGAGTGCCTTTTTCCACCTTAGACAGGAAAGGAGGCTGGCCCCCTATCTATCCCGGAATGACCTGGCCACGGTGATCCAAGCCACGGTCATCTCGAGGCTAGATTACTGTAACGCGCTCTCCGTTGGCCTTCCTCTGTCGGTGACCCGGAAGCTCAAGCTGGTGCAGAACACTGCCGCCCGGCTTCTGTCTGGCACGCCAGCAGGTTGCCACATAACACCTACTTTGCAGGATCTGCACTGGCTGCCAATTGAGCACCAGATCACCTTCAAAGTGTTGGTTCTTACCTTCAAGGCCTTGCACGGTCTGGGGCCAGCGTATCTGAGGGACCGTCTCTCCCCATATTGCCCTGTGAGATCACTTCGCTCTGAGGATACCAACCTTCTGGCTGTCCCCTCTGCTAAAGCGGCCAAACTGACAGCCACTCGTCGAAGGGCTTTCTCGCTGATTGCACCAACACTCTGGAATGCCCTTCCTGCAGATACGCGTGCCATCCACGACCTGCTCCCCTTCAGGCGGGCGTGCAAGACCCACCTCTTCCAGCTTGCCTTCCATGTGTAGGTCTTAGTGGGACGCACCCCCCTGTTGAAAATCGATTCTTAATCCAGGTCGTTTTAAATTGTTGTATATTGTGACATTTTAACGATGTTTTATGCTCTGTTTTATTCTGTATTGTTGTTTTTATCCTGTGATCTTTTCTAGTGTTGTGAGCCGCCCCGAGCCCGCCGGGAGTGGCGGCATAGAAGCTGAAATAAATAAATAAATAAATTCGCCCAGTGGTTTTTGAGTTATATTAATCCCACAAACGAACATTACATTTTTATTTATATAGATTTTTTTTTAAAAAAATCTACAGTGTGGAATCACCTATAGCAGGGGTCAGGAACCTATGGCTCAGGAGCCAGATGTGGCTCTTTTCAAGATCTTATCAGCAGCCCGGGCCTCGGTTTTCCAGCATGCAGCAGGGAGGAGTGACGCAAATGCGCTGCGACTGCCGCTTCCTCGCTGCCATGGCCGCCTCTTCCTCATCCCCCACTGCTCTCGGGGCCCTGCGCCCTCTTCGCCTGGGATGGCGGAGCCCGGCGGTGGCGCCTTGTCCTCGTCTTCCTCTTCGTCCTCTGCCACGGGCCTCGAGGGAGGTGGCGGAGGCGGACCTGGCCCTGCCGCCACAGACCCTTCCTCGCTGCCCCCGGGGGATGCCCAGTTCATTGCCCTCATCGTTGGGTAGCTCAAGAGCAGCTGCCGCTTCAATGCCTTCCAGAGGGACTGCCTTGCCGACGTCGACACCAAGGTCTGCTTTGGCCCCGCACCCTCCTTCTCCTTCTTTCTTTCCTTTCTTTTTCCCTCTCTTTTTCTTTCATTCTTTTTCCTCCCTCTCTCCCTAACTTCTTTCCTCTCTCCCTCTTCGTTCCTCCCTCCCTCTTCCATTCTTTCCTTCTCTCCTTCCTTTTCCCTCCCTCTCTCCCCTTCCTTCTTTCCTCCATTCTCCCTCTTCCTTCCTCTTCCTTCCTTTCTTTCTCCCTTCACCTTTTCCTTCTTTCCTTCTTTTTCTCTCCCTCTCTCCCCTTCCTTCTTTCCTCCATTATCCTTATTCCTTCCTTTCTTTCTCCCCCTTCACCTTTTCCTTCTCTCCTTCCTTTTCCTTCCCTCTCTCCCTTCCTTCTTTCCTCCATTATCCTTATTCCTTCCTTTCTTTCTCCCCCTTCACCTTTTCCTTCTCTCCTTCCTTTTCCTTCCCTCTCTCCCCTTCCTTCTTTCCTCCATTATCCTTATTCCTTCCTTTCTTTCTCCCCCTTCACCTTTTCCTTCTCTCCTTCCTTTTCCTTCCCTCTCTCCCCTTCCTTCTTTCCTCCATTCTCCCTCTTCTTTCCTCTTCCTTCCTTCCTTTCTCCCCCTTCACCTTTTCCTTCTTTCCTTCTTTTTCTCTCCCTCTCTCCCCTTCCTTCTTTCCTCCATTATCCTTATTCCTTCCTTTCTTTCTCCCCCTTCACCTTTTCCTTCTCTCCTTCCTTTTCCCTCCCTCTCTCCCCTTCCTTCTTTCCTCCATTCTCCCTCTTCCTTCCTCTTCCTTCCTTCCTTTCTCCCCCTTCACCTTTTCCTTCTTTCCTTCTTTTTCTCTCCCTCTCTCCCCTTCCTTCTTTCCTCCATTATCCTTATTCCTTCCTTTCTTTCTCCCCCTTCACCTTTTCCTTCTCTCCTTCCTTTTCCTCCCTCTCTCCCCTTCCTTCTTTCCTCCATTCTCCCTCTTCCTTCCTCTTCCTTCCTTCCTTTCTCCCCCTTCACCTTTTCCTTCTTTCCTTCTTTTTCTCTCCCTCTCTCCCCTTCCTTCTTTCCTCCATTATCCTTATTCCTTCCTTCCTTTCTCCCCCTTCACCTTTTCCTTCTCTCCTTCCTTTTCCTTCCCTCTCTCCCCTTCCTTCTTTCCTCCATTATCCTTATTCCTTCCTTCCTTTCTCCCCCTTCACCTTTTCCTTCTCTCCTTCCTTTTCCTTCCCTCTCTCCCCTTCCTTCTTTCCTCCATTATCCTTATTCCTTCCTTTCTTTCTCCCCCTTCACCTTTTCCTTCTCTCCTTCCTTTTCCTTCCCTCTCTCCCCTTCCTTCTTTCCTCTATTCTCCCTCTTCCTTCCTTGCTTCTATTCTTTCCCCCAAGTCTTCCTTCTCCTTTCTCTTTTCACTTCCCTCTGTCTCCCCTTCTTTATTTTCTTATTTTCCTTTCATTATTTTACTTTTTTTCACTCCCTTTCCTTTCTTTTCCCCACCCTTTCCTTTCCTCCCTTCCCATTTCCTTCTTTCTTTTCCCCTCCTTGTCTCTCTCCTGCTTTTCTTTTCTTCCTTTTCCATAGTTCGTTCTTCTTTTCTTTCTTCCTCTCCCCCTCCCTCCTTTTTTTCTTCTTTCTTCCTTTCTTTCCTTCCCCCTTCCTTCCATTTTCTCTTCCTTCCCAGAGTCCTGAGCGTGCCTTTTGCAGAGCCAGGTCTGAAGTGTCCCGTCATTCTGCCGGGGGAATCCTTTTCTCATAATATGTACGTATATACTCACATTTAGTTGAATTCAGTCTTAAAATATATACGTATGTTATAGGGCTCTCACTGAAATACATTTCCAAATATTTTGCTTTCATGGCTCTCTGAGTCAAAAAGGTCCCCGACCCCTGACCTATAGGTATTACCTGATGCTCTTCTGAAAGTTTCTACTTTTTACAATTTTGTATTCTCCGAATCCTTCAGCGGCATAACCAGTGGCCCCTACTTGTTGGAGGGTTCTGGAAAGAGTAGCTCAAGCATTTAGGACTTCAGGGTAGCAACCTTCCCATTTGTCATGTGCCAGGCCAATGACACACAAAGTCTTCTCCAAATCTTCCCAAAAGCAGTTTCACGCCTGAGCTTCCCTGTAGTTTTCAGGAAGCGTCCCTTTCTCTGTTCCGAAGTAAATAGCTTCTTTTCCTGCCTGTTGAAAGGAAGATGCTTTGGCAATCAGTCCCATTGATCGTCATTACTTTGGCATTGTGGCTGTCACATACAACGGAATAAGTAATGCAGGCAAAAAACTTTTTTTCCGATTCCTTCATGAATATATTTTTCTACTCTATCTGCAGATAAAGTTATCCCTTGTTACAGATTTGGGCCAGATTTACTGGAATGGCTTTTTAATATCCACATAAGACATACATTATTCATATGTGTCTGCTTTATTAGTAGCAGTATTAGTAACTTGTTAGAAGCATTACTATGTTTTCATTGCTCCCCCCCCCCCAACTGTTAAACCAGTGTTTTTCAAACTTTTTTGAGCCGCGGCGCAATTTTTACATTTACAAAATCCTGGGGCACACCACCAACCAAAATGACACAAAATGACACTCTAACTCAGTAATACATATAGTTAATATGTTTGTAAATGTATTTATACACTCAGTGTGAAACCTGGGCCTGTTTCGATGAACACAACATAGATATCCTGGCAGGAATGGTAGAAAGACACACATGAAGGTCTTGCTCAACAGCTGTCAGTCTCTCCCTGTGTTCTTATGCATCAGGAAGGAAGGAAGTAAGGATGGGAAGAGAGAAGGAAGAATGGAACCAAAGAGCAAAGAAAGGGAGGAAAGAAACAGGTAGAGAAGGAAGAAAGAAAAAGGGAAGGAAGAAGGAAAAGAAAAAGAGGGAAGGAAGGAAAGGGGGGGGGAATGCGAGTAAGAGGGAGGGAAGGTTGGCCACAGCAATGCATGGCGGGTACAGCTAATAAATTTAGACAGCATATATATATATATATGTGTGTGTGTGTGTGTGTGTGTGTGTGTGTGTGTGTGGTGGTGGGAGTTGTAGGCCAAAACACCTGGAGGGAGAGCCCAAGTTGGCCCACGCCTGCCTTAAGTGAGCAAACCCTGTTAGTTTTCGGCCCCTCCTTAAAGGTACCACAACCCTGTGTCCCGAACGCCCCTTGACCCGCCTTGGTTGAGTGCGAGGGAATCACGGGAGTGGTAGTTTGACACCATCCTGAGCCTCCCCAACGTTTGTTCCGTCTCGAGCTCCACCCACCAGAGGGGAGGAGCGGGGAGAGAAAAGAAAGGAGGATGGTTGTGGTGGTTACTTGGCACGTGCTCTCTTTCTATGTACAATTCAGAACTAGAGAGGGGCAGGGGCAAAAGGAGGAGGAAGGAGGAGAGAGAGAGGGCAATAACTTCCGGCAGGGGGACGCACGAGCGCACACGTGCGCCTGCCTTTTCAACAGAACTTCCCACCCCTTTGTGTGCGTGAGTGCGCGCGCACATGTGTTCTTGATATTTTTATTTGTTTCAACATATTTTTTTTTGGTCCGTGATCTGCACCTCCCCTCGGCTTGTGCCCCTAGGCCATGGCCTAGGTTGGCCTTATGGGTAATCCGGGCCTGATTGGGCCTTTGCCTGTGGTTCATTTGTTCAGTCGCTTCTGACTCTTTGTGACCTCATGGACCAGCCCACGCCAGAGCTTCCTGTCTGCTGTCACCTCCCCCAGATCCTTCAGGGTCAAGCCAGTCCCTTCAAGGATACCATCCATCCATCCTGCCCTCGGTCGACCCCTCTTCCTTTTTCCTTCCATTTTCCCCAGCATAATTGTCTTCTCTAAGCTTTCCTTTCTTCTCATGATGTGGCCAAAGTACTTCATATTTGCTTCTACTATCCTTCCCTCCAGTCAGCAGTTGGGTTTATTTCCTGAAGTATGCACTGGTTGGATCTTCTTGCTGTCCAAGACACTCTTAGTACTTTCCCCCAGCACCACAGTTCAAAAGCATCTACCTTCCTTCGCTCAGCCTTCCCTATGGTCCAGCTCTCACATCTGTAGGTTACTATGGGGAATACCATTGCTTTTACAATGCAGATCTTCATTGCCAGTGTGATGGCTCTACTCTTCATTATTTTATCAAGGTTGTTCATTGCTCTCCTCCCAAGAAGTAAGTGTCTTCTGATTTCCTGGCTGCAGCAATCTTTGCACCTTCGCCTAGAAGAGTGATTTTCAACATTTATATATATATATATATATGTGTGTGTGTGTGTGTGTGTGTGGTGGGAGTTGTAGGCCAAAACACCTGGAGGGAGAGCCCAAGTTGGCCCACGCCTGCCTTAAGTGAGCAAACCCTGTTAGTTTTCGGCCCCTGCTTAAAGGTACCACAACCCTGTGTCCCGAACGCCCCTTGACCCGCCTTGGTTGAGTGCGAGGGAATCACGGGAGTGGTAGTTTGACACCATCCTGAGCCTCCCCAAACTACAAATCCTGGGATTCCCCAGCCTTGAGCCCTGGAAGACCAAGGGGTGCCTCACTGCATGAACGCTACGGTGTAGATCCGCCCCCAAGCAGCAGGGGGGCCCGGGGAAGTCCCATTCTAGGATCTTCTCTTTCTCTGCGTGGCTCTTTCTGCCTGACACAGTCCCCGCCTTTCGGCTCAAACCCTTCCGAGGCCGAGGAAGGAGCGGAGGGGAGGAGGAAGCCCAAGAAGGCAAGTAGTGAGTCCAGCGGCACAGGGCTTCCCAAAAGGAGGCTGTGTTTGTGGGACTCAGGCAAGGGATTGAGCCCTGGCTAGGGCTTCCCGGTAGGACAGGAGGGCTCTCTCTCTCTCTCTTCTATCTCCAATTTCCCACGGCACACCTGATGATCGCTCACGGCACACTAGTTGGGAAACACTAGTTAAACAATATGGAAAATAAACGAAGAAATAATAGTAAAGCAGAAGAACTGAAGAAGAAGCAACTTTAGGGGTAGATCTTCCCCAGAAAAATGGGGGGGGGGAACACAAGTAAAAAAGCTATTTTTAACCTCGACCCATAAAGTCCTCCAGTGTGGCTCTATGTCCTAATTCCACTGGGAACTAACCATAGACTGGTGCCAAAGGAGCTATAGATTCCTAGAAAGGTGTTCTGGAAGAAGTTTGCCATAGAGTCACACTGGAGGCCCCGGAGCAGTGTTTCTCAACCTGGGGATCGGGAACCCTGGGGGGAGGGGTGTCAGAGGGAATGTCAAAGGGGTCACCAAAGACCATTAGAAAACACCTTATTTTCTGTTGGTCATGTGGGTTCTGTGTAGGAAGTTTGGTCCAATTCTACAGTTGGTGGCATTCAAAATGCTATTTGATTGTAGGTGAACTATAAATCCCAGCAAATACAATTCCCAACTGTCAAGGTCCGTTTTCCCCAAACTCCACCACTGTTCACATTTGGGCATATTGAGTATTCGTGCCAATTTTGGTCCAGATCCAACATTGTTTGAGTCCACAGTGCTCTCTGGATGTAGGTGAACTACAACTCCAATACTCAAGGTCAATGACCACCAAACCCTTCCAGTATTTTCTGTTGGTTGTGCGAGTTCTGTGTGCCACATTTAATTCAATTCCATCATTGGTGGAGTTCAAAATGCTCTTTGATTGTAGGTGAACTAGAAATCCCAGCAACCACAACTCCCAAATGACAAAACCAATACCCCTTCACTATGTTACTTTTAAAGAAGACTACTTATTTTAGTTTCTTGAGAGCGTGACTGAAAAGCAAGATGTTTTAAGAGAGAGTCAATGTTTTTGGCCAATGGAAAAGAAAGCTTCTGAAACTCTGCTATTTTTTTTTGTGCGTTGGCATATCTTTGTTCCTAACAGTTGAAAGAGATATATAGGTATCAGGCCCGGATTACCCATAAGGCCAGGCTAGGCCATGGCCTAGGGGCGCATGCCGAGGGGGGCGCAGATCATGGATCCCCCCCCCCAATGTTGAAACAAATAAAAATGTAATGGTGCATGGAGTTGAGGAAGGAAGCCGCTGCTTCTGGGCTGCCTCCGCCTCATGCCGCTCTCTTCCGCCACCAGCTGGGGCTCCAACCTGTTCGTGGAGCCGCCGGCAGCCTGCGGCTTCCCTGCCTCGCCTCCTCCGCGTAGCAGCGTTTGAGGGGCTCACCCGCGGGGAGAAGGAGGAGGAGCCCCACCGCCACACACCCCCCCAGGCAGAGCCGAAGGGAGGGGGAAAGTGGGGGTTGGGGCGCTGGAGGGGTGGGGTAAGGGGAGGCCGGAGCCTGATTGGGCAGGAGGTAGGGACAACGGCCGCAACGGGCTCCGCAGAACATGCCATTAGGAAGGCCCAGGAGGCGCTGGCGGAGGAGAGGAGCGAGCTGCGCAGCTGAGGCACCAGAGAAGGAGCAAGGGAGGGAGGGCGCCATCGACGCGTCTCGCGAGAACGCCCCCCTCAGGGAAGTAGCCTCCCGTGGCCCAGATGCAGGCCTCAACACATGCGCAGGAGGATGAAAGGCGGAAGGGAGGAGGAAAGGTGGCAGGGACCCCCCAGCGGGGAAATAGCAGCAGGCCAAGTGGGCGGGCCTGCCTTCAGGAGCAATGGCCGGGTCAGTGAAGTCTAGAGGGAGGGTCAAGCAGGACTCTGGCCTGCGCTGAGGGCACGAGGCCGGCCTCCTTCCATAAGGCGATGGTTTTGGAACCCGCTCGCCGCAACAGGGGGGCCCAAGAAAGGGAGGGAGGGGCAGGAGGGAGCACAACATGCGGGGGCATAATTCCAAAGTGTGGCCTAGGGCAGTCTTTCTCAACCAATGTGCCGTGGCACACTAGTGTGCCGTGACGGACCTCCTGCTGTGCCGCGAGAAAAGCTCTCTGCCCCCCTTCCTCCCCCGCTCCTGCCGAACTCCTGCTGCTTGGGGGAGGAAGAAGGGCCGGGCAGTGGCGAAGAAAAAGAAGAAGGGACCAGGGCTCCGCCTCCTTCGGCCGTTTCCCTAGCCAGCCTCCAATCTGCCATGACTCTCGCCCCTCACTCACTGAAGCCGTGTGGAAGAGGAGTCCCGCCCACTGAAGCCCGTCCACCGCTCATGCTCCTCCTCTGTAGGAGAGCTGAAGCTGGGGGGAGGGGGCGGGGCATGGCGCGGCCTGGCTCTGCCCCTCCCCCGGCCCGGCACTCCCCGCCGCTGCTCCCGCCTTGAGGGGACAGTGCTGCTGGCTTGGCACTGCCCCCTCAAGGCTGGAGCAGCTGCTGGGAGAGGTGAAGCCGGCAGTAGGGGGTGGGGCATGGCGCGGCCTGGCTCTGCCCCCTCCCCCCGGCTTCGGCACTCCCAGCAGCTGTTCCCAGCAGGCCACCAACCCCCAGCCGTTCTTGACTGTGTTAAGAGTGTCATTTTGTGTCATTTTGGTTGGTGGTGTGCCGCCGGATTTTTTTAATGTTAAAAGTGTGCCGCGGCTCCAAAAAGATTGGGAAACACTGGCCTAGGGTGCTAAAAGTTGTTAATCCGGGCCTGCTAGGTATATCAGTCTAACAGCTGAGGAACCTAATTGCCTTGCATGAATACTAGCGTATATTTACCACAAAGGAGAAGTTTAGCTCAAGTGAGTTTTAAACTCTTCTCAGGAAGATAATTCTTTACAAAAGGTTAAGATCTCTAACAAGGTTATGCCTTTCCCAAAAAATTCCTGGTTTTCCCAAAAGGTTATGAATGCCGTTTTCAAAAAAAACAAAACATTATGGAGATTTCCATTTTTCAAAAGATTGGAACATATGGGATACAAACAAACTCTTGGCAGTCTCGCTTGCCCCTGAAATTCAACAGCGCACCCTCAAAAGATTTTTTTTCAAATCGCTAAAATGTAAATGACGACTCCTTTTTTTTAATCCCAGGGGAACTGCTTTTGGGATTATGCAAACCTGCTTTGGCAAAAGGCCATTGGCCTCTCCGTCTATTTGGAGACAGCGAAGGAATGGACGGGGCCCTTGGGGGGGGGGGGGGATACTTAAGATTCAACACATGATGCCAAACTCTGAAATGTATAGAATAGTGTGTTGGGATGGGAATGCTCTCCTCCCAAAGAAAGAAAGGGTTGAATGAAGTGCACAGCCAATTACATGGTCACTGAATGGTGAAAAGGCTTGGCCGCAGGAATTTTGCTGCCGTTCGCTGATTCAAGGAACGCAACGCAGCAGAGGCAAATCCTGTGACAAGTTTCCCAGCTTTATAATCCCAGCGGAGGGGACAGGGATGCCCAACAAACAGGCTCGACTCCTTGGACCGTGTTTTGCTCAGGACAGCAGAATAAGACTTGGATGTGAGTTTGTTTGTGGCTGGAACTTGCAAAACAATTGGCATTGGCCTACTTTTACATGTCCCTTTTGGATCTGGAGCTCGGGGGAAAATGAGCATGTTTTCAGTGCCTTTCCTGGTGCAAAATGTCTGCATCAAACTAGGCATCATCTATATCAGTGCTTCTCAACCTTTTTTGAACCGCGGCACACTTTTAACATTAAAATAATCCGGGGGCACACCACCAACCAAAATGGCACAAATGACACTCTAACACAGTAAAGAACAACTGGGCGATGGTGGCCTGCTGGGAGCAGCTGCTGAGAGTGCCGAAGCCGGGGGAGCGGGAGCAGGGGCGGTCCTACAAGGTAGGCCAAGTAGGCGGCCGCCTAGGGCGCCATCTGGGAAGGGGGCGCCATCCTGGCTGCATGGGGCACCATCCTGGCCCTGCCGATGTTCCTCAGGCAGCGCCGCAGCTGCTTGCTTTTGGGCCCCAGCCTTGTGTGTTCCTACGCCGCTTCTAGGCATGCGCGCATGCCCAATAGCTCCCTTGCGCAGAAGCCTGTAAGCAAAGCACTCCCTATCGGGCAGGCAGGGGAGTGCTTCCTTCTCCTTTGTCTCCCCGCGCGCGCTTGCGAGGAAGGAGAAAAGAATCAGAAGTGTAATTTTATATTACATGTAATATTACAAACAATATTGCAGTATAGTGGTATTGCACAAAAATAGTAATATATAATATTTTATTTTACTTTATTTTGGGTTATTTGAGTTTTATAAGTAATGAAAATATTTAGTAGAGGATAATTTCATTTAAATAAATAATTTTATTTATTATTTTATTATAATAATATAATAGAATGTTATATTGTATTATAATGTCAATATATTATAATATAATTATATTGTAATGTAGTATAATATAATTATGATATAATATAGTATGAGTATGGTATAATATATTGTATATACATTGATACAATATAATACTACTAATGGTATTGTGATATTATAATTGTATATTTGTTTGGGGGGGGGCAAAATAATGTTTGGGGGGGCACCTATATAATGTTCGCCTACCATTTAAAATTACCTTAGACCGCCCCTGAGCGGGAGGAGCCAGGCCGTGCCATGCACCACCCCCTCCTCCCAGCATCAGCTCTCCCACAGCTTCTCCAGCCTTGAGGGGGCAATGCCAAGCCAGCGGTGGAAGAGCCAGCACAATGCTGGCTTGGCACTGTCCCCTCAAGGCTGGAGAAGCTGTGGGAGAGCTGAAGCCAGGGGAGGGGGAGGAGCCAGGCCGTGCCATGCCCCGCCCTGCCCCACCCCTCCCCCAGCTTCAGTTCTCCCACAGCTTCTCCAGCCTTGAGGGGGCAGTGCGAGCGAGGGGCGGGAGTCATGCCCCCCGGCGCCGCTCTCCGCCATAACTCCCGCCCCTCGCTCACTGAAGTTGTGCAGAGGAGGAGGAGTATGAGCGGTGGACGGGCTTCGGTGGGCAGGGCTCCTCCTCCGCGTGGCTTCAGCGAGTGAGGGACAAGAGTCATGGCGGGAGTCATGGCGGATTGGAGGCTGGCTGGGGAAATGGCTGAAAGAGGCGGTGCCCCGGCCCCTTCTTCTTTTTCTCCGCTGCCGCCCGGCCCTTCCTCCTCCTCCCCCAAGCAGCAGGAGTTCGGCAGGAGGAGGGGGGAAGAAAGGGGGGGGGCAGAGAGCCTTTCTCGCGGCACAGCAGGAGGTTCATCACGGCACACTACTGTGCCGCGTCACAGCGGTTGGGAAACACTGATCTATATCAGTGTTTTTCAACCTTTTTTGAGCCGCGGCATATTTTTTACATTTACAAAATCCTGGGCACACCACCAACCAAAACGACACAAAATGACACTCTAACACAGTCATACATATAGTTAATATGTTTTTTAATGTTTTTATACGCTCAGTGTGAAACCTGGACCTGTTTCGATGAACACAACATAGATATCCTGGCAGGAATGGCAGAACGACACACACGAAGGTCTTTCTCAACAGCTGTCAGTCATGGGAAAACTTTGGCCCTCTGGGTGGTTTGGACTCCAACTCCCACCATTCCTAACAGCCTGAGGCCCTTTCCTGCTTACGTGGCTGAGGGGGGGAAAGGAAAAGGGCCTGAGGCTGCTGGAAGGTCCAAGTTTGCCCATGCCAGCTTTCGATTCCACCACCACATCTATCTTCAGCCTCTGGCGGTTTGAATATATGTGATCATCTACGTGATTTTCTACCTTGTCGCTATGATTATGGTGCTGCTTCTTTAAATTGTCCGCAAACCGACTGTTATTGTGTGGATCCTGGCCTGTTGCATAGCCCGCCATGCTTGTAACCATTACCTGTGGTGTTGTGTCTACACACCAGGTTTTTAACTTCGTTGCTGTCATATTGTGTTTTATTGCCATGTTTCAAATTGTTAATACGTTGTTTTATTTCGTTTTAACAGCCTTGTGCCCAACACTAAATAAATAAATAAATAAATTGACATTGGATAACATCGTGAGGATACACTTTGTTTTTTGCACTCACTTCCATGATTTCATCAAATATCGTGAGTTTTCCGTAGAGGAGCGCTCCGTGAACTCGCTACTTCCTGGTTCGCCACTCCTCCGCTCTCTGTGGCGACCACGCCGAACTACCTTATGTAAGACTTTTGATTTTCTCCAGCAGGATTGGGTACTTTGAATGTGGTTTTTTTTTGCATATGATTATGTATGATTAATGGTGCATTTTGTACTGTGACGTAGCGGCACTGTTTTAATAAATAAGGGCATTGGAGGTTCCAATTTCCCACGGCACACCTGATGATCGCTCACGGCACGCTGGTTGGGAAACACTGAACTACAGCTCCAGAACTTAAGGTCAATGCCCAGCAAACCCTTCCATTTTTTCACTTGATCTGCTTCTGGTATCTATGTCAAATTTGGTCCAGTGAATGAAAATCCATCCTGGATATGAGATATTTACATTATGATTCATATCAGTAGCAAAATTCCAATTATGACCTAGCAACAAAATAATTTTACGGTTGGTGCTCATCACAACATGATTAAGGGGTCATGGCATTAGGAAGGTTGAGCACCACTGTGCCAAATGGTCAAATGTATTAAGTATTTAATTGTAGGTAAAGGGAAAAGATTCTGTATTGTAACAAAACACATTTAGACTCATCCACCGACTGGACGAACCAGAACTCAATATGACTCTCAAATGTGATTCTTCTTTCTCTCTAGCAAATGATCAAGAGAGGTGAGACACTGAGTACATCTGCCAGCCCCATCGTTCACATTTGCAAGTGATGCTCTTCCTGCTCCATATATGTAAGAGAATATGCGAAGCGGAGGCCCCAAACTGTGAGCCGTGATTTATGAAAGGGATGATCCCATACAGGTACAAATGGGGGAATCGAGGTGCTGCGGCGCAATCATAAAGAACGAGAACCGTTTCTCCTGGGGGGCTTTGAAAGGGCATATGCTAAGCAGGTCAGGAAACAAAACCAAGGCGGAAGCCTCCAAATTCCCCATGACGGCGTATTCAGAACTATCTCCAGGCTCGCTCCTTCCCAGATTGCAGATCCCTGGTATTAGTTGAGTGAAGGAATCCTATACCTAGCCCAAGAAAATAGGTTGCCTTAGGCAAGTTTGGTTCAATTCCATTGTTGAAAGAGTTCAGGATGCTCTTTGATTGTGTGTTAACTATAAATCCCAGAAACTGTAACTCTCAAATGTCAAAGTCTATTTTCCCCAAACTCCATCTGTGTTCACATTTGGGCATATTGAGTATTCATGGCAAGTTTGGTCCTGATCCAACATTGTTTCAGTCCACAGTGCTCCCTGGATATAGGTAAACTACAACTCCAAAACCCAAGGTCAATGCCCACCAAACTCTTATAGTATTTTCTCTTGGTTATGGGAGTTCTGTGTGGGAAGTTTGTGTCTTTCTGCCATTCCTGCCAGGATATCTATGTTATGCGTTCATCGAAACAGGCCCAGGTTTCACACTGAGTGTATAAATACATTTAAAAACATATTAACTATATGTATTACTGTGTTAGAGTGTCATTTTGTGTCATTTCGGTTGGTGGTGTGCCCCAGGATTTTGTAAATGTAAAAAGTGTGCCATGGCTCAAAAAAGGTTGGGAAACACTGCCTTAGGCAGACTAGCAATTATTCCTCTTCCATCTATCTAGCAAGTCATGATACATAGCTCCTGGTGCAATTCAGATTCTTAGTATACATATGTGAGTGTGCTTTCAAGTTGTCGGTTGACCTTAGGGCAGGGGTGGGCAATATTTTTTCCAAGGGGCCACACGAGAGCCAAAAAATATTATGGAGGGTCGCACCTAGGCGGAACTACATTCTAATCTACATTATTTATTTATATATTTATTTACTATATTTACTATATATTACACATCATTAATATTAACATATTAATATATCAAGAAATATTAATATATTATTAGTATTAATATCATAATTATTATATTATAGTGTATATAGACACATTATAATATATTGAAATTATAATATAATATAACATTATATTATATTATTTATTATATTATTATACTATTATTATAAAATAATAATAAAAAAATAAAATAATAAAAAAATTAAAATTAAAACCAAATGGAATTCAAGAAGACAAGGTGGAACCAAGATGGAATGGCCTAATGGACCCAGCCCAGAGGATGGCAAAGCGGACCCAGCTGCCGCGCAGCAGAGGAGAGCAGAACAGCAGGTGATTGCCCGCTGCAGGCCTCTGTTCCATCAGCCCCCAGCGTTCCCCAGCTGATTGCCCTGCCATGGAGTGCCACCCCATTTAGAGTGCCTGCCATCCCGGAGGCGATCGAGAGGGGAGCAGTCGGCGATCCTGAGGTGGCTGATCACCCTGGCGACCTGGAAGATGATCAAGTCTTCTGGGTCGCCAGGGCAATCACCCACCGCAGGTCGCCAACTGCTCCTACTGCAGGCCCGGGATCGCTCCCGGGATGGCAGGCACTCCAAAGCTGCTGCTCCGATCGCCTGTCTGCCGAGCGGCGGGCTTTCCCACAAAGGCTGCCTGTGATGGGATGACGGCAGCGGCAGCCCTTCCTCTTGGCCCTGCCCCTGATGCCCTTCTCCCTGGGCCGGTCAGAATCGGCCGGCAGGCCGCATCCGGCCCGCGGGCCGTAAGATGCCCAGGTCTGCCTTAGGGTCTCCAGAGGCTGGAAATAACTTGGTAGCACATCATAATGATAGAGCAGTGATCATGAAACTAGAGAAATCAAAGTTAAAAATGTACCCCCTCTGTATTTAGAAATGAGCTTCCACTAGGGTCCGTCTTGTCTGGAACATTTGTGGTTAGCATCTAAGAAACATGTGCAATCACCAACTTTCTCAAGACAGTTCAGGCAGAAGGTTAAAAAGCTGACAAAGTGTCTATTGCCATATATGGGGGATAGAGCTATTTGGGTCCTGTACTTTCCATTGTCAAGAAATCATGTGATTTACAAGAACTCAGTTAGTTAAGGCAGTGTTTTTCAACCTTTTTGAATCATGGGGCACACCACCAACCAAAATGACACTCTAACACAGTAATACATATAGTTAGTATGTTTTTAAATGTATTTATACACTCAGTGTGAAACCTGGGCCTGTTTCGATGAACACAACATAGATATCCTGGCAAGAATGGCAGAAAGACACACACGAAGCTCTTGCTCAACGGCTGTCAGTCTCTCTCTGTTTTTAGTTTTTATCACAGTCAAGCTTGAGAATCTCATCTCGCACAGATATGTGGTTGAAAACGGGAGCAATGTCAAAATAGCTTTGTTGGCCAGAATGGGGAACTCCCTGGCAACAGATAACCAAAAACTGTCCTAAGGAAGATCAGCAAATTTTAGCTTTAAACTACAATCTTGTTTCAGTTCAATTTATATTTAACACACAATCAAAGATCATCCTGAACTCTTGCAACAATGGAATTGAACCAAACTTGGCATATTGAACTCTCATTACCAACAGAAAGTACTGAAAGGGTTTGCTTGGGAATTGACCTTGAGTTTGGAAGTTGTAGTTCACCTACACCCAGAGAGTACTGTGGACTCAAACAATGTTATGTTATGCTGTTGTTTGTTTTCTATCCAGAATCACAATGTTGGAAGGAGGCTCACCACTTTAAGGTCCCTCAAACAGGCATGGGAAAACTTGGGCCCTTTGGGTGCTTTGGACTTCAACTCCCACCATTCCTAACAGCCTGAAGCCCTTTCCTGCTTAAGTGGCTGAGGGGGGGGGGAGGAAAAGGGCCTGAGGCTGCTAGGAATGGTGGGAGTTGGAGTCCAAAACACCTGGAACGTCCAGGTTTGCCCATGCCAGCTTTCAACAGAGACCTCTTCCTCCCCCCTCCCCTTCACGCTCTTTCTTTCCCCTCCTGCCGAACACTTACTTTTTCTTCTAAACTGCCGCTTCTGCTGCCATTTTGATCCAAGGAGGCAGCGTGAGTGTGTTCAGGAGGGGAGGGGGAGGTGGGGCGAGTCTGTGCAGTAGCGCCCGCACAGGTCACGTCTTCCTCCCTCCCCCCTCCCCTCCTGAGCAAGGCGAGGCAAAGTGAGCAGAGCGAGGCTGGGAAGAAGGGAGCCCAAGTGGAGAAAAAAAAGTGTTCGGCAGGGGCGGGAAGAAAGGGCATTGGAGGTTCCAATTTCCCACGGCACACCTGATGATCGCTCACGGTACACTAGTATGCCCCAGCACACTGGTTGGGAAACACTGAGTTAAGGTGCCAAATAAGGAATTAAGACTATGTGGAAGTTTGTAATTGGATAACTTTTGCTGCAGTGCTACCTATATAATGTAAGTCTGAGAGACATTGGCAGCGGCAGCCTCTTGAAAGAACCAAGACCTGCATGTTTGGTAGAGTTGGCCCGTCTCATCATGATTATGATGAAATAAACCTTGCTTTTGTACTTCTCCTGAGACTGGGTGGTTGCCTTTCTGCCTCCTGCGACCGGACTCAATGCAGGGACCCTGAATTGGGGGTCCATAACAACAACAACCAGGTTGAGGAGCGTAGCAGAAGCAGAAGATCTTTATGGATAGATTGACTCAGGTCCCTTCTACCCTGCCTTATAATCCAGATGATCGAAAGAGATAATCCAGATTATCTGCTTTGAACTGTATTATATGAGTCTACACTGCCATATAATCCAGTTCAAAGCAGATAATCTGGATTTTATCTGACAATGTAGAAGGGGCCTCAGCCAACGAAGCCAAAGCCCAGAGTCTCCGTAACCAGAGCCAGGAGATCTTGGAGGTCTCCAATTCATTGGACCACTGTAAGGCCTCTTCTACACTGCCATATAATTCAGATGATCAAAGCAGATAATCCAGATTATCTGATTTGAACTGGATTATATGAGTCTTCACTGCCTTATAATCCAGTTCAAAGAAGATAATCTGGACTTTATCTGGCAGGTAGAAAGTGGTCACAGCCAAAGAAGCCAAAGCCCATAACCAGAGCCAGGAGATAGGAAATCCACATTATCTGCTTTGAACTGGATTATATGAGTCTACACTGCCATATAACCCAGTTCAAAGCAGATAATATGGATTTATCTGGCAGGTAGAAAGGGGTCTCAGCCAAAGAAGCTACAGCCCATAACCAGAGCCAGGAAATAGATAATCCACATTGTCTGCTTTGAACTGGATTATATGAGTCTTCACTGCCTTATAATCCAGTTCAACGAAGATAATCTGGATTTTATCTGGCAGTATAGAAAGGGGTCTCAATCAAAGAACCCAAAGTTCATAACCAGAGTCAGGAGATGTTGGAGACCTCCAATTCATTGGGCCACTGTAAGGCCCCTTCTACACCGCCATATAATTCAGGTGATCAAATCAGATAATCCGGATTATCTGCTTTCAACTGGATTAAATGAGTCTACACTGCCATATAACCCAGTTCAAAGCAGATAATATGGATTCATCTGCCAGGTAGAAAAGCCCTCAGCCAAAATTAAGAAGCTCCAGCCCATAACCAGAGCCAGGAAAAATAAAATAAATAAATAATATTGTTTTAAAAAAATACTACTTTGAACTGGATTATAGGATGTCTTAAATATATTTAATATTAAATTAAAATAAGGGAGAGAGGATGGAATTAAATATATTTAATATCTTAAAATAAAGAAAGGGGAGGATGGAAATTAAATAACCCAAAGTTCATAAAAATAGGGGAGGAGATGTTGGATATATTTCCAATTAATTAAAATAATTTAATATCTTATCCCTTCTTACATCTCAGTAAAAGATTATAGACTAATGCATGCAGGGGCAGATAATCCACATTATCTGCTTTGAACTGACCCTATATGAGGTCAGTGACACTTCAGGCCCCTAGCAGATAATCTGGATTTTCTATGGCACTGTAGAAGGGGCCTAAATCAAAGCTAATCTGGAGACACCACTTTCCTTAACCCTTTTGATAGATGTTCCCAGACTGGAATGCAACCCACCACTCCTTATCCAGAAGGACTCCACCCATCACTTACCTGAGGCCAAATTAGGGGACTTCCTGATTAGTTGCAATCAGGCAAGGAAATGCCTTAGGTAGGGAGTGGATGTGTGAATTCAAAAACATTACAGCTGGAGGTATTTAAGGTGATAGTGTTGTCTCCAAGTCTGAAATGTTTGTCTACATCAGTGTTTCTCAACCTTCCTAATGCTACGACCCTTTAATATAGTTCCCCATGTTGTGGTGACCCCCAACCAAAAAAAAAATAATTCATTGCTTCTGTAGATTTGCTACTGTTGTGAATCATAATGTAAATATCTGATATGCAGGATTTATTTCCATTCACTGGATTAAATTTGGTACAAATACCCAATACACCAAAATCTGAATATTGTGGGGTTCGGGAGGGGGGGTTGATTTTGTCATTTGGAAGTAGTAGTTACTGGGATTTGTAGTTCATATATAATCAAAGAGCATCCTGAACTCTTGCAACAATGGAATTGAACCAAACTTGGCATATTGAACTCTCATTACCAACAGAAAATACTGGAAGGGTTTGGTGGGCATTGACCTTGAGTTTTGGAGTTGTAGTTCACCTACATCCAGAGAGCACTGTGGACTCATGGACCAAACTTGGGTATGAATACTCAATATGTGAACACTGGTGGAATTTGGAGAAAATAGACCTTGGCATTTGGGAGTTGTAGTTGCTGGGATGTATAGTTCACCTACAATCAAAGAGGATTCAGAACTCCACCAACAATAGAATTGAACCAAACTCCCATGACTGACACAAAATAATGGAAGGGTTTGGTGGGCATTGACCTTGAGTTCTGGAGTTGTAGTTCACCTACATCCAGAGAGCACTTTGGACTCAAAACAATGACGGATCTGGACCAAACTTGGCATGAATACTCAGTATGCCCAAATGTGAACTCTAGTGGAGTTTGAGAAAAGACAGCTTGAAATTTGGAACTTGTAGTTGCTGGGATTTATAGTTCATCTACAATCAAAGAGCCTTTAATGGAACAACAATGGAATTGAGGCAGTCTTGGCACACAGAACTCCCATGACCAACTGAAAATACTGTGTTTCCTGGTGGTCTTTGGTGACCCCTCTGACACCACCTTGTGACCCCCCCCAAGGGGTCCTGACCCCCACATTGAGAAATGCAGGTCTAAATTATTCTTGGCTTCAGCGTTGTGGAAGCACCCCGATTCACTTTCTGTCCTGTGCCCATCTTGTGGTGTCTTGGGATTCACAGTTGGGTATTCTTGAGTGCACTCCCTTGAGTGACGGAAACCATTTCAGCTCTCCAAAGAGAGATATCGAATATGTCACTAAACAATACTTCCCAGGGTTGACATGAGCGGAAGCCATGGCAGTCAAAGCAAGCTCTATAGCAGTATTTCCCAACCTTTTTTGAGTCGCAGCACATTTTTTACATTTACAATATCCTGGGGCATAACACCAACCAAAATGACACAGAAGGACACTCTAACACAGTAATACATATAGTTAATATGTTTTTAAATGTATTTATACACTCGGTGTGAAACCTGGGCCTGTTTCGATGAACACAACATAGATATCCTGGCAGGAATGGCAGAAAGACACAAACTTCCCCCACAGAACTCCCATAACCAAGAGAAAATACTGGAAGGGTTTGGTGGGCATTGACCTTGAGTTTTGGAGTTGTAGTTCACCTATATCCAGAGAGCACTGTAGACTCAAACAAAGTTGGATCAGGACCAAACTTGGCATGAGTACTCAATATGCCCAAATATGAATGCAGATGGAATTCAGGGGAAATAGACCTTGACATTTGGGAGTTGCACACCACCAATTTAAGTGACACAATCAAAGAGCATTCTGAACCCCACCAATGATAGAACTGGGCCAAACTTCCCACACAGAACCCCCAGGAGGCAAGAGGAGGTCTCTATTTGGGGAAAGAGAGGCGGGCCTTCCCAATGCATGGAGATGGCAGAAAGACACAAACTTCCCACACAGAACTCCCATAACCAAGAGAAAATGCTATAAGAGTTTGGTGGGCATTGAGTTTTGGAGTTGTAGTTCACCTATATCCAGAGAGCACTGTGGACTCAAACAATGTTGGATCAGGACCAAACTTGGCATGAATACTCAATATGCCCAAATGTGAACACAGATGGAGTTTGGGGAAAATAGACCTTGACATTTGGGAGGAAGGCTGAGGAAGGATGGGGAGGGAGTCCCTCACGGAATCCAACTGGCCTTTCCTTTCTCCGAGGGCCCTCCTGTCAGGCCCCGACCCTTTCCCCCCACGAAGGAAGGTCCCTTCTCCCCTTTGGGGCCCTTCCATCTTGAGGGGCTTTGGGGGGGCGGGCGAGGGGAAGGGCACCCCAGGGCCTCACCTGGGACGCAGCAGGGCCGAGCCGGGGCGCCTCAGGAAGCAGTGGGCTCCTTCGCTTCCTTCACTGCCGCAGGAGGAAGGTGAATGCGTCTGCCATCCCCGGAACCTAGTGCGCATGCGCCCAGGCAAGCACACTTCCACTTCTGCTTCCGTTCCCCACCCTCCCTCGATTGGAGGCTGGCTGGGGAAACGGCTGAAGGCAGCGGCGCCCCAGCCCCTTCTTCACCGCCGCCGCCCGGCCCTTTCTCCTCCTCCCCCAAGCAGCAGCAGCAGGAGTTCGGCAGGAGGGGGAAGAAAGGGGGGAAGAGAGGTTTTCCCGCGGCACACCAGGAGATCGCTCACGGCACACTAGTGTGCCGCAGAACAGTGGTTGGGAAACACTGCTCTATAGTATTTACTATCTGTTTGCCGGATGGACCCACGCTATGAGGAACCTTTATGGCTGGTATCATGATCCAGTATAATGGCTTGAGTGTTGGACGATGACTCTGGAGACCAAGGCTCGACTACCCATGTGGATCAGGGATCTCCACTGAGTGATCCTGGAGAAGTCACACTCTCTCAGCCTCAAAGGAAAGCAACAGCAAATCATTCGTCTTGCCAAGAAAACCCAGTAAGAGGGATCTCCACAAGTTGGAAACAACTTGCAGGTACTCAACAGCACTACACTGGAGAAACCATGAAACGAACAAAATGAAGTTCACCAGTGACAAATGCAAGATACTCAATTTAGGCAGAAAAAAATGAAATGATACAAAATGGGGGACGCATGGCTCTAGAGCAGTACCTGTGAAAAAGGTCTTAGAGATCTATGAGTGATGGTCGCTCGTTGGCCTAATATTATTATTATTATATAATTATATAATTAATATTATATCATACTAATATTATTAATGATGTATTTGTATTATGCTAATAATATAGTCTCTCTCGGCATTACTTCGCAAATGAAGATTCTTAGGAAGGACTCATCCCACGCTTCTTACAAGTGCATTGATGACTAAAAAGGCCAATCTGAGATAGGCAAGTTCGGTTGCAGAAAGCACAGCAAAAAGTCTCCTTGGGTGATGTTGTTTCCAAGTTGCGGTTCTTTCTGCGTTGTCGTTTCTCTTCGAGACCCGTTCGGCGTGTCTTCTCGAAAGAGGCCGCAGCATTGTGGATAGTGCGTCTCCATGCCTCCCGATGTGAGGCCAGGGTGGACCATTGTTGGTGATCAATCTGGCCGAGCCTGAGATGTTGTTTCAGGGAGTCCTTATATCTCTTTTATATAATTATACAATTAATATTATATCATACTAATATTATTAATGATGTATTTGTATTATGCTAATAATATAGTATGTTATAATATAATATATATTGTATATACATATAATATTGATAATATTATAATGTAATATAATATAATAATATTACTAATATGATATAATTATATATTTTATATTACATGTATAATGTTATAGTACAATGTAATATATAATATTAATATTGTGCTATGGCAATAATATAATACATTGTATTTACAGTTTACTTGTAAGATGCTCTGAGTCCCCTTTGGGGTGAGAAGCGTGGCATATAAATGTTGTAAATTAATTAATTAATAAGTGTATTGTGTCCAAATTTGGTGTCAATTCGTCCAGTGGTTTTGAGTTATGTTAATCCCACAAACAAACAAACATTATATATATTTGTGTGTGTGTGTGTGTTGTGTGTGTTTCTTTCCATGAGATATATTTTGTCCTCATGTGGATACATTTTGTTATTACAATGTACAGCAGGGGTGCTCATTAGGTAGATCGTGATCTACTGGTAGATTGCGTAAGGCGTCCTGGTAGATCGTAGGCAGGGTGAGAGGAAGGCCGTCCTTTCTTCCTTCCCTTCTTTCCCTCCCCTCCCTCCCTCCCTTCTGTTCTTCCTCCCTTCCTCTCTCTCTCCTTTCCCTTCCTTCTTTCCTTCCTTCTTCCCTCTTTCCTTCCTTCCCTACTTCCCATCCTTTCTTCCTTCCGTTCTTTCCCTCCCTTCTGTTCTTCCTTCCTCTTTCCCTCCCTCCTTTCCCTCCCTCCCTTCCTTATCTCCTTCCTTTCCTTCCTTTCTCCCCTCCTTCTTGCCTTGCCTTCCTTCCTTCCTGTTTCCTCCCTCCCTCCCTCCCTCCCTTTCCTTCCTTCCTTTCTGCCTTGAACATTTGCTATTGGTTGTGGGATTTCTGTGGGGGAAGTTTGCCCCAATTCTGTTGTTGGTGGGGTTCAGAATGCTCTTTGATTGTAGGTGAACTATAAATCCCAGCAACTACAACTCCCAAATGACAAAATCATTTTTTTAGTGGTGTGGTCACTCCTTGTAGGTGTCTTGTGGCCACATTTGGCAGAAATTCGTCCAGTAGTAAGAAATCAGTTTGTGTGTGTCAACTGTAAAATAGGATGTGTGGAAGGGTTACACATCCTGGGTTATCTGGGGTCTTTTTCACACAGTTGAATAAAATCCCATGTTATCTGCTTTGAATCAGATTATATGGCAGTGTGGACTCAGAAAACCCAGTTCAAAGCAGATATTGTGTGATATGTTTCACATTTTTGTAGTGGGGAGGTAGATCATTTTGACTTGGTTGTTTTATAAGTAGCTCGCATGCTGGAAAAGTGTGAGCACTCCTGATGTACAGTATATAAAATGTGTTTATATCTCCAGTTAGGGGGCTGATTTAACTGCTTTGCTAGTAAATCTGAATTAAAGTGTTGCGGATTGATTGCTTCTCTACAAAGTGTGTCACCAGCGTGAACTAATTGGAAAGCCCTGATCTAATCCAATCTAGACCGGAGTGGTGACTCATTTTCTCATGGAGTGGGGCTGAAACTGCCTGGAGCCGAAGTAGACCACCTGGTGTTGCTTTCTCTAGATGTTTTGGAATGAGGTCCTTACAAACTGATGAGAAATCAGTTCCAAAACACCTAGAAAGCAATCAAGTGGTCTACTTTAGTTTCAGGCAGTTTCAAGCCCCTCCATGAGAAAACCAGTCGCAAGTGTTGGTTGATGGGACCTCAAATATAAAACACTAAGAGGGACCTGGGTTACCTACAAGTGGCTAACATACTGTATTTATCCACTTGGTGCTAAAATGTCAATGGGTGCCTGTGCCTTCAAGCCATGCATTGATTTATGGTGAATCCCATAGAGCAGTGTTTCTCAACCAGTGTGCCGTGGCACACTAGTGTGGAAGGACCGGGGAGCCGCCTCATTCGGCCATTTCCCCAACCAGCCTCTAATCTGCCATGACTCCCGCCATGACTCGACCCCTTGCTTGTTGAAGCCGTGCGGAGGAGCCGCGCCTTCTGAAGCCTGTCCACCGCTCATGCTCCTCCTCTGTGAGAGAGCTGGAAGCGGGGGAGGGCATGGTGTAGCCTGGCTCCGCCCCCTCCCCTGGTTTCAGCGCTCCCATAGCCGCCAGCCTTGGGGGCAGTGCCAAGCCAGCGATGGCAGAGCCAGCACAATGCTGGCTTGCCCTCAAAGCTGGTGAGCTGTGGGAGAACTGGCCGGGGAGGGGCGGGGCATGGCGTGGCGTGGATCTGCCCCTCCCCAGCAAGCGCCTTCACAGCCGCCAGCCTTGAGGGCAGTGCCAAGCCAGCGGTGGCAGAGCCAGCACAATGCTGGCTTGGCACTGCCCCCTCAAGGCTGGCGAAGCTGTGGGAGAACTGAAGCCAGGGAGGGGGGGTGGGGCATAGTGTGGCCTGGCTCCTCCCCTGGCTTTGGCACTTCCAGCAGCTGCTCCCAGCAGCTCACCATCCCCAGCCGTTCTTTACTGTGTTACAGTGTCATTTTGGTGGGTGGTGTGCCCCCGAATTTGTTTAATGTTAAAAGTGTGCCGCGGCTCAAAAAAAGGTTGGGAAACACTGCCATAGAGCATTGTTTCCCAACCTGTTTTGAGCTGCGGCACATTATGTACATTTAAAAAATCCTGGGGCACACCACCAACCAAAATGACACAAAAAACTATTTACTCTAACATAGTAATACATATAGTTAATATGTTTTTAAATGTATTTATACACTAACTTAGTGTGAAACCTGGGCCTGTTTCGATGAACTCAACATAGATATCCTGGCAGGAATGGCAGAAAGACACAAACTTCCCACACAGAACTCCCATAACCAAGAGAAAATGCTATAAGAGTTTGGTGGGCATTGACCTTGGGTTTTGGAGTTGTAGTTCACCTACTGTATATCAGAGCACTGTGGACTCAAACAATGTTGGATCAGGACCAAACTTGGCATGAATACTCAATATGCACAAATGTGAACACAGATGGAGTTGTGAAAAATAGACCTTGACATTTGGGAGTTACAGTTTCTGGGATTTATAGTTAACATACAATCAAAGAGCATCCTGAACTTTTGCAACAATGGAATTGAACCAAACTTGGCATATTGAACTCTCATTACCAACAGAATTATTATATTATATTATAGTATGTGTGTGTGTGTGTGTGTGTGTATATATGCATTATAATATATTGAAATTATAATATAATTTTATTTTATTTTAGTGGTTTTTACTGCAGGCCTCGGCCCGCTCTCGCCCCCCCAGCCATTCCCAGCTGATCGCCCTGCTATGGAGTGCCTGCCATCCCTGGAGGCAATCTGGGCCTGCAGGGGGAGCAGTTGGAGATCTGAGGCGGCTTATTCGGCCTGGCAACCCAGAAGACAATAAAGTCTTCCGGGTCGCCAGGGCAATCAGCCACCGTAGTGGCGCGAATGCTCCCGCTGCAGGCCCTTGATTGCCTCCAGGCATGGCAGGCACTCCAAAGCCGCCGCTCCTCTGGCCTGTCTGCCGACACAGGCCCCACAGAGCCCGCGATGGGATGGCGGTGGCGGTACCCCTTCCTCTTGGCTCCGCCCCCTACGCCCTTCTCCCCAGGCTGGACAGAATAGGCTGCTGGGCCGTATCCGGCCCACAGGCCATAGGTTGCCCACCCCTGGTTTAAACCAATGGTTCTCAACCTTCCTAATGCTGTGACCCATTAATACACTTCCTCATGTTGTGTTGACCCCCAACCATAACATTATTTTCGTTGCTACTTCATAACTGTCATTTTGCTACTGTTATGAATCGTCATGTAAATATCTGATATGCAGGATGTATTTTCATTCACTGGATCAATTTGGCACAAATCCCCGCTCGGCCTAAATTTGAATACTGGAAGAGTTGGGGGATTGATTTGGTCATTTGGGAGTTGTTGTTGCTGGGATTTATAGTTCACCTACAATCAAAGAGTGTAGCACAGCAGTTCTCGTTTGTGCCTGGAGGGCAGGGGACAGGACCTGGGGTCCCATTAGCATTAGAACCAGTGGTGCTAGAACAGGATTCAGAGGATGAGCTAGATGACTGGGGTGACGGGCAGCTGTCCCCGCAAGGGCCTCTTTTTGCCCACAGAGAGCTTGGCCTGGGAAGAAATGTGTTTTGGTCCGAGGATGATTCAGATAACCAGGTGCAGTTCGATTCCGATTCGGGGAGTTCTGAACACCCGGGAGTGAGATCTTCCCAGGAGCCTCCTGAGGAAGATATGGAAGAAGGCGCATGGGAACGCGGCTAGGGAGGAAAGCTCTCAGGGAGATAGCAACACAGCTGCCGAGAGACAAGGTCGAACCTTTGATAGGAGACGGAACATCGAGTCTAGCAGGAGGATTGGTCCGGGCCCTAGATCGGCCGAGGTCTGTCCGCAGGGATTGGAGACGAAGAAGCCGAGAGCGTCGGGGACCTCGGCCGAAGGATTAAAGTATAGGATTCGTGGGAACGATCCTCAGTTCTCCGACCACGTCTTACCTGAATAGGCGTGAAGCGGAGTGGGACCACAAGCTAAGCCGTGGTCATCAAGCCTTGCCTTGCCTTGCCTTGCCTTGCCTTGCCTTGCCTTGCCTTGCCTTGTTTCCTGATCCGCATCGGTTTGCAGAGCCTTGCCCTGTTCCTGATCCGCATTGGTTTGCGGAGCCTTGCCCTGTTTCCTGATCCGCATTGGTTGCGGAGCCTTGCCAAGCTTTTTGCCTATTTGCTACGTTATCTGGAACTGTGATACTTCAAGCCTTTTGGACTATCTCATATTCTATTGGACTATATTCTTTGGAACTGTTTTTATATTCAATAAAGTAGTTAGCCTTCAGTACGTCTCCGTGTGTGTGTGATTAAGGGGCCGGTAAGTCCGTGATTGTGACAAAGAGCATTCTGAACTCCACCAATTATGGGATTCAACCAAACTTGGCACACAGAATTCTAATGACCAATGAAAAATACTGAAAGGGTTTGGTGGCATTGACCTTGAAATTTGGAGTTGTAGTTCACCTACATCCAGAGAGCACTGTGGACTCAAACAATGATGTATCTGGACCAAACGTGGCACGAATACTCAGTAGGTGAACTATAAATCCCAGCAACGACAACTCCCAAATGACCAATGGGGTGTAAAGGACATGATATTAAATTGTACTATGAAGTTTTCTCCAATATGGTCGAATTAAAGGAAGGCCAAAAAAAAAAATACCTGGAAGAAAACCAAAACAGAATGGGTTCAAACCTATTAAAGGCTTTTAATTATTTAGAGCTTGCTGGAGTTCTGTACCCAATTCATTTTTTAATTGGGTGTAATTAAGGTTTTTCCAACCGACCCACAGATTTGTAAATATTTCAGAGGCAGGCACCGCTCCAGAACAAGACTTACTCTCAAATTACTCCTCCGGATAAAGGGCAGGATTTCAGAGGAAATGTTGGGGGACACTTTTCCTGTTGGAGTCTTATTTCCCAAAAGTAACAAGTGTTGTTAGAAGGAGAAAGTATTGGAAGAAAGAGGCGGAAAGGCCTTGGGGTTTTTCCTAAATGCGGTTCAAACCTTCCCAGAATCTATTCCCCTTCCTCATGAGTCAGGCTCAGCCTGCACTAAAGGTGCATCTACACTGTAGAATTGATGCAGTTTGACACCATTTAAACTCACATGGCTTTGATTTTTGTGTGTGTGTCAGGAGTGGTTTGAGAAACTGCGTCTAGTGTGAGAGAATGGGCCA
Organism: Anolis apletophallus; assembly: GCA_030556195.1. Classification (NCBI taxonomy): domain Eukaryota; kingdom Metazoa; phylum Chordata; class Lepidosauria; order Squamata; family Anolidae; genus Anolis; species Anolis apletophallus. The sequence continues at coordinate 7,708,851 of JARBWK010000016.1, forward strand.
TCTGCAAGGGCATTGCCCAAAGGACACCCGGATGTTTTGATGTTTTCCCATCCTTGTGAGAGGCTTTTCTCGTGTTCCCGCATGGGGAGCTGGAGCTGACAGGAGCTCCTCCATGCCCTCCCCGGATTCAAAACTCTGACCTGTCAGTGTTCAGTCCTGTTGGCACAAGAGTTTAACCCATTGCACCACCGGAGGCTCTGTGCTCTTATGGCTGAATGCTATGGAAGCTTGGAAGTTGTAGTTTGACAAGGTCTTAAGCCTTCTTATTCCCCATTTTCCTAGTTTCCAACAGACCTCACAAACTTTAGGATGCCTGCCATAGATGCAGGCAAAATGTCAGAAGGAAATGCTGCTGGAACATGGCCATACATGGGGTTACACTCCCCCTGAAGATGCAGGTTCGCAGTCTGGGTTTCGGCGGTGACCAGGGGAGCATTCGCACAATTAAAACTTGTGCGCCGGCTGTGCCCATACCTCGGGAAGTCTGACTTGGCCACGGTAGTCCATGCTCTGGTTACATCCCATATAGATTACTGCAACGCTCTCTACGTGAGGCTGCCTTTGAAGACTGCTCGGAAGCTTCCATTGGTTCAAAGGACAGCAGCCAGGTTGATAACAGGAGCAGCACTCAGGGAGTGTACAACTTCCCTGTTGCGCCAGCTCCACTGGCTACCAGTTTGCTACCGGGCACAATTCAAAGTGCTGGTTTTGGCCTTTAAAGCTCTAAACGGTTCTGGTCCAACTTACTTATCTGAATGCATCTTTCCTATGAGCCATCAAGATGCTTAAGATCATCCGGAGAGGCCCTGCTCTCCGGCCTGCTTTGCAGGTGCCTGGCGAGGGACGAGACAGGGCCTTCTCAGTGGTGGCTCCTCGGCTTTGGAACTCCCTTCCTAGTGACATCAGATCGGGCCCTCCCTCCTGACATTTCGTAAGAAAGTCAAGACTTGGCTGTTCGAGCAAGCATTCGCAGACGAACTTTAATTAATCGAGATCAAAGGATTAGTATGACGACGAAACAGAAACCGATTTTAAGATTGTGGAGCTGAGATTTGTATTTTGTAGTTTTAACTGTTAAGAACATAAGAACATAAGAAGAGCCATGCTGAATCGGACCTCAGCCCATCTAGTCCAGCATTCTGTATCACACAGTGGCCCCAGTTGTACACGGGGATCTCGAGCAGAAGGGAGGGCAAAACCCTGACCTGCTCCCGACCCCCCACAACCAGTACCCAGGGAAATCCTGCCTACCTCAACCAACTCCGAGGTGGCACTTGAATGTCCTTTTCAGTAACTACCGATACACTTGGTATCCATGAATCTGTCTAATCCTGCCTTGAAGCTGTCCAGGCTGACAGCTGTCACAACCTCTTCTGGAAGTGAGTTCCATAACCCAATGACCCTCTGGGTGAAGAAATATTTCCCTTTATTAGTCCTAACTTTCCTACCTTGGAGCTTCAGGGAGTGCCCTCTAGTCCTAGTGTTGTGTGACAAAGAAAATATTTTTTCTTTATTCACCTTTTCTATCCCATGCATGATTTTATACACTTCGATCAAGTCACCTCTTAAACGCCGTCTTTCAAGGCTGAAAAGACCAAGGCGTTGCAACCTGGTTTCATAAGGGAGCTGCTCCATCCCTTGGATCATTTTTGTTGCCCTTTCTGTACCTTTTCCAGTTCCGTTATATCCTTCTTAAGGTGCGGAGACCAGAATTGTACACAGTACTCCAAATGTGGCCTGACCATAGATTTGTAGAGAGGCAATACAACATTTGCTGACCTATTTTCGATTCCCTTCCTGATCATGCCTAGCATAGAATTTGCTTTTTTCACTGCTGCTGCGCACTGGGTTGACATCTTCATTGAGCTGTCCACCAAAACCCCAAGATCCCTTTCCTGGTTTGTCTCGAAAGCTTTGACCCCATCAATTGGTAGGTGTAGTTGGGGTTCTTTGCCCCGATGTGCATGACTTTACACTTGTTTAGGTTAAAATGCATTTGCCACTTTGTTGCCCATTCACTCAATTTCAAGAGATCTTTCTGGAGCTCTTTACAATCAGTTTCATTTTTAACTACCCTGAACAATTTAGTGTCGTCTGCAAACTTTGCTACCTCAGAATTCACTCCTACATCCAGATCATTAATGAATAAATTAAAAAGTAACGGACCCAAAACTGAACCTTGGGGTACGCCACTTCTCACCTCTTTCCACCCAGAGAAATGTCCGTTTATTACCACCCTTTGTTTCCTACAGTTTAGCCAGGTTCCAATCCAGGACAAGACCTGTCCCCTGATTCCATGGCTGAAGAGCTTATTTAGGAGCCTTTGGTGAGGGACTTTGTCAAAAGCCTTTTGAAAGTCAAGGTAAACAATATCGACTGGGTCCCCTTTTATCTATGTGTTTATTTACACCTCAAAGAATTCTAACAAGTTAGTAAGACATGATTTGCCTTTGCGGAAACCACGTTGATTTTCCTTCAGCAATGCCTGTTCTTCTATGTGCCTAGTAATATTTTCTTTAATAATGGTTTCCATCACTTTGCCTGAACTGAGGTTAAACTGACTGGTCTATAATTTCCTGGATCACCCTGATCCTTTCTTGAAGATCGGAGTTACATTTGCCTCCCTCCAGTCCTCGGGTACAGTGCCTGATCTTAGAGAAAGGTTATATATCTTAGCTAGAATTTCAGCAATTTCACACTTGAGTTCCTTAAGAACTTGGGGTGGATGCCATCTGACCTGGTGATTTGTTGACATTTAGTTTAGTAAGGCATGTGAGAACATCCTCCTTGTTTATCTCTATCTGGTTTAATTCTTTTAATTCCTCCCTGAAAAAACTGACTCAGCTGCAGGCATATGTTGTCTGTCCTCCTGTGTGAAAACGGAGGCAAAGAAGTCATTTAGCCGCTCAGCAATCTCCTTGTCTTCGTTGATTTTCCCTTTCTGACCATTGTCGTCGAGTGGCCCAACTGCTTTTCTAGTTGGGTTCCTGCTTCTGATGTACTTAAAGAAGTTTTTGTTATTTTTTTAAATATTCTTTGCTATATGTGCCTCAAAATCTCTTGGCTTTCCTGACTGTTGCTTTGCATTTAGTTTGCCAGAGCTTGTGTTCCTTTCTGTTCTACTCGGTAGGAAGAGCCTTCCATTTCTTAAATGAGTTTTTCTTCTTTGCAAGCACATCTTTTACTTCATTTGTAAGCCATACTGGTGTCCTTTTTTGGACTTTCCATGCCTCTTTCTTTTTTTTGAATGCATTTTAGTTCGACCTGTTTTAAGGTATTTTTAAACAGTTTTCCAAGCATTTTGAGGGATTTGATTTTTTTTACTGCTCCCTTTAGTTTGTTCTTTACAATTTTTCTCATTTTGGTGAAATTCCCTTTGTGAAAGTTTAATGTCTCTGTGTTTCACTGATAGTTTGCTATCCAAACTTAAGTTGAAGGTTATTGTGTTATGGTCACTAGTACCTATGGGCTCAGTTACAAGGACATCTTGAACGAGATCTTGTTCATTAGTTAGCACCAAGT